>VDFB02000007.1:201554897-201785680 GCA_007258455.2 Sequoia sempervirens
AAAAACAAGTGCAAATATTGTGAGAGCAATCAACATGTGGATGAATTTTGTTCTTATATTGCATCAAATTATTGACTTCCTATTGGAGCTTGCAAAAAAAAATCTCGCTAAGACATCTTGTGAGACACCATCATTTGGGAATGAACAATGTTGAAGAATTATTTCCCATATCACCTGTTCCTTCATCTAAATCTACTATTGACTCATCCATGAGTTCTGATGTAAGAGCTCCCGCAACTCTCAACACACACTTCCAACACACGAGAATTTATTTAAGAAATTGAATTTAACAACATAAAAAATCAGTAGCATGTATGCAATTTTCTATTGCTCAACAATCATCCGTATTACAAAGGTTTGAAGTCAAACTAAAATACAATCATGACAATCCTCTGAACTAATGGGAAACAACTCTAAATCAGACTTAGAAGTTTGAAACAAACAACAAAATCAACCACTGGTATGCCTTCTTCAATCCCTCTTCTTCTTGCAACTTCATTCTTCTCCTACTTGCAACCTTCTACTGGAAAATCAATTGCACATTGAACCACACCTCATCCAAAGTTTTTTGCTGCTCATTAACACCTCCAACTTGCAACCACAAGGTTTGAAACTTCTTCCTAGGAAAGGCTACAACCCCTCTTTCCTCACCTTCCCAATTCTAGAACCAAAAATCAAAACAACCAAGTCTAAAATGAATTTCCTCTCCCCACTAACTTCTACAACTGGAAACTTCTTCTACCCATGCCCCTACCTAGAAAAACAATTAATCTTCATAAATTACACATTTTTACTCCCTTATGCATGTTTGCACAACCTCCAAGAAGGCAGGCTTCCACCAACTGACACATTAAATCTCTCATTTCACAAATTGGAATTCAAATTTAAAATTGCCAGGCAAGTACATCATGGGCATCCCATTCTTGCTTGAAACATTAAGGCAAATTAAATAAAATCCAAAAATATATAACCTCCAAGAATCCCATGCCCAAGTCTATTTTTTGACAATTTAATAATTAAATTGCAATTTTTGACATGCTTCCCAATGCAAATTGCAAACCAAAATTGTCTAATTTATTGAATTTTATTTTTGGACAATAAAATCATTTAAATACACCAAAATATCAAGCAAAAACATTACACTCCAAAATTTAATAAAATTTGTTGATGTAAGATTACTAGTACCCCTGGATGCTCTTGCATTATACACACCGAGTAGAAAGTTTGTGAGCGTAGGCTCACAATAGTAGAACTACTCTTTCAAGTTGCAAGTAACTTGCAACATACTCCAATACTAGAATTGGCACCTTTGATAATTTATTCTTTCTCTTCCAACATCTCATCGAAACATTTACCATCCTCCTCCAACAACTCTACACTCCATTGTTCTCTCCTCTCGTGGACTTGCATCCACCATGTACAGTCCTCCTCCTAATGCCATACATTATCCTCTCTTCTTGCAACTTCATTCTTCTCCAAACAAACAAACAAACAACAAAATCAACCATTGGTATGCCTTCTTCAATCCCTCTTCTTCTTGTAACTTCATTCTTCTCCTGCCTACAACCTTCTACTGGAAAATCAATTGCACATTGAACCACATCTCATTCAAAGTTATTTTCTGCTCATTAACACCTCCAACCTACAACCACAAGGTCTGAAACCTCTTCCTAGGAAAGGCTACACCCCGTTTCCTCACCTCCCCAATTCTTGAACTAAAAATCAAAACAACCAAGTCTAAAATGAATTTCCTCTCTCCCCACTAACTCCTGCAACTGGAAACTTCTTTCACTCACGCCCCTACCTGGGAAAATAATTAATCTTCATAAATTACATATTTTTACTCCCCAATGCATGTTTGCACAACCTCTAGGAAGGCAAGCCTCCACCAACCAACACATTCAATCTCCCATTTCACAAATTAGAATTCAAATTTAAAATTACCAGGCAAGCACATCATGGGCATCCCATTCTTTCCTAAAACATTAAGGAAAATTAAATAAAATCCAAAAATATATAACCTCCATGAATCGCATGCCCAAGTCTAATTTTTGGTAATTTAATAATTAAAATGCAATTTTTGACACACTTCTTAATGCAACTTGCAAACCAAAATTGTCCAATTTATTAAATCTGATTTTAAAAAAATTAAATCATTTAAATGTAGTAAAATATCAAACAAAAACATTACAATCTAAAATTTGATAAAATTTGTTGATGCAAGATTATTAGTAACCCGGGATGCTTTTGCATTAAGTTCCAACAATTCTTTGTGTCAAGACATTGCTATTGTCATTCTAGATTCACCACATTGGGATGCATATATACCAGACATCACATATTTTCTCAAATAGAATCCCATATTGTAGATTTGACTGACACTATTAAGGACATTCATCTTCTCTTTGATGTCAACTTCGATGAAGTTGCATCGCCATTGCCATATTTGTATATTGCTCTTATCTTGCCTACATGTTCTTCTATCATGGTAGATTGTGTAGATATTCATGAGTTGACCTATGTGACTTAGTTATCATCTATGTTGACATCATCTGCAATAGTATCATATTCACATTAGTCCAGTTGTCACCATACATCCATGGTCCCTACTCCTAAATCTTATATGATACATGATCCATCTTATCGGTAATTTTTACAGTCTAACATTGACATGGAGATCTTTGAGCATTATTCTAAGACATCATGGGCATCATACCAATCTTTGGATCATGTGTAGAATCCAAAGACCTTTATTCTACTTCTTGCATATTCTTATTCGGAATGGGAATTCATCTTGCACACATTTGTGGTGTTGTTTCTTTCCAAGGGGAGAAACATTGTTTAGCAATCATGGATCATCTTCAGCATCCACTGTTGAGCATCTACCAGCACTACATGAATCATTTTGAGGGAAGGCTACATGGTTTCTCTTCTGCTAGATCAATTTTGGGAGGAAGCGTTTCCTCACATGGAGTTCATTGGTTCTTAGTTTTTAGACCTTCTCTCTTTTCTCTCCTATGGATGGAACATCCATTGTACTTTGTGCTAGAAGTAGTCCTTGGGAGGTTATCATGAGTCCTCCATCTATCACTTATCTTCTTCACTTGTATATTTTATCACATTTTCATCATTTCTCTTTTGGAGAGGAGTTCTATTTCCCACTAGGTTTTCTCCTTTTCTCTGCTTTATGAGAAATTTGTACATGAGTAACTAACATGGACTAGTAGCCGAGACTCATCATCTTGCATACATTACTCCTTAAGTTGCACTTAAGAGGGGTGTTAGTGTAAATAGAACCATTATCTAGTTAGCTAATCGCCTTTCTAGGATTTCCCTATTCACCTTTATAGCTTAAATTTATGTAGTCTATTTTATACTTTTGTCTCACTTCATATGGTTAAGGCATGTGCCCTCATCACTTGAGACACCTATTGCATGCATACTTTCCACTTGCTCACACACTTATCAAGTGATCTCACAAGTGTTGCACATTTGGAGGGGTAGTTAGTCATTTTCTCCTACCTTCTCACCTCATCTACCTTGCCTATATATGCAAGGTTTCTCATTGTATTTTATACTCACATTTATATATTGATAGACATACTATTGTGCTCATATTTTGTTCACTAGTGGAAGGTTGTTTCATGCTTTTAGATCTTAGCATTCTCCAACAGGTTTTACATAAAATTAAAGATGGTTTATATTTAAATTAATTACATGTGTACAAAATTTAATTTATGCATAAAATTATATATAGAATTTATTACATCATTGGAACGCGCATGTAGTCTGAAATTTTAAATGTACATGTACAAAATTAAACGTATATTTTATATGAAAATTGATTTAAAATAGATATATCAAAATTAAAATTCATAAATGATCATAAAATTATTTTAAATTTTATAGCTAATATTTACATTTCTACGTTTTGGTTGAATTTAGAAGATTTTTTCTATAAGATGATGTGTTTATTTCTCTAGAATGCAATTACACTAGAAGTGTAAATTACATCTAGGAAGAAATTGGTGAGGAGTATTATGAATTTGTGAATATAATTTGAATATCAATTCCATATTTATATGCAAATTATTTTGTTATTTTGATGGAAGAATTTGATATTCATTAAAACCCAAGAAGCCCTAGATTATCATAAATAATTAATGATACTATCTAAAGGTCCCTAAGCTAGGAGACTACCTCCTAAATTCTATGAACATTTAAAAATACAAAAGTCTATTGGAAAAGGGGATTTTTTTAGGAAATTTCAAATAAATTAAGGGAAATATATTTGATAGTGGTTTTTTTATTTTTTATTTTTTTTATGAAGGGAATCATTTCATAAGGAATTTTCTAATAAGGATTCATAAATCTTCGTAAGAAATGTGTGGAGATTGGGCCTAGGGAAGGTGGTAATGTTAAATTGCTTTCATACCCTTGATATTGTAGAGTGGGTTGTGAAATGTTATAATAAATCAATCAAAGAAGTGAGAGTAGTGAATATGCATTTAATTTTTAGGTTGGATGAAAATATCATTAATAAAGTCTTCAAATTAAGAAAAAAGTAAAATACGATGTTATTATAGAAGAAATTAGCCTAGGAGTATACAAATAATAAGGGCAACTTTAGGAGGCTTAGGTTGATATTTTATAGGTTTGACATTATAAATGAATATATTTAAGATATGAATGTGGTTCTTGTTGTTGAGATAGAACCACTAGATGCAAACATGTTTTACCCATACTTTAGATAGGCCCACTCATCATTGTACCAAGTAATACAACTCAATGTTGGATAAACAATTAAAACATCATTCATTCTCTTATGTAATAACTAGTATGCTAACAAGATTAATCTCTATAAATTTAGAGAGTACATCTCTAGGAACTCCACTATAAGTGTAATATAAAAACATTAATCCACCAATAAAGTTTAGGGGTTAAATTCACTTTTGTGTTATATATGTCTCTTTTGTAAGGTGGATGAGATATTAAATTCATAAGAGATTAAACTATCTTTCCTAGATCAACATAGTGGAGATATCAAGCTTCTGTAATCATGGTTAGTCTAATTATATAGGCACAATGAATTTTCCTCAAAAGGGGTTTTAATTTTTGATTTTTGATCCTATTTCTAGTAAAGTTCTTTCTGCTTGGTCAAATAGGACTATATTGACCAATGTAGTTAATAATTTTTTTAGTTCACCACATTTTTGGTTTTATGAATTAGTGACTCATTATTATGAGGATTATTTCTTCCATGATGGATACACCACCATCATGTTGTATGGATCCAATGTGCCTCCTTATAGGTTTCCTTGACAAATGTCACAAAGAATTGCCTATACAAAAACTATGAGGAAAATGTATTTATTTGACTAGTTTCATTTTAAAGATTCCAACAAGGTTGGAATTTCCCCTTCTACCAAAAGGAATGTAATGAAGCATTCAAGTCTATTGAATATTTTTCTATAAAACTGGTGTTCTTAAGGACATATGATATCAAATATTTCATTGATCTAAAAAGAAAGTTTCACAGAGTGTTAGTAGTGCAACATGATTATGTTTCAAGCATAAAGAACTAATAAGAAGTTGCATTGAAAAGAATGAGAATCCCTTGGAAGAAATAAAGTCATGGTTAAATATTCAACTCGCAAAGATGAATACATGGAAGTTGAACCCTAAGTATCATTTAGGGAATTCTTCATTAAACATAAATAAGATTAGCTTTAAGAATATGAAATCTTACAAAAAAATCAACACATATAGGTTGTCAAGCATGGTGAATCTAAGAAGGAAAGGATGTTTGGGGAGGTATGAACAAGTAAAGGCCAAAGTGATATTGGGCTAGCATTGAGTGTATATGTCTAAGTTCAAGGATATGCGAGACCATGGAAATTTGTAGCACCTATAGAATCAACCTCTCAAGGAACACCTCTAGTTAATTCTCTGTGAATGTTACATAAAGATTTGGTTACCTTGGTTGTATACCCTATAAATGAAATGACTTAGGAGAGCATAGGCCCACAAGCAAGAATATAATTTTGCTATCTCTATAATGTTTTAACAAGCGATAGAGGATAAATTTTGTAGATATGGATTTATCTTCATTAAACCATCTAAAGAAAGAAATATTAGATGATATCAAGGATAGGGAACACAAATAATTTTTTATAGATGATTAATTTATAAAAGTTGATGAATTCATAAAGTTTTCATTGTTAGAAAATAAAAGGAGAAGTACATCCAACTATCCCCAAAGGGAAATCTATTGATCAATTTGGGAAAGAGGACATGATATATATAATTGATATTGAATTTCATACATAATATAAAATTTCATATATCAATAAATGATTTTAATAATCGGTATATTATCTTTAGGTACATTTAAGGTTTATATTTGTGAAATAAAATTAGAGTTTCTATAATTTCAAATTTAAGATGGAATAAAGTTATGGTTTTTATTTCAAATATAGAGTTTATATTACTAAAATACAATTAGTATTTCTATTTCAAATTCAAGGTTTATATTGATGAAATAAAGTTAAGGTTTTTATTTTAAATAATTGGTTTCTATTTTCATTTTAATTCAATAGTTTTAAATTTCCATTTCTATTTTAAATTTAGGCTTTCCATTTTAGCTTTATAGTTTAAGGCTTAGATTTATCGTTTAGATTTTTTTTCATGTATACAAATATAATTTTTTTTTTTAGAAATGTATAATTTTATGCAATAACTAGTAAATTTTTAATTAAAAATATATATTTTAAATTTCTTTAAGTAAGTTGAAGACCAACCTTGATGTGGCGACCAAGATTGAAGTTAGATGGTTGGTTGGCTAGCGCTAGAAGGTTGGCTAGGTGGCATTTAGGGCGACGTGCTTTCAAGGGACTTGATTTTGATCGAAACAAAATAACACCTTTTCTTTTTTTATTTTATTTTAAATGGCTTTGGCTAAACTTTTTGATCAAAACTATTTCAAGCAATAAGGTTTCAACCAAAACCTTTGGTCCCATGTAGATGCAATGTGTTTTCTAAAACTTGTTCAACTAAAATCTCTTTGTTGGTTGAAAGTGCAACATAGTTCTGAACTTTTACCTATCAAGAAAGTCCAAAATCTTCTTTACACACCACAAACCCTTTGTTGCTTTTCAAGACCATCTAATTTTCAAATTCTAGTACAAACATAGATAAATCAAATTCTATAGATTGCAACTAACATTGACATAATTGTGCAAACAAAGAAAAATCTAACAGACACAAAATACCAAGAAACTAAATTATAAATGAAACGTAATCCAAAACAAGACCCAAATCATAATAGAAGTTTATTATAACTTAATTCTTGTATATACAATCCTAATTTCCTAATTCAGACTACCTATCAATTATAAGAAACATCAAAATATTAATCATTAACTAAACAAATAAACAAAAAGACTAACCCTTCTAACCCCTTAAAATTTGTTATTTTAAGTAATTTAAACTTAATTATAATTGATTCGTTTTATTAAACTAAAATTTCAAATTAATTGCAGGGCATTTGTTTTCCTGTATTTCTATACGGGACGCGCATGTTTCTATTCACAGAAATCGTGTACAAAAAGAGGAACATTTACAATCATCTAGACCGCGTGGCCTAATGGATAAGGCGCTCGCCTCCGGAGCGGGAGATTGTGGGTTCGAGTCCCACCGTGGTCGTTCAATTACATTTTTTTTGTTTTTGGTACAGCTTTTCGCATATTACTCTGTTTTTTCAAGCATGTTCAGGGATTAAAAGACATGCGATGTGTCTGCCGTTTGCGTTTTTGGCTTCTTTTGAAAGAAATAATTTGTTTATATTTGAAGTCAAAAATAATTTGATGGGTTTTTTCCTTTTATTATTTTTTAATTGAAATATGAAATAATAATTTTTTTTGATTTTGTATAGTGGCATATATTTTGTTTCAATTTATATCATTTGTTTCAGATTCATTTAAAGATATTCTTATTATTACATTTAATGTATTCAGACTTAGCTTTGATTTTCTAATATCTTTAATGTTTTATTTTGAAAGTCTTCTTTCACAACTAATAGTAGTTGTAGGAATAGAAAACACTACTTGTGATAACTCCATCATATGAAAATGAGTTATGTGTCAATGTTCTATGTTACAAAAAACTCTCCATGTATTTTTTGTCTTGAAACACTTTATAAGTTAAATGTAACAAGTCAATTAAAGAGTTTAGCTCTCTTTTATAGCTTCTAATATCAAATATGGATACAAATTCATTGACATTATTTGAAGTAGGATGTTACAAATGTTGGAGAAGCTTTTCAAGTGAACACTAAGATATTATATCAAGTTTGATGATCGAATGGATAATAAGAAGGGCTGAAAATTTTTGCCGCTCTAAAAAGAGTGAGATTCAGAAATCTTTCATTCAAACAATCAACGAGAGATTAAATATAGTCTTTTGTGAGGTTTTAATAACTCTATTGTATTCCTTCAAAATGCGGTTTCATATTTAGGAGTTTTTGAATCCATAAGAAATTTACATATTTTCTCTTACTGAGAAGATATAAATTCTCATGACAAACAAAATAAGTTATTTTCATTTTAGCAATTACTATTTCCTTATTAATATATTCAATCTCTAAAATATGATTTGGAATATATATTATTTTTCTATTTGATGCATTGATCTATCTTGCTTGAACATCTTTATACATCACAAATATTTCATGAGTGACAAGAGCATGGCATTGTAAATTGATTTACATTCATCCTATTTATGCCATGACCTTGACATCTTATACTTTTCACAATACTTACATTTCATAATTGTTTTACCATTATGTTTGAAATGTGGAAGTTGAAGATGGAAGATCTGTTGATTGATCAAGATCTATGGGATGCAGTGGATGAAAATGTCCAGAGGCCTACGGTTCCAACTTTGGTTGCAAATTATGATGTAATGGATAGAAGGGCTAAAGGTCTCATTAGACTATGTCTTGCAGATCCAATCTTGATAAATGTCCATGAAGAACCCACTTCGAAGAATCTTTGGAAGAAGTTGGGTGAGATATACCAAGCCAAATCTCTAGTAAATAGGATTTTCTTGAGGAAGAAGTTGTATTCCTTGAGAATGGAAGAAGGTGGACGAATTTCTAAGCATCTAAAAACATTCAATATGTTGGTGACTTAGTTGACCTCAGTTGGAGTTAAGATGGACAAAGAAGAAAGGTGCCAAACTTTGTTGTGTTCGCTACCAGACTCATGGAACAACTTAGTCATAGCCATTGGGAGCACTTCTGTCATCTTGAAGATGGAGGACGTTGTTGGTTCTCTACTCTCTAAAGAGATGAGAAGGAAGATCTCTCTAAGTGACAAAGAGGCTTTGAGTGTTCGAGGAAGACCAAAAGAACGAGGTAAAGATGAGAAGCAGTGTGGTCATTCCAAGTCCAAAAACAAGGGGAGATTAAAATCTCTTGGTAAGTCTAAGGCAATATGCTAGAATTGTGGCAAACCTAGACACTTCCGAAAGGACTGTAAAGAAGACAAGAAAAATAAGAAGTAGGATTTTGATTTTGAGTTTGAAAAGGAAGATGGAGATGCTTTAATTGCAGCCTTGGCCACTCATACAGGTGATAATGTATGGTTGATAGACTCGAGCGCATCTTTCCACATGACTCCTAATAGAAACTAGTTTAGTAAGTGTGAAAACTATGATGGTGGTAAGGTGTATTTGGGTGATGATTGTTTCCTTGATAAATTGCTGGTTGTGGTAGTATTCATGTGAAATTTTTTGATGGTAGAGTTAGATTATTTGATGGTATCTTGCATATCCCAGGACTAGCAAGAAATTTATTATCTATTAGCAAGCTAATAGATGTGGGTCTGCATGTACAGTTTTATGAAATAGGTGTGAAAATGGTGAGAGGTGCTATGGTGATAGTGAGAGGAAGCGGATTGGGTACATTGTACCAACTTGATGCATGCACAATGCAATGCAATAGCACTTTTTATAAGATTAAGCCAAAAGCTACTTCACTGAAAAAAGAGATGGTTTCCTCTTCTGCAGATGGTCGTGTCTTCTGGGTACCCAAGGGTGCTCTATCTATTGAATCAAAGTTGCCTATAGAAAAGACCATGTTATGGCACCAAAGGCTTGGCCACATTGGAGAGAAGGCTTTAAAAGCCCTAAAAAATAAGAACCTCATTGAGGGGTTGGATGATTGCAATCTAGAGTTTGATTTCTATGAACATTGTATTTATGGTAAACAGAACTTGGTTCATTTTTACTCATCTTCTCACGAGTCTTCATGTATCTTGGATCTGATTCATTATGATGTATTTGGTCCTATTGATGTTGCTTTTATTGGTAAATCAATTTATTATGTTACTTTCATTGATGATTTTAGTAGGAGAATGTGGGTATATTTTTTAAAGAGTAAATCTAAAGTTTTCAATCGTTTTAAGGAGTTCAAGGCTATGGTAGAAACTCAAACTGGAAAGAAAATTAAATGTTTGAGGACTGACAATGGCGGTGAGTACTGTTCTACAAACTTTGATAGATTTTTGTACATATTACAAGATTAAAAGACAAAAAACTCTGTATTCTCCACAACAAAATGGAGTTGTAGAAAGAATGAACAGAACGTTGATGGAGAAGGCTAGGAGCATGTTGAGTGGAGCTGGTCTAGAACAAAAATTTTGGGTTGAAGTTGTTTCCATTGCTTGTTATTTGATAAATATATCTCCTACATCAACGCTTGTTGATAAAACACTAATGGAGGCATGGTCGGGGAAAAATCCTTCACTTAGACATTGAGAGTTTTTGGTTGTGAGGCATATGCACATGTGCCTAAGGAGAAGAGAAAAAAATTAGATTCTAAGGTTGTCAAATGTATCTTCATCGGCTACAACTATGGTGTGAAAGGATACAAGCTTTGAGACTTTGTTGCACAAAAGGTAATTTATTCTAGAAGTTTTAATTTTAGAGAGACTAAATCTTCTCCTGTTAATTTTCAGCCAGAACAATATAAATAAATCAAACAGAAAAAGGATGTGGTTCAAATTCCTTCTACACCTGAGGAAGTTGAATTGAGACCCCAAAATAGACAAGAAGTTGAGGAGAGCTCATCAAGCTCTGAATCTTCAGAAGAGGAAGAAGAGGAGGAACAAATGGAAGAACCTCCACCTTAGCTTGTTAAAAGGTCTACAAGACAAAGGCAACCACCTCAAAGGTATGAGTATTCACCAGATGATTGGAAGTGTATATTTTCCTTGAGTACTAATGTTGATGAACCGAGATCTATGCAAGAAGCTTTGGGTATGAATGATGCAAAGTCCTGGAAAATAGCCATGGATGAAGACTCGATGGAAACTCTTAAAAGGAATGATACATGGGACCTTGTGCCGTTGCCTGAAGGTCAAAAACCTATTGGATGTAAATGGGTGTTTAAGAAAAAGATTGGTTCAGATGGAAATGTTGAAAAGTATAAGGAACACTTGGTTGTGAAGGGATACTCTCAGGTTGATGGTATTGATTACAGTGAGATTTTTTCTCTTGTTGCTAAAATGACATCCATTGATTTTTTATTATCTATTGCAACAACTTATGATCTAGAGGTGGAACGAATGGATGTGAAAACTACATTCCTTCATGGTGATTTGGAGGAAGAAATTTATATGACACAACTAGAGCACTACGTGGTAAAAGGTAAAAGCAAGTTGATTTGTAACTTAGAGAAATTTGTGTATGGCCTTAAACAAAGTCCTAGGATGTGGTACCAGAATTTTGATACATATGTGTTGAGTTTGGGATTTGTGTGGTCTAAATTTGATCACTGTGTATATTTTAAATTTGATGATCTTATTTCCTGGTAATTGCTTTATATGTTGATGACATGTTTCTTGGGGAAGGAAAAGGTTTGATTGCAAAATTGAAATCTCAGCTCTTTGTGAAATTTGAAATGAAAGATCTTGGTGTGGAAAAACACATACTTGGGATGGATATTAGATGAGATCATGAGAACAAAAAGCTATGGCTTAGCCAAAGTAAGTATGTTTGTTCTATTTTGCAAAGGTTCAACATGCAGGATTGTAAACCACTTTGTGTTCCTGTTACATTGGGAACAAAGCTCTCTATTTTACAGTGTCCTACATCCCCATCAGAGATGGAAGACATGATCAAAGTGCCTTACTAGAGTACAGACGAAAGCTTAATGTATGCTATGGTCTGTATAAGACCAGACATTTCCCAAGCAGTGGGAGTTCTTTCTCGTTTTATGTCTAATCCTGGAAGAGTGCAATGGGATGCAGGTTAAGAGGGTCTTTAGATATTTGTGTGGTACAACAAAGTACTCTATATGTTTTCATGGTATAGGAGATCAACATTCCTTGAGTATTCATGGTTTTTTGGATTTAGATTGGGCTGGTGACGTCGATAGGAGAAGGTCCACTAGTGCATATGCATTTACTCTTAATGGTCGTACAATTAGTTGGATGAGCAAGCGATATGATGTGGTCACTTTGTCCATGTACTGAGGTAGAGTGCATGGAAGTTAATCACACCTGTAAAGAGTCCATTTGGTTGAAGCGTTTGTGTTCAGATATTGGATTGAAACTCAAAGCAATTGCAATTTATTGTGACAGTCATAGTGCAATCTCCCTTGCGAAGAACCCGACTTTTCATGCCAGGACCAAACACATTGATGTTCAGTATCACTTTGTGAGAGATATGGTCGAGGATGGCAGGGTGAAGCTGGAAAATGTAGAGACTATGGAAAATGTAGTAGATGCATTAACAAAGCCTATGAGCACATAAAAGTTTAGATGGTGTTCTGAATTAATGGACCTTTCGACCCCCAACAATTAACTACCTATTTTCTATTGGCTCATGCAAGGTGTTCGACAAGTGGGAGAATGTTAGGAATAAAGCATTTTAAAAACAAAAAGAAAAAAAAGAGTCTCAACCTTGCATGGAAATAAAAATAAAGCAAGCCAAGAATAGAAGATTTTGTGATAGGTGAAAAGCAGCTATTTTGAGAAGTATCTTTTATATGGAGATAGAGATAAGTTTGCTATGAGATTTTATTAGTTTTTTCTAAAAGAAATACTTTATCTCTAGAAGGTTCTCATATGCAATGTAATAATATATATTGGTACTTTGAGATAGTCATTTTTGAGAGAGAAAGGTGAGAGTTAGTTTGCAAGTCTATATGCTGCTAGATTGCTGCTGAAATTCCTCTAAAATAAGTTGAGGTGAAGACTCCTATAAGAACTTGCATTGCAAGTGTGTTGTAATTTGTTTCAAGATTTGATAATACATTGTGTAGGTTTTGGAGTGTGGGGTATTTTTCATGAAAGGGTTTTCTCCATGTAAATCATTGAGTGATGGTTTTATTGCTATTATGCTTATGGTATTATGTGTTTCTTGAAATCTTTGTAATATTTTATTTGAAATTTGCATAACCCTCATCTCAAGGTTAGCATAGGAAGCGTTTCCACACACCTTTGCTTCTTAACAGGTCTTCTATAATCTATAACAATCAAAAGAGTATATATAAATAATTGTGAGTTTTGTATATTTCTTGAATGTTTCATCATTTGACACAAAGATTTTGATCTTCTATAATCTATAACAATCAAAAGAGCATATAGAAATAATTGTGAAGTTTGTATATTTTTTGAATGTTTCATCATTTGACACAAATAATTTTTTTTTTTAAACATCTATGAGGAAAATTCTTTTTCTAGTTTGTGTATCTAATATAATGAGGAATTAATCAAAGCTAAGTAAAAAATAGAGAATGCAATTCTATGATATAAAATTAAAGGTCTTTTTAAAAAACTAAAAAATCTTATTTTATCTTATTCACCATTAATTAACTTACACAAATGATAAAAGTTATAATAAAAGTTTTTATAAGACACCAATAATTTATTGTGTTCATAATTAAAAATCAAAACCCCTTGCATTCCAATAGATCATAAGATCTCATATCATATGGTAAAGCTATTCTATTCTTACTCATTTATCCTCACACATGTCCATGTAAGCATGTTCGCGTGTCTAGATAATAATGCTAAATCAAATGTAGCTTTATAGTTAAAATATATATTAGAGAAAATAGCAATTTTCAAAATTTTATTTAAAGATTAGTTTTTAAAAATAGCTATATAAAAACAAAAATTCCTTAACCCCCATAATAAAGCAAATAAATAATTCAATGTATAGTTCTACTAATAGTTTGATACTTTTCAAAGATAATAAATGGGATCTTTAATCAAAAGAAAATGTTATAGAGGAGTAACATTCATGCTAAAGAAAAAATGTGTAAAACAAAAGGATGAATTAAAATATATTACATTATATTATTATAATATTTAAATATAGTCAAATATTATGGGATTCAATTAAAAATTCATAAATTAGAACTAAAAAATAAATATTTTATATTTTAAATAATATGTCTACATTTAGGGGGTGGGGGGCCTAGCTTGATTGACTAAAGCATTATGTTACAAGTAAGAGTTACCAGGTCTAGTCTCCCTTTCATCCTTGTTGTATCAAAGGGGGTGTTGTGCCAACGTCACGGATCACATGAAAAAGGTTTACCAATTAAAAAATTGGTTACTTAAAAATTACAAGTTATACTCCAATCCTTCTTGATTAACAATATTGTAAAAAAGATCATTTATATTTCTTCACTACAATTTTTTTGAACATCTTTATGCTCAACATGTTGATGAATGTCATCATAAACATTTGTAGGATGACGTTCTCTTTCTCATGACCCTCGTCAAATAGTTTCTACCCCACCATCACCAATATCACCCCTTCAGTCACATGAAACAAACACCCAATCTATGTGGACTGCTCCTCTCAGGACCATCTATAGAGATATTCCATATTATTAATCTTTCACTCCATCATTGCACAAAAATACTACATCATTTTTAGCATTATAATCCCATCTTCCTGACCACATAGGGGAGAGGACCCAATAGTTGAGCATGTTTTAATAGTTGTGATAGTAGTTGTTTATATAATGCCAAATAGTTGTGACTTGACTACTCGTAATTAAACAAAATGTATTCATTTGATCTAAAAAGCAACCAATCATGTGTTGCCACATCAACACTCAACTAACCATGCTATGAATGCACAAGTATTGGTATCACTTTTTTTGGGGGCTTTTTTGGACACCTTGATAGAAAGCATATTGATGTGGCATCATATATTATGATGTGGCCCTGAAAGGAAAGTTATAAGTAGGGGACTTACCAAGTAAGCTACTGTAAAAAATTGGGAGTGATTTGAATTTCCATGTAGGATCTTGAGAAGCATGAAGTTAGGGTGCACGACTACTAGATCCTCTCCTCTAATATAGTATTCATGGTTGCATAGTTCTAGATGATAGCCTTTGGATTGCCCCAAAAACTCTCACCACCAATTTAATATAATTCATAGTTTATTCCCTTAGTTTGAGTCCAAAATACTATTTGGTTGAGGCCATCTTTCACTTTGGTTTGACATGACCATATTATATATCTAATCAATTCCAATTTTTTTTTGCAAGTATGTATATAGAATACAATATATATAATTTATTAGCTATATTATACTTTTAGTTAGTTGATGAGAATAGTTATGTTTAATCAATTGATTGAACTAGTTATGAGTAGTTACCAATGGTTGGAATTCTTTTCCAACCATTAGAAAGTTTCTATACTTTTTATGTAGTCAAGAAAAGGAACCACTGTTGGAGTATAATTCTCTTACCTAATTTTACATAAGAGCATTGAATGTAATAGGAATTAATTATAATATCTTCTAAAATATGCTATTATTCTTGTAACTAGTTTACTTATGTAATTGCATGTCTAGAAAGGTGGGTAAATATTTGGCACCATCACTTTCAAAGGCATTGAGTTTAAATAACCATATAATGGGAAAAATAGTTGAAGAACATGTAAGTCTAATCAAGAAAGAGAAGAAAAAACCACATAGAACCTAATAAACCTATGTGATATATTGGTAAAATAACATATACAAAAGGAATTCCAATGGAGGAAAATCCCCCAAGAGATCATTTGTGATAACTTGAGAGTAAGTGAGGAAGTATACATACCCCTTAACCATATGCCAAGAAACCTTACAAAATATATCCTAATAGTTCAAGTTCTATGTGTTAAATGCGATCAAGAAGTATATAGACAACAAATAAAGAAACACTATGAGGATAGAAGAAAAAAATATGAAGAAGAAAGAAATATTGATTGCTATAAGATCCCTCAAAAATAATTCCCTTGTCCCCAAACAATAATCAAAATACATTGAAACAACATTCAAAGAATAGAACAAGAAGTAAGGCAATACTTGAAGATCATAAAAAAAAAGAATAAAGAAGAATACTAAGAGAATTAGGGGTAAGTGCACAAAGTTGTGACACAAAAATGATTCTTCAAATGTCACTTTTTTTTTTGAAATTAGCAAAGTGTGATGTTTGACAAGAAAATGAAGATAGTTATGCTCAAAATTTGAAGATACAATAGGAACAAGAGTTGTAGTGCTTTGAATCTAATTTATAAACTATTATTTATTTTTTTATATAGTGAAGAATAAGGGTTTGAAAAATGGGGAGCACACAAAATGGTCCTATTTTTATCAAAAAATAGCATAGCATCATTGTGATCCCCCTAAAATGTTAACTTTTTAGAATTTCAAAAATTGGTTTAGTGAGAAATTACCTAACACCATGTAGTTTATGCTAGTTTTACTAATTTTTGAAGCAGAAACATCCTGCAAAGTAGAAATTTGAGCATGATCCCCCTACAATTTTTGAAACTAATCGATAATCAATTTTTTTCAATACATGTAGAATAGAGTCTAGTTTCAAAAAATGTAATTTATTTCAAAATTCAATGAATGAGTAAAAAACTATACCCGAAATAGCAAATGTTGGTTTTTGACAAAAAATGGAGACACAAACAAAAGAAGTTAAAGATGAAAACCTTAACCTAATCAAAATGTAAAAAAAATGGTTAGATAGTTAAGAGAGCCTAATGTCATCATGGTATTTTTATAAATTTTCATTGAAACATGTGCAAACCTGATGGAGAGCACAACCAAAAAATGTGGGAAATTTTTTTACCCTTTCAAAAAATCATGTCCTTTGCATGAAATGGTCATCCAAGCCTTTGGGTTGGTATTTCCCAATGTAATCCATTTGGCGAGTGCCAAATGTAAATGCTAAAGCCAACTTTTCTTTCTCTTTGTCTCTCTTTGCCCCACTTTGATAAGGCTTAGAGTTTACGATTTATGATTAATGATGGATAGTTGAGGTTTTATATTTTACTCCCTCTTTGCCTCCTCTCTTAAAAAATACTTCCCATCTTCTCTCTCAACCCTCTATAGGTCTCTCCCACCCTCTCTACCTTGCATTGCCTCCTTAACCCCATCTCTATCCTGGCCTCCCTACCTCTCTCTTCTTCTCTCTCCCTTTGTTACTGTTTCTCACCTGTCTATCTCATTTCTCTTAATCACAACCTCTCCCTCCCACCCTCTCTCTCTCCCCATCTCCAAGTATCTCCCTCCTTGTATCATTACCCAACTCTCTCCCCCTTCTATATCTCTCACCTAGTTCTTCTCCCTCTCCTCTTCTCTCTCCCTCCCCTCTCTATACCATCACCTCTCTATCTCATCCTCCCTATGTCTCTCACTCCCTCCATGTGTACATCTCCCTCCATCCCTTCTTACTCTACCAATACTTCCCTTTCTCTCTCCCTCTCTTCTCTCTCTCTCCCCTCTCTAGGTCTTTCTTACTCTCTCCCTATCACCCTCTCTTCCTTGCCTCCCTACCTCTCTCTTCTTCTCTCTCCCTCTATTATTTTTTCTTTCCCATCTCTCTCAATTGTATTGATAACTACCTCTCCCTCCCTCTCTCTCTCTCTCTCTCTCTCTATCTCTAGGTGTCTCTATCCTTCCCTCTTTTCCTCTCTACCTCTCCCTCCTTATCTCATTACCCACCTCTCTCCTCCCTCTATCTATCTAACCCCTATCTCTCCCTTATGTCTCTCACCCCTCTCTCCCTAGGTTATAGGTCTCTCACCTCTATATCTCTCCTCTCTCTAGTTATTTCCCTCCCTCTCTACCTCTCCCCCTCCATCCTTATCCCTCATTCCCTCTTTGTGAACTTCTCTCTCATTTTCTTCTCTCCCCCTCACCTCTCTACCTCCCCCCTCTCTAGGTATTTCAGTCACTCCTTGTCACCCTCTCTATCCCTCCTTATTCATCTCTTTCTCTTCATTCTTTTCTCTCCTCTTCTCTCTCTCCTCTCTAGGTCTCTCCCACTCTCTCTCTTCCTCTCTAATTTTTCTTCCCTCCTTACCCCATATATATCCTTGCCCCCCTACCTCAATCTTCTTCTCTCTACCTATATTATTGTTTCTTTCACATATCTCTACATTTTCTCAATCACTACCTCTCCCTCCCATATTCTCTCTCTCCTCATCTCTAGGTCTCTCCCTCCTTCCCTCTTTACCTCTCTACCTCTCCCTCCTCTCATTACCTACCTCTCTCTCCCTCTATCTCTCTCACCCCTATCTCTTTGCTATGTCTCTCACCCATCTCTCCCTAGGCTAAAGGTCTCACACCTCTATAACTCTCTCCTCTCTAGTTATTTCCCTCTATCTCCACCTCTCTCCCTCCCTCTTTGTGAACTTCTCTCTCTCATTTTCTACCTGGGTAAAAGCACAAACCTGTGTCACACTTTATAAAGGAATCGGCCAACAGCAAAAAAAATTCTGAACTTCAACCACATAAAAGTGGTCTTTATGTTTTGAATTTCAAAATGGTGTAAACTAATAAAATGTAGAACTTTTGGTGTAGTTTATTCCTGTAATTTTTAAAATTTTAAAAAAAAATTGTTTTTATTATGTTTTTATCAATTTAAGGACAAATTTTGGAATGCTGAAAATTTCATAAAAGAGTGACTTCACGGGCCGTCAAGAAATAAAATGAAAAAAACTTCATTTCTCCCTTTTTTTTTTTCCAAATAGGTAATTTCAATATCCTGTGCATGGAAAAAAAAAATCACATTTTGATGTATATTTTTCTCGTAATAACGTTTTAAAGTCAAACATGTCAGAATTTGACAGTTTTCACGGGCCGTCAACTAATTTCAATTTTTTCAATCATTTTCAAAAAACAAAATATACCCTTTTGAAGTAGACTCTCTCCTCTTATGCCTCATATAATATTTAAAACATTTTAATAAATTTTACTATCATTTTTTTAATATCAAATCAGCCTCTTTTTTAATTTTTAAAACCTACTTGCATTATTTTAAAAATAAAAGATATCAAAACTAATCAAAATATTATAAAAATTCTATATTTGGATTCTACACTTCAAGCTCTACAAAAGGGTATTTTTATTTTTTGCAAAAAAATCAATCTGACTAGAGAAATACTCTGCCAAAAATGAATGTTTCAGAAAATTCTGAAAAATGATGAGTAAGCTGCCATGTAGGATGCCAACTAGATGTTTTCGGCCGACACGTTTTCGGCCGACCAGGTTTCGGCCGAAACCCTATCGGCCGGTAATGAATCGGCCGAAAATTAATCGATCGGAAAGTTATCGGCCGATAACTACTCGGCCGAAAATGAATGAAATAAAATAAAGTTATTTTTTTCCAAATTTATCAAATTAAAAAAATTCGAAAATAACAAATATTTCAAAATTTTCTCGACTATTTTCGATTAAAGAAGATTTATTTCAACATTTTGGAAGGTTTATCATTTCTGAAATTTACAAGACGTATTTCGACGAAAAAAAAGGCATTTGGAGAAGAGGAGAGATATTTTTAAGGTGTATTGATCTTTAATTTATTTAATTGATTATGTTTTTTATTGAAAATGCATTTGAAGTTTGTTTTCACTTTTTTTTTATTAAAATATTAACATCAAAGAAATATGTGTAGAAATATATTCATTATTCAATTAAAAATATTTTATGTTTTGCATGTTTATGTTTATTAAAAACTTTTGTTTAAATATTTTATGTTTATGTTTTGCATCTAGTTACAAGTTTTTTAAAATATTTATGCTATATTACATGTACATGTTTCATGGAAAGCTTATGTGTGTACAAATTTCTATGTAGGCAATCATTCAAATTTGAGTGTAATTTGTGATGGCAAATCAAAGGACTAGATCGAGGAAGTATGAACGAACACGAGTAAGACAAAGAAAGAGAAAAGCGGATGAAGGAACATCTACTGAACAACAACCCATGGAAAATATTGATGATCAAGGTGACGTACAGGTACAAGAACAAACTGAACCTAGTACTAATATAAATGTTTTGGACTATGGTATGGAAAATTTGATGGAGATGGATGAAGATTCTCTTTTCAATAATATTTCATCTGAAGATATGTTATCTGAAAGCACATTAAAATTACACTCTAAAAAAATATGGGATGAATTTTTTGAAGAGAAATCTTTAATTGGAAGAGCACAGTTAATTGCAAAGTTATTTAGACGAAAAGAAATGACCCCTGTTTTGGAGTTGTTAGGGGTTGATAATAGGAAAAAGTCATCAAATTTAAAACAAACAATTGTTGAAAACCTGCAAGAAGCATTAGAATGTATTGAAAAGAAGAGTTGGTCTAGTGATTTAAGTGTTGCACGTAGAGCGTTGATGACTGTAATTTCTAGTAAGAAATTATCATATAGAAGACAAGTTCAAGCAATTTCTGAATTACTAAATGTTTCTAGGAGAACTGTTCAAAGATATATTGAAAAGAGAGATGAAATAGATGGAAAAATTGAGAAAAATTGGGTAAATATTTGTAGGGTTCCTCGAAAAGATAGAATTTCAGAAGATGTAAAGAAACAAGTTGTTGAATATTGGACCACCCACTCTCGTGTTTCTTCCAATAGAAGGGATACTATACAAATAATTTAGGTGATGATGGTACAAAAATTTCTCATCCAAAACATTTTATAGATACAACACAAAGTGAACTTTTTGAAGCATTTAAACAAGAATTTTTAAATGTGAAGATTTGTCAAAGGATGTTTGAAACACTACGACCATCATTTGTACGTATAAATAAAGTACGTGAAACTTGTTGTTGTCGAAATCATGTTGAATTTGATCTACACCTACAATCATATAGAAAAGTTATGGCAACAATTGATCGAAATTTAGCCATCCCTGGAAGCACAACACAATTTGTGAAGTCTCTTCTATGTGAAAAATCAGAAAATTCGGATGAATTCAATGTTCAGTGTATAAAAAATGTATGTAATGATTGTGGAGATTTGAAGAATCTTTTACATGTTGACAATAATGAAATGCAAGTTACTTGGAAGAGATTTGAATATGAGACATACTTAACGAAGTCAGGAGTTGAGGCCAAAAAAATTGTTCTCAAAGAGAGTGGATTGCCTTACAATGAATTCATGAGTAAATTTCGCAATATCATATATCCACATATCCAACATTGTCATGGTGCAAGATGGCAATCTAAGCAATTTCGTTATTCAAAGAATTGTTTTCCACCAGGTTGTATTCTCTCTATTGTAGATTTCTCTGAGAACTATACATTTAGTCCTCAAACTGAGATTCAAAGTCAATATTATCATTCAGAGCAAGTTGCAATCTTCATGCAAGTTTGCTACAGGCATGCAGAGTTAGCGGTCGATGGAATACAAAGTAGCAAAGATGATAGAATTATCATCAAAGAGGTTCACTTTTATATCAGTGATGATACGAATCATGATAGAAGCTATGTAGCTCATTGTTTCAAAATGTTTTTTGAAGACCTAAGACGACGTGGCATAAATCAAGAACAACACTGGATATGGTCTGATGGATGTGCTGGTAAGTACATTGGTTTTTAAATTATTTTTAATTAATTTATATTTACTTTTAAAACTTTGAGACTTAAATTGTTTTTTGAAGATAATTTGGTTTTCAAGTGTTTAATTATTTGTAACTTCATAGGACAATTTAAGTCTGCAAAAGCCTTTGTTTGGTTAAGTAGTCAACATGCTAGACGCAACACCAAATTTTTGTGGAATTTTTATGAGAGTGGACATGGAAAAGGAGAGCACGATGGAGCAGGAGCATGTGTGAAGCGTGCACTTCGTCAACATGAACTTGCTGGTATGTCCAATTTAGCTTCATACTTTTTAAAAGATTAGATATATATATATATTTAATTTAACTAAATTAAATTTTCTTTTAAGTTCTTTGAAAGTAATAGGTGACAAATTGTGCCAACTTGTGTGTAACTTGTAGGTAATGCCATACGGAATGCAAACGAAATTGTTGAATGGTGCAAAAGTCATTTTTCTGCTCGCGACTCAACATACAACACACGGTATTTTTGGGAAGTTACAGGTATGTATGTCTAGTCAAAATTTGTTTTAAAAATTTGAATTTCAAAGTTCAAGTACATACATGATTTCAAATTGAATTTTCAAGTTTGAATTTAAACAGATATTGATCGATCAAATCCTTATAATTGTCAAGCAATTCATGGTATTAGAAATCTACATCAAATCATGACAACGGGGAGTAGTAGGCCTTATGCAATGAATGTGAGAGAAAAATCATGTTTTTGTATTGATTGCATTGAGGACAATGCAAATATTGATCAATGTGAGAATATTAGAGATGGGTATGTTTCACAATGGGAAATGAAACAATTAATATCAATGCCTCCTTTTGTTGAAGATGACAATGTTGATGTCTATGATCCACTATATTCAGCTGATTACGAACGTGTATCTGATTTAGTTGTTATAGGTATGTCCAAATTGATTAATTTAGTTAAAATAAAGATTTAAATTTATATATATATATATTCTATGTTTAATTAAGTTTCAAATATAAAATATAAATTTTTACAACTTTTAAATGTATAATTTACTTAAATATGTAAATATGTGGTGTGTGTACAGGAGATATTTTCGCTGTAGTTGCAGATCCTGAAAATGCGGAAGGTGTAGATTACTATCTACTAAGATGTACACAACCAAAAAGCAAATTGTTCGAATCGATGACAGATGGTGATGGACAAGAGTATCCCATTGGATCAGTTGTTATTGAAGGCACATATTATTAACAAATAAAGATAGATAAAAATGGTATTATATTTGTTGATTATAGGCCAGGAAAAAAGGTTCTACATTATAGTCACTTAGTTTTGGCAACAAAAATAAATTTAGAAACTTTACCTAAAAGAGGATGTGCCAAACAAAAGTGGAGGTTGCCTATTGAAGATCATGAGAAGATTTTAGAGATAATTAAAGATAGAGAGGATCCAGATTTTATGTACCAGGAGCTTTAAGTTGTTTTTTGGATACATGTGTACACATTTATGACTCCAAATCTAGATAATTTATATATTTGTATTGATTGGACATGTGACATGATTTAGAATGGTTTTTTTTTTAGAATGTGACATGTATGTTAGATCATATATATGCTTGATCTACAAAACCCAGTGACTTTAAAAATGTTTTAATTTACATTTTGCCTAAATTCCTTTAAATCATCTAAATTTCCAATTGCATTTTTACATGTTGGACATGGTTCATTCTTTTAAACTTTCACTCTTGAGAATCTCTAGAAATTCCTTTATATCATCTCTCTAGATTCCTTGATTGTAAATTTTTATGTTTGACACATGGAATTGTTAAACTTTCACTTTCAAATCTTTGAATTTAAATATTTGTTCAACTCCACCTATATACATGAGCTAGATTGAATATATATATATACGTGCAACAATATGTACAAAACCTAGTCTATGTTCCAATTTTGCATTTAAATTTATTTATGTTCCGCGGAATTCTTAAGTTCACATTCAAATCTTTCATTTCATTTGAACATTCAACTCCACAAACTTGTATAAAATTATCTAGTTGATTTGGTGTTTGAGTGGTGAAGAATCTAGACATAAATGTTGTCTCTAGTTTTCTTTATTTTTTATACATTACTAATGCACGACATTCAATAATTTTAAATGATCATTTGGATTTTCATGTATCCTAATCATCACATCCTAATTTTATTAAATTTTCATCAGGTAAGCATCCCTCATCCTAGAATCATTTAAAAATTATCCATCTAGATCCATCTCAACCGTACATCCATTCTCCATCCTTAATAATAAAAAAGCATCACTTAAACATCAAAATTTGGTTACTTGGTCTCAATCTAGTCCATACATCATATTGTCCTTTCGTCATCACCCAAAGTTTTCAACATCTAGGGACCTTATCCTTAATCTAGACTATCATCCATTTCAAATCCAATCTCCTAATAAAAAATCACTTGACCTTATAATTTGATTTCATCTTTAAAATCCAAATTTGCTTAAGAATATTAGCTCCTATCTTTTAAGTATAGAACTAAATTATTTATCCATTTTGTTAATGTTAGATTGTATCCAGGTTCTCTTGGTTTGTCCTTTCTTGTTCACCTTAAGGTGCATTGGAATATATGAACATTGTAGTGAATCATAGTGATGGTGTTTGGGGTGCTTGAGATAGCTACATTTTGGCATCAATTTAGCTTTGTTTACCATGTATAGCTTGAGACCATGTATGTAATTTGGTCCATCTTTCCAATACAATTAAATATGGATTGATCAATTTTTAATTTATATATAGAAATGTCATCCAAGAGATCTACTTGATCAATTTTTAATTTATATAGAATTGTCATCAATTTTTAATTTAATATTAAATGTGCATGTCTTTCAAGATTTAAATATATATATCAATTTCTAATTACATATATATAAATGTTCCACATGGAATTCTTAAACTTTCAAAACTAGAAATTTGATTTCATTTACATTCAACTCCACTAATAGCTTGCATGCTTTATTTGAATTATATGGTTCATTCTTAAGTGAACACTTTCAAACATATATATATATATATATATATATATGATTTCATTTACATTCAACTTGACACAAGTATAGCTCATCATCTAGTTCAAGAATTCTTTGCATGCACATTCAAATGAACATGTGTATTAGATTATATGGAATTAGAAATTAGGTTAATGTAGAGCATGATATATGCACAATTTAAATGTATTTAACTTTTACTGACTTTAAAAATGAACATTTAGAGCTTTAAAGAATTCAATCTAACTATCATCTATTTCCAATTGCATTTTTATGTTCTACTTTAAAATGTATAGCATTAATCTCAAGCATATTTGCATTCAATTTTTTCTATTTCTTGACCTATTTATTAAAGACAAATTCATTTGAACTATTTATTTAAATTAATTACATGTACATGTCCATCTTTTTAAATTTACAAATAGCAACCATTAGATAGTGGAGTCCAACATTTTGATTTCACAATGTATTTAGTTATCTATATATGTACAACAAGTGCATTTGAACAAGTTACCATAATTTAAATTTAAATAAAGGTACTTATAGATGTAATGTAAGTGAGTTCATCAAACCATAATAATGCACGTATATAACAAACCTCTAAGATTCAAACCATAAAACATAACTGTATGAATGTGACATGTAAATTATAACAAGTATATATATGTGTACCATAAAACATAAGTATGTAACACGTCCAAATGTTCAATACATAAATCATAAAAAGTGTCTCCAACATATAATAAAATGATCTCAGACATGTAATACTATAAAACAAATCTCAAAGAGAGGGATGTCTGGTATGAATAGAATCATCAGATCTATGGCTCGATCTCTCCCTCGACCTCTCCCTCGATACATGGCTCGATCTCTCCCTCGACCTCTCCCTCGATCCATGGACCGATCGCTCTGCTGATCCAAGATGTGTGGATCCATGTCCCGATCCAATATCTCCCGATCTGTGTCCTGAGCCTCGTCCCAACCCCTGCATGTGTTCAAGTACACATATATATGTAAAATTATCTAAAAATTTTACAATGTACTTGAGTTCAATGTGTTCAAACTTAAACATCAAGTAATTAGTTTTTTAAAATTAAATTTAAATGTACCTCATCTGCATACTGCATGGGATCGCCATCATGCTCCAAATTTCCAAAGTCTGGGAATTCACCATACTGCTTAAAATTTTCAAGTACACAATTTCAATCAGGAGTTAAACCCCTAGAAGTTTTTAAAATGCATTACATAAATTTTTAGAACACAATTTTAAAAATATATACATGTATTTAAATTATAAATTGAAAGTACCTGTTGTGCCTGCTTGAAAGCTCTACCAATGTCACTAAGATCACGAGAATGTAAAGACATCGTAGGGGGCTCTGTAGCATGTACAGTATCAGTAGCAAAAAGAAGTCGACTATATGTCCCATGGACAGGATCAGGTGTCGCAGTAGCCTCAACGTGACCTGTAACATCCTGATGACCACCTGGACAAGCTAAAGGATCAACAGAAACATGATGTGCATGGGATTCTGTAGGCTGATGTGGAATATCCTGAGCTGCATTTGCCACCTGTGGCTCATATGTGTATGAGGATATCGTTGTCTAATAAATTCTGGTACCCTGTCAAGAGCAATCCCATGGTCCTCACTGATAACCTGATATGCTGCTAGTAAATCCAAAATTGAGAGTCTACACGTATTACGCAGAGTCGTGTGGGTCATATGCTCGACATCTGCAAGAGTAGGTAGATCGGCACTAATAAATGGATCATACGATGCAGATGTAGCCTCAGTGGGAGGAAGGTTGATCCGTGGGCGTAATAAATATCTACCAACTCGATCAGATGAAATCTGATCAATCTGCGTCGTAATAGAGGCAATGTTTTCAAAAATCTGACTCTGAGTGGACCCTGTTGCTGCCTCCCCTGCTGCTGCCAATTCCAAACGTTTTGGTAAAACCAAAAGGTTTGGGCCAACTAATGCCCTCTTGTCCACAGGCGGTGGCAAATTTGAAGGTCTAAACTGTGGTTTGTCAGAAAAATGGCCTTTACCTTGGCCAGCATGCTCAGGATAAGATGTGTAGTCCACCTCTATATGTAAATGAAATTCTGCATATAACTGTTTGACAAAATACAATGGCAGCTCATCATTGTGAGGCCATCTATGATGTGCTGCCAACCATCTAGGGTATATGAATGGCGCAACAAGAGGATCTTCACACCTCGTAACCACATATCCTCTAATTTTATTTTTTCCTCTATAAAATGGGAACATGGATAACACATTTTCACCTGAAACTAATTTGGCAACTTCTCTATGTTTCACTGTGCCAGTAACACTCCTAGCAAGAGAAAAATAAAACTGTTCAATGCTGATTTCATCATAAGGATTGTATGATCGAATTGTCTCAATCATCTTAATAATCTCTTGTCTAATAGTGACTAATCTATCTTGATTAGCCAAATTGGGGGAGTTGTGAATTGTTTGCTCTAAACATTTTAGAGCATTGTCCAATCTAGCAATACTATCCTGAAATATATTTGATCTAGTTTGAGCTTCTCGCTCAGAACGAGGGGAATGATGAGATCCCTCATCGGCCATGATATATATAAATAGATAGAGATCTGCATATCATTAAAACAAAATTACATAATGAACTAAACAAATTTAAATTGAAATTTTTTCAAAACTAAAAAATATATATATTTAAATTAAAGGTAAAATTTTCAAGTTTCAAAACTAGAAAACATTTTTGAATTTAAATGTATCTAATGAGATCTAGTTCAAACTTTATATCTATCGAGCTATGTGAACCTATTAAATCATAGGCATGCATGTAATATTCAACCAAGAGTAAATATGGAAAAAAAATATTTATCCTTTCAACCACTCTATACTAAAATTTTGATCAAAATAAAAAAATACTCTTCATTACAATTGGTCATATATGATCTAGCCTTTCTTTGTAATCAATTATTTTTTAAATCAAACACTAGAAATTATAAAAAGGTTAACATTTCCTTAATTTTTCGATCTAACTTAAAACATATTAAAGTAATAAAGTTAAAATTCTTTGAAATAAATTCCTTAGGAATAAAATATAAACATATAGATACATGTGCATATATCTGTATGTACACATGTATGTATGTGGGAGTGCATGTGTGTACGTGCATGTATATATATATATATCTGTGTGTGTGTATGTACATGCATATATATATGTATATATGTGTGTATGTATGTATGTATGTGTATGTATGTATGTATGTATGATATATGTATGTATGTATGTACATATATATGTGCATGTACATGCATATATATGTGTATGTGTGTATGTACACATGTATATACTCAAGTACATACATACATACACACATACACATATATATACATGCATGCACATACATACATGTACATACACATATATATGCATATACATACATACATACATACACATATGTATATATAATACATGTACATGCATACGCACATACACATACACATATATATAATACATACATGTACATACACACATACACATATATGTGCATGTACATATGTATATGCATATACATATATACATGCATATACATACATACATACATACATACATATATATATGCATATACATACATACATACATACACACATGTACACACATGCATACATACATGTACACACATATACACACATACACACATACACATATATACATGCATGTACATACATATGTATACATACACACATGTACACATATGTATATATAATACATCTACATGCATACGCACATACACATATATGTGCATGTACATATACATACATGTACATACATATATCTATGCATATACATACATACATACACACATACATACATACACACATACACACATGTACACATATGTATATATAATACATGTACATGCATATGCATATGCACATACACATATATGTGCATGTACACATATACATACATGTACATACATATATATATGCATATATACATACATACATACATACACACATGTACACATATGTATATATAATACATACATACACACATACATACATACATGTACATAAGAATATATAAATCATTCTCATTGGTCTAGGTCATGCTAAGGTTTAGAAAACCACTCCTGGGTGGAAGATTAGGATCCTAATTGACTTGTGGTACAACCAAAATACATCAAAATAAAGATTAAAAATATACTTTCAAATTGGAAAAATTAGAAATACTAGTGACATGAGATTTGAAAATGAAACACTAGTGGACTGGCTAAGGTTAGTTAAGGTGTATAAAGAGATTTCACAACAAATACCTAAAAAATAGAGCTCCTATTTTCTTATACAATATTCTATGAAGTTGATGCCTTTTATATGATTGAAATTAAAGTGTTGAAATACCCTTAAATCTAATACCTAAAAGATCGGAGCTACACTATTCAATGAAGTTGATGACTTTTATATGATTGAAATTAAACTATTGAAATAGTAAAAGCTGATATATAATATTCTATAAAGTTGATATCTTTTATATGATTGAAATTAAATTGTTGAAATAGTAAATGTTGTCATTTCATATTGATAACCTTATATATGAATGATATGTGATAGCAAAATTTTAGGAAGTATGTGATGAAATTTTTTGACCCCATCTCAAATACATCTCCTTAAATCTAATACCTAAAAATCAGAGCTCCTATTTTCTTATACAATAATATGAAGTTGACGTCTTTTATATGATTGAAAAATAGGAGCTATAGTATTCTAATACCTTTAAATCTAATACCTAAAAAATAGGAGCTATAGTATTCTATGAAGTTGACAAATTTT
This sequence comes from Sequoia sempervirens, assembly GCA_007258455.2. Lineage (NCBI taxonomy): Eukaryota > Viridiplantae > Streptophyta > Pinopsida > Cupressales > Cupressaceae > Sequoia > Sequoia sempervirens. Next base: position 201,584,676 of record VDFB02000007.1, read on the forward strand.
ATATGATTGAAATTGAAGTGTTGAAATACCCTTAAATCTAACACCTAAAAAATAGGAGCTATAGTATTCTATGAAGTTGACACATTTTATATGATTGAAATTAAAGTTGTTAAAATACCCTTAAATCTCATACATAAAAAATGGGAACTCATATTTTCTTATACAATAACTATGAAGTTGATGTCTATTATATGATTAAAATTAAAGTGGTGAAATAGTAAAAGCTATCATTTCTTATTGATAAACTTATATATGAATGATATGTGATAGCAAAATTTTAAGAAATATGTGAATGAAATTAATTATGGACATGCCTTTGATCATTTCTAGTAAAAGCTATCATTTCTTACTTCTGCTAGTAAGAGGTGGGCATGCCTTTGATCCTTTCAACTATGGACATGTAGAGGCTGGGCTTCAAAAATTCATTTATACATTTTTTATATGGGAACAGAGTGCATGGCACTAGCAAACCAATCTAGGAATCAAGTGTTTACCGTTTATTTCTTTGCCTTCGCAGAAACATATGAGGGATACTGCAAGCTGGCACTGCTCTCCATTATGACGATCAGAATGTCATTGATAATCATTCTCTTGCCCATCAAATTTAAACTCATTTCGAGCACCATTTCTGTCTACAATTTAGTCTTAGAATTCATTATGTGGAACAAAATTAGAGACCCAAAGATGGCTATAAAATCCTTCAATAGGATTCTCCACTTTACAAACATGACCCAATCTGAGTCATGCTAGCAACACAAAATGGAAATAAGGAACATAATGGATAGTTGTCACTGAGGTGCACCCTTCCTTAGCAATTTGAGCTTAGAGTCAGGAACAAGCATCCCCAAAAAGTAATTGATGTGGCCCTATGGTCGCTCTCAAAGGATTGTGCTAAAACATTGATATCTCACATCTCCTTCACTATTGCAAATGACACCTACCATTATTAATGAAGAAATTGAAGTTTCACCGAACACAAGTCAAATTTAGATTGTCGCCTGATTGTCTTGCACACAATTGACCTATCTCCTACATATTGCACTGTAAGGGCTTCAAGATTGTTTGTTGAATTTGTAAAATATAAATACCTATCACTTTTCTTCAGCAGCACCCATGGCCTATAACAAATAAAAGGCTTGTATTTCCAACTCTAGGCCACACCTGCATTTACACTGTCACAACTTTTAAAAAAATTGTAGATGAATATCCCATACCTATGATGAGATAGAGCTGCAGGTCATCAGACATATCAGATCTATTAGTAACAGAATCAGGTTCGTGTAGATGCATTACAGATTTTTTTTTAAAACGTCTTGTAGACCAATTACAATGCAGACAAATTGATGACTGATCTAAGTTATTGTTGTTTGTCTGGTGTTGTTGAGATATTTCAATCACTTTGACAGACTATTCTCATAAATGAGAAACCATTTCTCCAGACACCATTATAGCTCAGGTTAACAGATTACTTGCACAAAATGCTCAGCTCCTGTGTTCTAGGCGTAGAAGCATTATCCAATTAAATCCCCCAGCTTGTTTCATACACATAATAGTGAGAAAAAATAGGGTTTCTTGTGAGATGGATTCTGTACAGCCTGATGGTCATCCCCTCTTAAAATATCATGCCCCAGTGCATGCCCTAACATTTGTAAGAGAATTGATAGATTACCCTAGAACCATTGATTTCTTAGTTTTATGGATTGATTCTCTCTTAGTGTACAAATCTGTGGTCTTTCCCAATTCATGTTGGCTTTTATGATTTATCTATAAGGTTTCCAACATAGTCGCCTCTGTATCTTTGGCACATGTGAGTTAATAGAGATACAGTCTCCATCAGCACACCCAAATGAAATGTTATTTATTCTTAGTAAAAGTGAATCAAATTATGCTATCAGCTGACTCCTAAAATTTGTTGCACCTATAATACAAAGTTCATGATTGTGATCTTCTCACATACAAGCTTCTTTTGTCACAGAACATAGTCATCATTGCTCCTATCACCTTTTTAATTTCAATGTTGAAATTTCAATTGAGTGGCAAGTAAAAAAATAATTGTAACATGGAATAATCTAAAAACTCTTGCTTGTGGTTTCAAATTTTGCATACATGTCTACCAAGAAAGTTACAACTATATCATTTGACAAAACCCCCTTTACTTTATTCTTTAATACATTTCCATACCTTGTTTCAAAGTTCCCATTTTGACGCTCAACAGGTAAGAAAATTCATGAGTGACAGAGAAGTTGAAAAGACACCAGGTTGTAGTTGGATTGAAGTTCATAAAATGGTACACACCTTTTGTGTGGGAGATAGATCACACCCACAAACACAGAATATCTATGCAAAGTTGGACAAGTTGTTTTGCAAGATGAAGGAAGCAGGGTATATTCCAGATACGAGATCTGTATTGAATGATGTAGAGGAGGAGGAGAGAGAATTACTCCTCGTACACCACAGTGAGAAGTTGGCAATTGCATTTGGATTGTTAAACACATCCCCTAAAACAACTCTGAGAGTTGTCAAGAACCTTAAGAGTATGTGCTGACTGCCATTCTGCAATCAAGTTTATTTCAAAGATTGTTGCAAGAGAAATTGTTGAGAGATGCAAACCGTTTCCACCATTTCAAAAGTGGACAATGTTCTTGTGGAGATTATTGGTGATACAAAGCAAAACATAGCCTATAAATATAGGCTTGCACTAGAACAAGGTGCATGATCTCAGAGATGCATTGGTAAGAGGGCTCAGGTTTTATTTCCACTTTCTAAAAAGTATTGCTTCTGATTATTTTCAGAGTTACTATACATTTAATTTGAAGAAATGGTGTTCTATTGTATGCATCTCCACTTGATGTATTGACAATGTATTTATTTTGTAAACTATGGAGTTGCAACAATGAACTGTTTTTTCAGTGCATGCGTGAATTTAGAGTGAAACTTGAAATTTAAAAATGATATTTAAAATTCTTATTCTAAACACATACAAATCTCAGATGGAGCCTAATTTCAATATGCTCTTGTGGATGCTAACTATTGTGCAAACTCTTTGGAAAAATTACGACTATTTAATTGATATATTTAAAAATAAATTAGAGGTTTTTCATATAGCTAGATGAATTTCTGAAAGGAATGGTGAATATAATTTTTTCACAACATTCACTACCTTTCGGCCAATATCCATCACAAAACTTGATTTTTGCATTTCAATCAAACCCTAACAAACGAGAAATCACAAATTTCCCTAAACTTTATCACAAATTTCTCAAACTAGACACAAACGAGACGAGAAATCAAACAATCCGAATGGAACCTAGCAAAATATAGTCGCTGTTACTGGTGATCGGCTGACAAGCTCTCGCCCCCAATACTTTCACTCGAGTGTTCCAGATAGTGGGCTTGGTTTTTTTTTTTGGATTTTATACCCGCCTTTTGGTCGATACACTTACAGTTGATAATGTTTCGGCCGAAATACCCTCGACCGAGCAGGTCTTTCCAGATGTGCGCCGTGCTCATACCTTTCAGGCGAGAATGTTTCGGCCGAAAGTAACTCGCTCGAAAAGTTTGAGCCACGTAGACGCCATGTGGCTGCCTTGTGGATTCGGCCGAAACGTTATCGGCTGAAAACGGGTCGGCCGAAAGTAATCCGCTCAAATTACTTTATTTGGCTGAAACTGTGACACAGGTTTGTGCTTTCACCCACCTCTCACTCCATATCTTGTTACTCCTCTACTAATATTTCCCTTTCTCTCTCCCTCTCTTCTCTCTAAACTCTCTCTCCCCTCTCTAGGTCTCTCCCACCCTCTATCCCTCTCTCCCTCTCTACCTTTCCTTCCCTCCTTTACCCCATCTGTATCCTTGCCTCCCTACCTCTCTCTTCTTCTTTCTCCCCTATTATTGTTTCTCACCCATATCTCTCCATTCTCTTGATCCCTACCTCTTGCTCCCTCCCTCTTTCTCTCCATATCCAAGTCTCTCCCTCCTCTCTTTACCTATCTACCTCTCCATCCATGTCTCATTACCCACCTCTCTCCCCCCTCTATATCTCACACATATGTCTCCCCATATGTCTCTCACCCCTCTCTCCCTAGGTTGTACCTCTCACACCTCTATATCTCTCCCCTCTAGTTATTTACCTCCCTCTCCACCTCTCTCCCTCCCTCCCTGTCCATCTTTCCCTCTTTATGAACTTCTTTATCTCGTTTTCTCTCTCCCCCTCACCTATATGCTTCTCCCCTCTCTAGGCCTCTTAGTCACTCCTTGTTTGCCTCCTCATCCCTCAACCATCTCTTTCTCTTCATTCTTCTCTCTCTCTCCTCTTCTCTCTTCGTCCCCTCTTTATGCCATCACCTATGTATATCCTCCTTCCCTATGTATCTCACTCCCTCCACCCCTTGTTATTCCTCTACTAATACTTCATTTCCTCTCTCCCTCTCTTCTCTCTCTCCCCTCTCTAGGTCTTTGTATAGGGTTGAGGGTTAAGGGATAGTGTTCAGGGTTGAGTGTATAGGGTTAAGTGTATAAGGTACAAGGCTTATGGTTGAGGATATTGGGTAAACTATTGTGGGATAAAAATGGAGTTCTAAAGAGGAAGATTGGTAGAGTGTTATAACAATAAAACTAGTTACAAAGTTGTATCGTTGAAGGATGTAGTCATTGATGTTGGGAATCTCAAATAATGTGATGGTTGCAAAATTACCATTGTCCAATATGAGGCATTTGAGGTCTAGAAGACAATCAACCCTTAAGAGAAAGTCGGTGTCATAATCATTTTAGGCCAATAGGTCACCTCTAGTGCCATTACCCAACAATTTAGCTATGGCTGATGCAATTGAAGTATTTCACAATGATTTTGTTTTTGTTATTTTTTCCTTGTGAGGAACTAGATATATTATTTTGTGAGCCCATAACCTCAAAACTAGAAACATGATCTTCAAGCAATACCCTTGAGTCAATGACATTGTCTATATTGTTTAACCTATCATTGATTAGTTTCTCTATCTTACAAGAGTGATGATAGAAGGTTTAAAGTACATAGGGTCTAGGGTTTAGGATACAAGGCCTCTTTGTCACTCATTCCCTTGCCTTTTCTATTTCTCATATTCTCTTCTATCTCTCTTAGTTTGCTTTCCCAATTTGTGAACACTTGGAAAATCTCTACAAAGCTTATTTGTCGCTTGCAAATTTTGGTGAGCGCCATATGGCCTTTGCTAAAAATGGTAAAAAATGCATTATATCTATGATACAAGCCCACATTGCTTGTTTTTGTCTGGGTACTATGCTTTTTCCAACAAGGAAATGCTTTTTTATGGTGTTGAATTCTTGTACAACCATATTTTGCATACTCCATCACTTTTTCAATACCATTTTATTTGCTTGACAATGTAGAAGAAATTTGAAGTTTTTACATCAAATTTGATTATCCCAAGTAATATTTTCATGTTTGTAGAATTTAAATGTTTATTATGATCTTTTTTGCTTGAATTTGAGAATATAGACACATTCTTTTCATAATTTTACTAATCATAATAGATTTACATAGAATTCAACATTGAATTAGTAGGAAGTTTCATTAAAAGTCCCTTTTTTAGGAGTTTTAAGCAAAAGATGAAAGAACATTACATAATTTTCTTAGTGCATTATTGACCACTTATGTTGTTTATACCATTAATCACTTTGCCATATTTGGGCTTAATAAGTGATCTTTGAGCATAATTAATCACTTATATTATTTATACATGTAGACACTAAAATATGTCCCAATCGATGTCATACATTTAAATCATATTTACTAACATCATTTCCTCTTTAATCCATCCTTTTTTCACTTAGTTGATTTAACTAGAGATAATTAATTAATTGCATCATTTTGATCTTTTTAGCCTAATTAATTTAATTAGGTTAATTCATCTCTTTTGGCATTAACACTTCATCTAATTAAATTAAATACATCAAAATATTTAATTTAATCTCTTAAGTCATCTTATTAATTAAATAACTCTAAATTATTTAATTAAATATCATTTCATCTCTCTCTCATTTATTCAATCATCTAATTTAATAAATATCTCTTTAATTCTTCTAATTCCCTAATTGCATAAATTAATTTTTTTTAATTAGAAATTAAACTAATTTTCCTCTAAGCAAAGGGAATATTCCCATGGAATATTCCTTATCCTCTTTTGTTTTAGTAGGTCAAAAGTGTGTTTGTTTGAGGCAAGTGTGAACCTTTGATTAACTTTCATCATGAATTCTCATCCATTGATGAGAATCCATGATCCATGGCTCTTATCCCCTTCATCCTGAACCACTGATTAAGATTTTTGATCTCAACCATTCATTCCTCATTTGCTCTCCTATAAATAGATCACTATTTGGAGACAAATGGATCCATCTTTCAATTGCAAACTTATGTTGTTGAATTCACTCATAGACACATTCATCTTTTACTCACTTTTAATTTTTTTTAGTTAATTTTCATTGCATAATAGCTTAGAGCATCCATTAATGGCTTCCATGCATCCATCTTAGTTTGTATATGAATTAGGGTTTTCATCTTTTCGCATAATTTTAGCTTAGATTATCTTAACAATAGCATAATTAGATCATTTGTAGTATAAAATCATGGTAACTTAGCTTGCATCATGTTCATTTTTTGCATAAACTAGGCTTTTATATGTCAATCACAATGGTTTTATCGATTCTCTTCCATAGAATGGACTGAAATAGACTCATTGATCATGGGATTGGGAAAGGGTTGTCGTTCCACATCAACACAACACCAATTACACAACAAGATACGTTTCAAATGGATTGATGTTTTGAAAGCTTTCATAATTTAGTATGTTAGGTTTTGATAAAATGTTTAGTATCAATTTTATTTGATTGATCTTGTTGAGATTCGAGTATTGGTGGCTCCATTATGTTTCAATTCTTCATGGATCAAACATAATTCGACCAATACTGATATTTTCGCATCAAAATACAATACATGTAGATTTATGCAATTATCAATCAAACTAATAATAATTAAAATTAATAAAGTTTGTTCATAAAAGTAGCTATATATAACTTGGTAGCACTTTGTAAAATTTTTGTGGTCCCTAGTCTTTTTTCCCATTTTCTGAGCTTGCTGATGAAGTTTCAATAACTACGGCATGTTAAACTTGTGTTTGGGGTTCCTTTTATATCTCAATCCTTTGAAAACCTTAAGTTTAAAATACTTGTAGCACTTTTGTTATATTTTTTTGTTGACTTCCTATTATCAGTTCCCAATTCCTGGTTTTCCATGTTATAACTTGTGTCTTTAGAGTCATCTATTTATTGCCCCCCTCAACCTTGTGATTATTGATTAATCTATGTCTTCAATATTTAGTCAAAATATTTCATGTATTCGAAATATTCTTTGTAAATCTCTAATGTTCGCTTACCTTTGCTAAAGTCTATGTTCTTCACATTACCTAGGCGAGGTCCCCATTTCAAAACAACTTTATTCGCACATGCTAAATCATTCACTTAAGTTTCCTGAACCTGCTTTGCCTAAGCCACGTGGTGTATTGTCATTACAACACACCATCTCAATTGGGAGATTTGTAGGATGAAAAGAATTCAAGGGAGATGGAAAGCTCTTTACTTTCTCTAAAACAAATGTAGATAGACCGAGTTATGGGATTGGAAAACAAAGAGAAAGTTATTTGGGTTGCTTGTTACGCATGTGGTTTTATATGGCTGTGAAGTTTGGGGTTGTAGCACGCCGGCTATGAAATGGAAACAAATAGAAAGAGTTCAAAAGCACTTAATCACAAGCAATTTCAAAATAAAAAGTACAGTCCTATATGAGATTGTTTTGGCTGAAGCTGTCTCTTCCCAATGGAAATGGCAGTGGTAATTCATTTATTAGGCTATTTGAAGAGGATAGAGAATATGGGGGAACATCGGTGGCCCAAAATTGTGGCGGAAGAAAAATTAACTAGAAGGAAGAGCATGTGGATGAAGACAAATGTCAGGTGGATGGGAAAAGGGGGGATCAACATGCAAGAGTGCCCAAAAACAAAAGTTGAAATGAAAAAGTATGTAAAAGAGAAATTCAAAAATACCATGTGGTCAAAATAGCTTGGCCAGAAAAGAGAACATTATGTTTTGCATTTTAACCCCACTTGTGATCATGAGCAAAAATTTTACATGGGGGTAGATATAAAGTGGAAGGCTAAAATGCTAATAGCCCAGTTAAGAACTAGCTCACAATGTTTGAGATGTGAGATGGGAAGGTGGAAAATACCCAAAGAGGGTTGGGAAGATAGGATTTGTTTTTTCTGCTCTTTAGGTTTAGTGGAGACAGAGTGGCACTACATTATGGAGTGTAAGGCTTACGAGGACATACGATAATACTACTTAGATTTGTTAAAAGTTAAGTCTTTAGCGGCCTTGTTTGAAGAGGAAAAGATTGATAAAACAACAAGTTACCTGATCAAAATTCATAGTAGAAGAAACAAAATCAGCAAAGAGTTGGAAAACAACATGAAGTAGATCGATGGGGTCAGTTGTTGTTTTTGTTGTTTTGGCTAAGGTGGTCTTCCGATTTCATTTCGTGGGTCCCATAGACTGGCTGGTCTTGTGAACATTATTAAAATCAATCAATCAATCAATAACATATAGCCTTATTATGTTGTGTGATGGCTTGTAGACTCTTGACCTTGGAGGATTGGTATCAACTCATTATTCCATCGTGGTGCCTCAATACATCACAATTTCAAAGATGATCACACATAATGAATGATAGTGAAGAAGATGGGACAATTGGCAGTTTGTGATTGCATCGTGTTGCTCCTTTAGAGTGTAATTTGTATGAAGGAATCTCACAATGAAATTACGCTATGCGAAGACTATCAGGATTATGACATGTGACGAGCGATGTAAGGACACAAAGGACCATTTTGTGTGCCCCCCATTGTTAATTCAAAAGGTAAAATGTGACGAGTGATGTAAGGAAACAAAGGAATCATATTCAAGCAATATTTTGGGGACAACTTTCAGTAGGTCATTCCATCGCAAGGATTCAATACATCGTAATTTGTAACCCTCAGTGCCTAATGAAGATCACGTTAAGTGATAGACGGCTAGGATGAGAAAATGTGGATGCATCTCTTTGTAGCACACAACTCCTTTACATTATGATTTCAAAATAGATTCATGGAAAGAAATTGCACTACGCGATGTAAAGAAGTGAAAAAAGGTATTAAGTGAGGAATATTCTTAGCCAAGTGTTAGATTCTCAGTTTATCGCATCGGTTCTTCCTATCACAATTTCATCTCAAGAAGCACCAGTGCAAATTGCGTTGTGCACTGAGGCATAAAGAAATATATGGATGATAGGTGGCAACATTTGATTGCATTGCATGGGTGCAATGCATCACGGTTTTATTTCTCGACACAAAGCAAAATGGTGATTAAGTTCAAATGCAACCGAGGACGCGTGTCATCCTTACATTGCAACGCATGAATTCCTCACATCACGTTTTCATAAAAGCAAGTCCAAAAGAGAATTGTGATGTGAAAGGAGCTTGTGATGACCGTCGATCTTGTTTTAAAAGAATTTGATCAATGGTTCAAATATGAATGACTAGTTGGCAGATGAGTTGTTTCATACGCACGAGCTATCAAAATGCATTAATGGTGTATTTGTTTTTTTTCTAAGATAATTAAATAGTGAATTACTTGGTTTTTCACTATTATCATGATTGCATTAAGGGGATTTGGTGTAACAAGTGGGAAATGAGCAAATTTAAGCAGAAAGGAGCTAGGGTTAAGTTCAAAATTTTCTCTCATAATAGAATTTATTTGAATTATAAAAGTAAAGGGTTGTAAGGGTTTCTTGTGGGTGATTGGGTTAGGGTTTTTGTTTGAATTTTGAAAAGAAAATTGTAGAGCCCTAGGTTTTTCATAGAGGAATTATAAAACCCTAGAAGTTTTGAGTTACAGTTGTAAAATTTTGGAAATTCTTAAATAATTGAAAAGTCCTAGTCTACTTAAAATCCAACTAAAATGAGTAAAATGAGCAGAACATCCAAATCCAAACCTAAGTCTAAGGGAAAGAGGGATTTGGAAAGATTCATGGATCTCATGGCTCAATTCCTTGGTGTGAAACAAAGGGGTAAACATGCTTCTAGTGAGGGAATTTTAGGTGATTGTTTGCAAGATGCCGCCAAAAAGATTAGAGATGTCACAACCCCTCAAATTGGTTGGAATTTTTTTGATTTTGCATTCAAAAGGGAAACCATGCCCCAACCCGCTAACAATTTATGGATATCAAATTTGGGGAAATTGGTAGTGCCTAATGTGTTCATTGATGTGGATTTGGTAAAAGCACTTGTAGAACATTATGACCCAAATGATAGGATAATTAAAAGAAAGAAGGGAACATCCCTATTGGATATTTCAAGAAGACAAATTGTAAGAAAATTTGGTTTAAATCCCTCTACAATTGTTTCAATTAATTTCAGTTTGTTGTGTAAAGAATATGAAAAGGATAAGTATAGCTATAGAGCTTATTGGTTACCAAGGCATAGAAGAAGGGATATTGGAATGAACAAAGTTAAATTCACCCCAAGAAGGTTGACTTGTTCAATTGTGATGAATTTGAAGACTATTTCAAGAACACCTATTATGCATTGCGCCAGGTGTTGGGGAAGGAGTTTGATATAAGGATGCCTATTAATTTGATGATGTTGGCTATGGCTATTCAACAAAGAAATGTTAATAAGGATTTTGATTATGCTGCATATCTTGCAGAAGACATTCACAAGTAGTTAACTAACTTGAGGGAGCTCAATGCTCCTCTCTATTTTAGATACTATTCTTTATTGATGCACATGATCATGTGGAGTGGGGAGAAGGCATGGAAAGATTTAATGGAGTTAAGAACTAAAGGTGGGTGTGGTAGAATATTTCTAGTTCAAATGTGGACCCACATGTGGGATCAAAATTATGGTGAGGTAGATTTTGTATTCTTTCAAAATGTGTTGGTTCAGGGCATATTGGGAAATCTAGGCTATAAGCCTACTAAAAGGATATCAATGAACATCAAGAAAATACTAAGATCCCTACAATTTGACCCTCAGTCCACTAGAAAGCATAATTGGGATGATTGGTATTTGCACAACCACTCCACTGTATTTAGGATTTATGGCACCTATGTGCAACCTCATTACCTGCCTATTTATGTGTTTGATAGGCTTACTTTAATGGAGATAATGTGGTAGTAAGATCATTTTTATAAAGAGAATTTTAGGTTAGCAAAGAAGGGATCATTTATCCTTGGGAAATTTAGGTTTTCACATTTTGAAGTCACTACTAAGGAGGGATTGGATAATTTTTCATCCATGTTGAAGAATCTTGGCATGAGAGTACAACTTGTTAGGAATTGTGACCTTGAAGGTTTTATTGATGCAGAGAGGAAGAAAATAGGTAGGTTTGGATATGAGCATCAATTTTATTTTTCAAAATATATTATCAGAAATTTGTCTACAAATGATGAGATAAAAGGGAGAAAATAGGCTTGGATTATGTGAATGAAGTGGAAGAGAAAATATTTAAAGTGAATTATAAATATGTAATCCCATTTTCGCAATACACAAACCTATTGGAGAAGGTAGAGAAAATGTTAGCTTCCTATAATGAGGGAAGTTTAATGAAGTCTTAGCAGAGGAAGCAACCAAGGAGAAAAGAGAAGAAGAGCTAGGAGAAATTGCAAAATGTGCCAAAAAAATCATTTGCTCCTACTCCCTCAATTCAACAAATGCAAGTTGATGACCAACTAGTGGTCAATCCACTTGTTGAATATTCAGAGGAACTCGATGATGATATAATGGAGGAACAATCAACTAAACATGTTCTTGGTGATGAAGAGGTCCACCAAAGGTTCCCTTATCCAATTTTTAGAGATGAAATGGATCAACTTGTGTCTAAGGAGAGAATGATTACTTATGTGTATGATGAAGATCATGTCCCTAATGATATAAAATACAAGGCTTGTTCTAAGTGTGTGAATGATGAATCTTTTGTTAAGAAAAAAATTTAAAGAATTTTTTATTTAGGTGATGGATAATGATTATAAAGAAAGGATAGAGAATGTAAAAGAGTGAGTAGATCCTTCTCAACATGAGGAAATAGAACTACAAATGGCACACAAAATTGATAATGAAATTTCCAATATTTCCCCTGTTGAAGGAAGAACATTGGTGAAGAAAAGTGGGATCCTCTTGTTGCCTAGATGGGATTTTTCCTTAGCCATTGCTCTAGACACTATAAGAAATGATACCGAGGAAATCATATTAGAGGAGCAAATTGATAATGTTCTTTTTGGTTTTGGTTTTAGCCCTAAGATGCATACATTGGCAATATGGTCAATGGCTCCCAACTTAGGAAAGACAAGAATTATTAGATTTGTTGGAGAACTTACTAGAGAAGTTATTGTTAAGAGAGCATATGAGATTACCCCTAGAAAATCTAGAAAGATGGTTGTCCATACTGCAATGTTGAGTGTTGATATAGTTGAAATTGCACAAGGATAGTATAATGCTTTATTGGAAAATTTTAATAAATTGTAGGAAGAGTGTGATAAGGAAGTTGCTAGGATATCACCACCAAAAATTGTAGTGCCTTAGATCAAAGCACATCCACCATCTACCTCCAAACAATTTTCAATACAATATAGAGAAACTCTTTCTCTGAGGATTCTAAAGCTTAAAGAGGAGGTGAGATAAGAAAAGGAGAGTGAGAATAGAACAAAAGAGAGAACTAATAAGGTGATGACATATTTGATTGATGATATTTTGGGTCATAGGATAGTCTATGTATTGCATAAGTTGGAAAGTGCTTGGAGTGCATTCAAGGTAATACACGAGGCATATAAGAAGCATTGAGAGATCCAACATAGTTTTCAAAATGTTTTCAGTAAGTGGAGTATGAGAGAAAATGCAATAAAGGAAATGATGATGGCATTAGATGAAGATCCTAAAGTGGGTGATCCCACAATAGTGGGTTACACTTTTTGACCAAAATTGACATTGAACTAAACTTTTTAACTAAATATTCACTTTTGGACACTTGTAGCTACTAAACCATGAGGAATTTGAAGATGATGCAAACTAGTGACTTGTGACATTTTATCTATAGATTCTAAATATATACATTTAAAAAAAAATTGAAATCAAATTGCATTTCTTTTCCATCTCCCTTGATAACTAGTTTTTAACAATAAACACCATTTTCAAAGAGTGATGTTTATTGTATAACACAACTTTTTTTCTATGAAGGATAAAATTCTATTTTTTAAAAATTTAGATTTGTAACTATGCTATCTAGCTCCTTCATTTGTTTTCATAGTTTTTTATTGAATTTTTTTTCTTAATTAAATTTTGAAGTCAAACCAATTACAATTTAGACATGGGTTTACTGTATAACACAACTTTTTTGTATTTAACAAAATTCATTTTTTTTGTTGGATAAAGGACATCAATACCAAGAGCATATATATATTTCAATTTTTTTTTGGTAATCTACTATTTTTCCACATGTGCAGAACAAAGAGCTTGATTTTCAGTGAAAAACCTACATTCACAAGAAATAAAAAATAAATATAATAATCAAATAAAATATATTTAAAATTATACTTTTTGGGAAGCTTATAATAAATAATATGTACTTACAAAACATAAATTTTAAATGAATTCATTTGATCACCCAAAAGGTAAATCAAAAGTGGTTTTTTATCAACATTTTGATAGGTGTAGAGGAGACTACATCATAGGTATGGTTTAAAGTTAGTGGGGTTCTATCCAACGGAGTTTGATCTAAGGGGGTTTGATCAAAACCTCTTCAATTATAATCCCTTAAATGGAAACTTTCAAGGCTTAAATCATTATATTTTCTAAAAACATGTGATTTCAACAAAAAATAGGATGTCTTAGAAAGTATAATCCATTATTGTGGCAGCACCCAAGCCCCAACTAATTTGGCTCAAATTCTTGAAAGAATTAAGTTATTAAGGGATATTTCAACTTTTTAGACTAAATTGGATACTAAATTCAAGAATAAATTGAAGATGTTTCGGGACATGGAAAGGGTGTTATGCCCAAGATATTAGATGATTCGGGTGAAATGAATTCATTGGGAGATTGGAAAGATGTGTTTGGAGGTGTGGTTCCCTCAATATATTCATACATTTATAAGAATGGGAAGCTTGAGTTGGCTGTGTTAAAAAATTCTATTGATGATTTGTTTAAGTTAGAAGTGAATTTAGATATATTTTCTAAAGAGGCTAGAGCTATTAATGATGCAAGGTATAATGCACACAACACCAAGGTGTAGAAATTACTTGCTTTCAACTAGCCCATAGAAGAAGAATTCAATTCATGGCTCAAAAAGTACACTAAGTGATCCTTTTTCAATTATTTTTTATTTGTTTACCTTTGTTGCTGAGGTGGGACCTACATTTTTGTCCTTTTCTGCATATGTTTTTAGCTCTTGGATTTTTGGAGAATAAATAAAGTGAATATGAACGAATATTTTGTACAAGGACAACTACTTTCTACATTGAGTGCTTTTTAGAAAGCAAGAGGGTCTTCTACAACTATGTGCAACAAACTTTTGTATTATATGGGATTTTCCCACATGAGGCGGTTGTATTAGTATGTTGTTATGAAGATGTATGTCAAATGAAAATGTGACATTTATAACTTGGCTTGAAGCTTTTTTTGCTCCCTTGTTTCTATAAAAGGGAATTCAAGGCCATCTACACGAGATCTTGGATAAATTTTGTATTATAGAGCAATTGTAATAGAGTCTGTCATTTTGGTCTAGGTTATTGTTTGAGAATAGAATTTTCTGTAAATTGCAAATGTTGTATAATAGTACTAGCATCAATTTATGAATATACAATGGTATAAATTTCAATCCAATTGTCTCCTATATGTATACACCATACAATTTATGTATTAAAATTGATCAAGGATCATTTTCTTCATCTTTGTAGTCTTTCTTGTGTATGAATTTTTTTGTTATAGCTTTTACTCAAGTAGTGAATTAAATTCTTTGATGGAAATTTTGAATGTTTTGAATGTATGCAAGGAGTTGAAAGTAGAATTGGTTAGGAATTATGAAGATTACTAGTGTAAGGCATTATTACAGAGCTTTGTGATGTTTGGGGAAAATACTATTATGTGAATTTTAATTGCATTCATCTTGATTCTGTATCCTAGGCTAAGGCACCGGTCTCTAGTATTTGTGTGTAATACAACTCCCTAGTCATCTACTTTAAAATCAAAATGAATTTCCATTTTTGTTTAAGTTAATTTGATTAATGTTATTTTTATGTTCTACTACAATTGAATGTTTGAAAGCCTAAGGATTTAGCCTACCTTTAGAAGTTTATTTGTAATTCTTTGTCATATTTGACAGAACATATCTACTTATCATAGTGTTTGATACAAACAGAAAAAGGAATATTAAGAAATACTATAAAGGATCACCCTCCTACATTTTGCATAGATTTTAGGAAAAGGGTATGTGCAAGATCATGATGGGCCAAAAAGTGGCAATATGATGGGTATGTGGTTGACGACTTTTTTTATACCCAAAATTGATGAAATGAAAAGGGATTTTAAAGGAGATTCTCAAATTTCCACCAATATAAATTCTTCTTTACTTTGAATTTAATAAGTAATTATTATTCATTTTCTATTCAAATTACGACTAAAGTCCTAATTGATAGACTGATTGAGAAACATCCGTAGCTTTCAAACAATATCACATTTTTTGAGTCCAAAACATGCATCACATTCTATGCTTTGCATACTATAGGATTAAAAAAATAAAAATTGAATTTCATGAAGTTTTGACCAAGTTAAGGTGGTTAGACATACAAGTTTTTTATATTTTTTAAAAGTTGTAATAAAAAATTCATAATTAATTATTTACTTGGAAAAAATTACAAAAAAATATGCATCACATCGAGACATGAGTCCTCTACTTATATCTAAAATATTATCATTTTATTGTGGTTAGGGTGGTCAGACAGAGACCTACTTCTTATTTCTTCTCTGAAATTTAAGTAATGCTGCATTGAAATTTCAAATTCTCACCAAATAGATTTTTTTTAAACAAACCTAGTAGTTTAGAAACTACATTCAATTTTCTATAGATTCTATTCTTACATATTTTTGAAATAATATAGATAACTTATTCAAATTTTTATGTCAAGTTTCCTAACTCTGATTTTTCTAATTTTTTTGCCACTTAAGGGCCTATTTTTTCCATGATGATCATGCACATACCCAAAAGTGTTATCTAGCTTTTTCCTATTAAGTTGGACAATCCCTCAGGATAATTGATCATTAGAATTGGTTGTTCTTCACATTACCTTTGAAATCTAGTTGGTATTTAAAAAAACCAAAATAACTACGCAATCCTCCTCTAAGTGTTGGTAATTTATATTTCATGTAGTGCAATTAATTCATTATTTGTCTCTTATATTTACATTGGGATGCACTTTTACCACATATTATGCATATAAAAATATAAAAACAAAACACAAACTAACCATTTTATATACATCAAATGATAAGAGAAATGGATGATGCATCCACTATCTATAGATGCAAATAACACAAGATTAACTATCACTATCTACCATTAGACCATGACATATGTTTGAAACCTATATATTATCCTATGTTATTAGGTTGTTGGTTAACTAGGTCATACCTATTTCCAAAGCATGATATATAACCTTAATCTAAGATACATTAATCTTAAAAATGAATACTAAGTCACTAACAACACAAAAATAAAACTAGAACTTTATTCCACACTTGCCCAATTATACATATTTACTCATTTATCAATGCTACAAGTTTGATTTTAGATTCTTTGGCCAAGTACTAGCTAACACTATATATAAAGTGAACCTTAATCTAACATAATAACATTTGAGCCTATTTTAATCCAATTCTTAAATTTGAATCTACAAGTAGACAAATCCTTGTTTGAAACTACTCTTGCTTGACTAGGTTACACATGGCCATTGACACAAAAGGTGCATCTTACAGGGACCAATTAACTATGAAAGAAAGAGTAGACAATCACCTTACCTAGTTAGCATTGTTAGCATTTTATTTTTTTCCTTGAGGTGTATTCTTTGAAAAGACTAAGGTCAAACAATGATGAAATTTACCTTGAGGTAAACTATATCCAAAACACATGAAGATCCTATTAGATTTTTACTAGGCACCACTATGTTGGTGAACCTTGAACCAAGGATGAAATGTCTCTCTAAGTAGAGACTGTAATGCATTCTTCCTAACACCTTAATATTTGCAATACATTATCTCACTTCACACATGGATTTGGTGGTAAAGAAATGTAGATTTCATTGTGAACGACCTTAATAAGGATTGAAGACACTTTTTGATCATCTTAGATATTTGTGATGCTCTTTTCTCACCCATTATCATACAATATTTTTCCTATGACCTTTCATACCATAGTTTTCTATTCATTTCCATTAGTCTCTTTAGATATTTCTTTCAATACTGCCTGTTATGGATTGTAGTCTCCTCTTTTTCTATGTCACAATACCTTGCTTCCCTCATATACTGGAATTTCTATCTCTCCTATATAGGTATTGTTATGAATATTCTCTTGAATTTCTACTTAGGGCTCTCAAGGTTTAAAACCCTTAGAAAAATTTCCATTCCTATCCTTTGTATAATCTTTATCACTATCCTTTATATTTCATATTATCATTAACTATCCTTGATTCTACTATTTCACTCATCCTTATGACTATCATATTTTTCTCTTGGCCTATGAAATCCAAAAGCCTTCATGTCATAACATAACAACATTCTTGATTATTCTAAATGCATTGAGATAATGTCATTCTTGACAATGTCCTAGATTATTTTAAGATTAGGCCTCTTGCAACTATTATATAAGTCTATTAAATCATGCATAGGTGTTTGATATTTGAATAGAATAAATTACACTCCTAATAGATTCTCACAGTGAAACACTCAATAATACCCTTTATGGACTATATTATAGACTTTCATATGACCTCAAACACCTGCAACCTTGGTGTGATCAATTGGAAATGTACTCTTATATTCCTTTTTTCTATCCTATTTGAACTGAGCTCCTACTTCTTATAATTACAATCATGTCTATTTGGATGTGTGGACTATTCTAACTTTCAAACTACATTTTTTCCTATCTCCATGGAATACCATACCACTCACCTTCTAGGTCTCTATCCATACCTTTCAAAGAGAATTTTATCTTTCACATTGTGATTTCTTGTTTGGCATGTTCATAACACATTTAACTTGATCTTTTGGTGATTGTATTTGAATTTATCTAACTCTACAAGACTTTTGGTAATTCTTGACAGTCTTTTCTCATGATCATCCTTGCACTTGATTATGCATTCTTCATCATGCTTTAGCACACTCAAATGAATTTAACACTATTCTTTCCCATTTTTATATATCTTTCATGCTTTTCACTTACCAAGACTCTTGTCACTCATCATTGCCTTCCTCAACTTCTAACATTGTGTTCTTATCCTAACTATGCTTATTGATGAGCCTAGTTTTTGGTTAAAACTTGGGTAGAATTTATAGTTCATTTGTTGGAATTATCATGAACTTTAGTCATCCAATGTTAATATTTTGTATAATGTTTCCCTCAAACCATTGACAACAGGTTTATCCTATCCTTGTGAAGTTTCAATGACATTAACATATTATGCAGATTATCTATATCAATTTTGCATGTGATTGATGAATGTTCTCTAAGGTGATTTTAGATGTGCAATTATTATTCGTATTGACATTGCTATGCAGGACACAATTGGTGGATGCTAAGTTGGGAAAGGAAATCGACGAATGAACATGCAGGGGAATCATTCAAAGGAGTCAATTGAGGAGTGACAACAAAAGATTCCCCATGACAGACAATTGTAACTGCCTTGCATTTATGGCATTGAGCAATTGTGGGAATTACTGCAACATTGAGTCCACGTTCGAGAATGCATGTTTGACTGGATTCCCTGCAGGCGTAACTGCTCTACAACTCTTTTCATGTTTTCCCTAAATGGCATCCTCCCAGTTAGTGGGAGTTGACCACCCTACTAGCTAGTTGAATAAATATGGATTTGAATCTCATTTTGGGGGAGTTCAACCCTTAGTTATCGATTGTTGAAAAATGATATTGATGTATTGAGAATTCTCTATTTTTCCATACATTCATGTTGATTACTCTGTTTTACATAATTTTCAATGAATGAGATGATAGTCTGAATCTGAGTATTTGAGTTTGTATTAGTTTTAGTAGATACTCATCCAAGGGGGACCACTTGGTGAGTAATCTTTTTCTTAGAGTAATTAGCTTAGTGTTAATTTCTATACTTAGTTCAAAATCTGGTATTGATTGTTCCTGCAGCCATTGGAAGTCCATTTTGTGTCTTCCTATAGCCAAAGCAGATAGAGTAATTCCTTGTCTGTTCACCCAAATCTTTATTCTTGTTATGCATCTTAGTTTAGCATAGTCGCTAGTTAATGCTTAGCCTTTTCTTTATTTCCTTCCTACAATTTACTTTCAGTATTGTGTGTTTCTTAGCCATAGATTAGAGATGGATACTTAGGAATTCCTAGTGCACATATAGTGCTGACCCATTTCAAGTTTACGTCCCTGGGTTGAAAAGTTAAATGCACCTCCAAGATGGTCGAATATCTATTTAGGTTAGACGTCCAATCTCTGAATTATGGCTATAGAATCCCAGTTAGGAGACCCTTGTAGGAGGCAGACACTTACATTTACTTCTTTCAATGTAATAGTGGTCTTGACTAGGGTTTTTAAACTATCCCTTATTCATTTCCATATGGATTTGGTGGTGGAATGAATTCCTCAAGAATATTAAAAGGAATAATTAATTATTACCTAACAACCATATTATGATTTTGTTATTGTCTTTCATTGATATTCAACCTTGAAAATGTAGTTAAATAAATGAAAGTAACCATATCACTATCATTTATTACAACAAACCTAGTAGAAGGTTTTCATGGTAAGGCCATTGTTACCTATTTTAAAAATACAGATTTATAGATAGTTCTTGTAGTGTAGAAAAATGTCACCCTTAACAATTTGACACTATGTTTAGGCCCCCCTAAAATATTGAGCTTGATTGACTCCCTAATTTCCTAAAATTATGCATTTTGGGAGCACATTTGTACCACTTTTTAATAAAATACAAGCATTGAATAAATGCATCCAAATCATATGTTCTCAACATGCAGTGTCCTAGAAATTTAGGCCAGGACCCATACACCCTTGGGAGTATGGGTCCCCCTTCATATATAGGAACTATTTTGGGACATGTTGGTGACATTTTACATTTAAATTTTAAATTTCAAGTGTTGAATTTTGGGATCTAATTTTTTGGAAATTAAAATGAATGCCTATGAATACCTAGTCTTTTCACCATTTAAAACCAGAACCACAATTAAGGAGCAAATAATATTTTCAAGAGCAATTCAAGAGCAGCATTTTCAAAGACTTATTGTAGTAATTCAAGATCCAATATCATTTCAAAGTGTATGTGATTTTATCCCATCATGTTATCATTATTTTATGAAGGCTAATCCTTGTGTAGGTCTCAAAATAATTCAACCATTCAAGAAAGAAAGATATAAATCCTTGAGGTGATGTGTAGGACTTCAGTCCTTCAAGGAAGCCATTGAAGGGTAGTGAGTTTTAGCACTTTGTGACTTAATCATTCTTTGCTTTCAATTATCCATTTATCACTGACATTGCCATTGTGGAAACACTTACATGGGGTTTGACTGAGGAAATCCCCTAAAATGGCCCAATGTTTCCTCTCTTTGTGAATGTGAAAATATCAAGTTAAAGAGGATAAAATGAATATTGAAGATAAATTGTCCATTGTTGCATTTAAAGCCCTAAAAGTTGTCAAGCCATAGAAACTCACTTATAAAATTATCCAACGTTCTAGAGAATTTTCAAGCAAAAATGGAATTCTCATATCTACCACCAAAGGACCCAAAAAGTTGAGCAAGATCCCCTATTAGGGACCCATACACCCCTTGGCGACTATGTTCTTCTATAGTGGTTGAAACAAGCTTTTTTGGGTTGGTACATATCACTCTGTACTTTCCAAATCCACCTACAAATTATTGTTTTTGTTTGTCAGTTGTCAAGATCTTACAATTTACATATTATGGAACATAGTTTCATTAGGTTAATCATTCCAAATTATTTTCAATCCATTCCCATCCTTAATTAGACATAGATCTAGGTCTAATTGGCCCACCTTCATGGTTGATAGCCAATCTATACACCTTGTTGATCTACATCTTAATGTAATTTGGAAAAAGGTCCCTTCCATCCTAAGTTCTTTACATTTAGTTCCTAAAATCCCCTTTTCTATATTACATTTTGGTGAACCTAATGTCTTACATCATAAAATTTCTAAAATTGGAAGCCCTTCAAACCCTAGATCTAGGTTTTGTATTGCATTGTTTGCATTTCTCATTTAGGGTTTCATTTTTGTGCATCATAAAAGCATAAAAAGACAAAAAAAATGCATCACATATTGCATCATAGGTTGCATTAAGGTTTGTTTCAATCACTTAGACCAGATCTACATTCAAATTGCATTCATTCGTGGTTAAATTGCTCATTGTATTTAACTTACATCTTTTATTTAGGTAAAAAACAAGTGAAAATTTGCATTGTTTTGTTTCAAGTTTGCATCAAATCATCATTTTCACAACTTTGTATCTTAGACTCAATCAATTGTTGCATGATTAAGATCAGGAAATTACATTCAAAATTGTCCTTTATTGTTACACATTTACATTTGAATCACTTTTTCTTAAATTGACCAAATACTGTAAAAATAGTCACTGAAAAACCTACTTTCAAACAAAAATAGCAATATTAAATAGAAACATTAAATTTTTTTTTTTAGTTTTTTGAACCCCTGTCAAGGACTCAAATGCCCTTGGGCATCTATGTACTCCTACAAGTGTCTCAGAGAAACTTTGCACATATTTATATCTTTGTATTTTCACTTTGTTCTTGCTTGTAGATGTTTGATTTGAAATTCTAAAACATGTTGGGAGATTGTTGGATGTTGTGGATGTGTTGCTGATATGTGGTTGTCATTGATTTCAACACTATTAGCATTTGGTATACCAGTTGTTGTATATGTCGAGGATATTGGTAAAATTGTAAAATAAAGTGTTTCAGGTTCTTAGTGGAACTATGCAGGACATGAAGGCATTTTGTTCTGTACGTAAAATATTAGTTGATGTGGATCAAATGGTTTATTATTGAGTATGTCTAGATCATCTACCAAAAATTTCAAAGGTCTGCATGAAGTTTTGTGTGAGTTGTGGTTTGATAGTGTTTTGTTGGTCTCTGTTAGTGTTCATGAATAAAGATTGTGTGATTCTATTATCTCAATTGTTGTAGATGCTTATATGTGTTTCTTGGTGTTCTCAGATGTCTCTAGTTCATTCTCTATTTATGTGGTACATCCACATTGATTCGTGTGCTTGTGGTTGAAGATCTTTTTGCGCATGTTCAATTTTTCTTGTTCTTGGCTGACATGTTGGTGGTAGCGTGTTGTGGATCTTCAAGGTGAAATTAATTAAAATATTTTTGTGTTGGAGATGTTAATTTGGGTCTCCACTATGTTGTGGCCGACCTTGGTGGGTGCGCATTAAAAATTTAACTGAAAATATAGGCTAACATTGCAAATATATTTTATTTTTCTTGGTTGACAAAGATGTGGTGAAATCTCTTGTAGTGGCTTTATAAGAGCGATTGTGTGATCGGTGGGAAGTATGCTTTGTGTGCTCCTATGTGAATATGTGCAAATATCATTATTGAGCAGTGTGTGAAGAAGATTGTGCGAAGTGTGAAGTGTTGAGCTTAATTGGAACTATAATCAGGCTTGAGCAAAAGCTATTCTCTTAGTTTAAATCTTGGATGGTTTTAATTCAAACCCTATCATTGGACAGTGAGTCCTCTTTTGTAATTGAGTAGTGAGCTCTAGGTAGTGTGCCTGAATGCATGTGCATTCCCCTTGTTGTATTTCATTATACTTTTAGCAGAGTATAATCTTGTGGACTAACATGCATCGTGGTTTTTCCCCTAACAGGGTTTCCACATAAAAAAATATTGGTGTTATTTGTCTCTCTGATGTGTTAATTGTGTGTGGTTAATTTCTTGTTCATTAGATCTAAGATTAGAGTTAAGTTTGAAGAGTTTGAGTTTCCGTGACAACTGATTCACCCCCCCTCTCAGTTGTATGTCCTCATTTTGCCAACAAAATAGTGTTGTTGCATGTGCAAAAAATGTGTCATTTTTCTTGATTTGTTGTACATTTGGGAAAAAATATTGCATTTCAGATGTATAGGCCAATTTTTTACATTATGTTCTCATCGAAAAAATCATGTTATCATAGTTCATATTCTACTGCCAAATCTTGGTGAACATTTTAAGGAAATTTTGTTACAAGCATATGAAAATGAGTTTATTGCCCCTCTTTTGTTGTTTTTCATTGATCCCTCTCCCACTATACCTCCTATGTGTGAGGTTAGCGTGTTAAAAGTGAATAAAATTATAGAAAATCATGTTTTTTATTCTCTTGATATCTCTCCTATGAGTGAAGAAGATATCTTGGTGTTAGAGGATCCAATCATTGAGCATCATGATAATCTTGTTTGTTTCTCTCCACCTACCTCTCCTACTTGAGAAGATATTGTTGGAAAATAGGATGAAACCATTGACACATTTATAGATTGCATAGATGAAGATGTTAAGGTGACCTTAGATCCCCCTCATTAGAAAATCATTAACAAGAGATCAAATATGTTGAGGTTATGAGCACACAAGTGACTATTAGGTCTCCTTTGATTACTGGAACTCTTAAAAATCCTTTTGGACCCCATAGAGTCCTCTAATTATTGGACCTCTTGAAACTCCTTGTGGACCTCCTAAGATTCCTCTAAACTATTGGGCCTCCTAAAACTCCTTTTAGACCTCCTAAGTCACCTCTCATTATAGGACCTGCTAAAATTATAGGTGTTATCTTAAACTTTGTAAAATAAATTCCTAGTAATCATGTGTCATGACAACCAAGTTATCACACTATAGCTCACACATATAACACTAGAATAAATAAAAACCAAGATAAACTCCAACATCCATTCTATTACCTCAACCATACCTTTCACCTACACCTAATATCTAGTAGCATAGTGGTAAAGAATATGATCTTGTTGAAAAACTTTGTAATGTACTCCTACTGAGCTATCCTTGTGGGATCTCATTCAAACATAACCTACTTACCATGACATGCTTCAAAATTCCTTGCATAAATGTTGTCCCTCCTAGTGTGCAACCAAATGATGTGGTAGCTTTGATTGAGAATATGAATCAATCTAATCTGGACATTATCTTTCATCAAAGTGAGTTACCTCCTTTAAAAACACAAAAATAAAATGATGCTTTGATAATATTGGTTGTTATTAGCAAGGCTGGTATAAGGCACACCCTTGTAGATAATGGTTTGGGGCTTAATGTTTGTAGTATAAACCTTTTGGATAAAATTGGGGCAAATAAGACTAAAATTTAACCAATTGATTTGTCTATTCGTGGTTTTGATAATGAGGGAAAATAATTGCTTGGTGTGATAATGTTACCTGTCAAAGTTGGATATGTTACTTTACAAACTCCTATTCATGCCATGCCCCAGGAACTTTCATATAATATTCTCTTGGGTAGAACATAGATTCATGAAATGAATGCAGTTCCTTCAATGCTTATGTTTTCACAGAGATTGCACCCAACTACTAAGTTTATATACTCAACAATCTTGTGAAATATTGAAACATCTTTGAGCCTATGGGTATGCTCATAGTGAAGATGAATCTCCAAATTATGGGTTGGCTCCCTTATAATTTTTTTATGAATAAATGATTTATTGGAGGAAAAGGGAAGAAAGGCTCTAAAATGAATGTATAAACTGAAAATTAAACTATGGTGATGCACCTAAATAGAAAAGATGAGCAGCCTGATTCACAAATTTTTCTCATTAAAATCTATTGTCACAACTAAAATTGAACAATTTAAACACATAAATGTTTCACAAAAAGGCCTTATAATCTATCCTTTACAAAGGAAAAAATAATGCTTTCACAACCTAAAGGGAAATATAAATCTGTAGCACAATCTATGACTTGTGGCTAAACCTACATCTATGTACATGCATCCATTAATGAGACATAAATTTAAAGGTTTTTATATTTAAAACTCATTAAATTTTCATCTAAACAATTAACAGAGGAAAAACACCTAAATCTGAGAAGGTAAACACTTAATTGCAATAAGAAAATTGAAGGAAACTCTGCAAGTAACAATATTAAATAACCTATAAAAGTTGTTGCATATATTAATAACAACAAAAAAAGTGAGTTAGAAGATCAATCTCTCTTTGCAGAATTCAAAGGCAAGAAGCAAGAACTGAGAAAAAAGACTGTCTTTTTCAATCTATACAATAGATAGCTTCAAAGAGCTAGGAGGTGAAACTAGTAGCTAACTTAAAGTAAAAAAATATCTCCAAATACCTCTCCCATGAGCAAAGATGAAAATCCATGAAAAGGGGAGTTAGAACTAATATAAATTGGGCTCAAATAGTTGCAAACTCAATCTGCATGATGGTCAACCCAAAAAATCTCCTAAAAAGGCTCCACCAACAGAAAAAGAGACTCAAAACCCTTGTTGAACTCCACTCTTGATTTTACATGATATAAGGACTTCAGAGGCACTTATGTTAACTCCACCTTCTAGTTTTTCATTTTATGACAAATGGTAAAGTAATTTATAAATTATTACTTTACCATCTATTTATAATATGTGTTGATTTCAAAACCATAAAAAAATTAGAAAGAAAATAATGATGTTAGAGATAAATGTTTATAGTTTTGAAAACTTTAGCAAAGAACTATACATGACACCTAGCAATGGTATTAGTTTGAAAGTGATAGCATAAAATTAAGGAAAAAATGCCTTAAACATTGGTCGACATACTTAGGGTAAAAGAAACCCTAAGTATACCTACGACATTCTCATTTTCACTTTGCATCTTTTCTTTTTGGAGACTTCACTATACCGTCGCCATGCTTAGGGTTTGCTTTGAGCTTGTCTGGAGTTTACTGGGAGTCTCATAGAGCTTTCTCTGCAGTCAATGTGATAAAACTGCCTGGTAAGCTTTCCATTTTGAAAATCTTGCTCTTTTTGAAAAAAAGAATGAAGAATTTTTGCTCATTTTTTTCCATTGAAGGCCACAACCTCTCAAAATTTTGGGTGTTTACGTTCTTTTATAAGCTTGAATACTGCTTACTTTTTGTATTTGTGATTTCTTTAAGTAAACCCTTGTGGGTTTCGTCATTTCTAGAAACAAAGAAGAAAAATGAAAAAAAACTCAGGTCGTGGCCTCCATTTCTGGGTGCTCATCATTCCTTGAACAAGATCGAATACTCCTTATTTTGTAAACACTTAATGTAAAACCCTTTAGTGATTTTGGCTTCTTTTAGAAATAAATGGGGAGAAACTCCCAAGCCGTGGCCATACTCCATTTTTGCTTGAGATTTTAGCTTCATTGTAATACTCTGTTTATTGCTCTCTGAAAAATGTATCTTTTGCTTCTGAGTGTGATAGAAGGAGATCATACTGTTTATTTATTTGAAAGAAATAAAATAATTCTAACTCCATTCTGGGTCTATAATTTCTTCTAGTATTCTTTCTTCAAAACCCTTCATGGCTGCCACTATTTTTTGCATTTCCACTCCATGATGAAACAAGTAGATGTCCTTTAATTTCTTCCATTTTATTGTTTTGGGTTCAAGATACTACATAATATTATGTAAAAACAAAAACTCTTAGCCTCTCAAAGTTTCTTTTGTGCAAAAAATCAATGGTTTACTATCCCGCTCCTTGTATTTGATGTGAAAGATTTTATTTTCATTCTACAAATATATGTGTGAAAATTCTCCTTTTACTTTTGTCTCATCAAATGGAAGCATAAAGTAAACATACAATATTTATTCATTGCCCACAAAAACTGCATGTATACATGTCCGATACTACACTTTCAACCTGGCTAAATGATGAAGCATTCCTACGTGCATGAGAGGTCTGGTATTTTTGCATGTATCTGATATGGCTTAGTTGATTTAATGCATCATAGTTGTAAGTTATATGTCTGTTGATGAAACAGATGATGATATTTCATGTCCCGAGTTCTAACAAAATCTTTCAATCATCTACAAGTGAATTTGGAGATCGAGAATGAGAGAATTTGAAGATAGGAGGATCGAGTTGAAGATAGAAGGACCAACATCAACATCAACCCTTAAGGCAATGACGAATACAATCTCTTCTCATATGTTTTTCTTCTTTTCTTTATCTTTGGATGTATAGCTTTCATACATTGTTGTATTAATTCAGTTCAATCATTCCCACGGCTTGTGTTGGATATTTAAGCATTCTTTTGATCTCAATG
The DNA here is from genome assembly GCA_007258455.2 of Sequoia sempervirens. Classification (NCBI taxonomy): domain Eukaryota; kingdom Viridiplantae; phylum Streptophyta; class Pinopsida; order Cupressales; family Cupressaceae; genus Sequoia; species Sequoia sempervirens. The sequence continues at coordinate 201,612,325 of VDFB02000007.1, forward strand.
AACGAAACAACAATATTGTATACATTTTTATTTTCAAAATGAATGAAATACAACAATATCATGCAATTTGTATATGTGAGATGGGGTTAGAAATTAAATAGCATAGGCAAAGTGATAGCCAACACTTCTAAACTATTAAACTCATCCAAACAAGAGAAAACAATGAAAGCATAAGGAAAATAAAACATCAAATCAAAATACTCCTCATGCTTGAACTTGAATCACTTCTCTTGCCCTCCTTCCTCATGTTATGCAACTTTTCCCTCATATTTGTTGAAATACTTGTGCAAAACCTACAAATGGTAGCAAGAAAGTTGGAGACAATTAGCTATTAAGCTAAAAATGGAGAAGAAAGGTTTTTTTTATAGACAACCTTTCGAATGGACGGCTGAGATTAATCTTCTAGAAAGATTCCAAGATCAATGGATGGGAATGCATGAGAGGGATGTTACAAAATGGACAATTGAGATTAATTCTCAGAAAAGATGCCAAGATCACGGTCCAGAATTGATGCACCAAAAATATGCCATGCATGGAAAAGCTATGACGCCAATGGCTATGATTCCTAACAGCTATGACAGACATGCAAGACATGCAGGCTATGACAAAAATAAATGTTACGATAGGGGATTATGACAAAGCATCTTTGACCAAGTGGAGGTGCATAAATAATTTATTTTAAATTATTTATTTGAAATGGAGGAAAATGACAAGTGGCAAATAAATAATTTATTCAAATTATTTATTTGGAGAAAATGAAAAGAGGAGCATTTAATTAAATTTATCAATTTAATTAAATGGAGAGATGAAAATTAGACCTTAAATAATTAATTTAGATTAATTATTTAATAGGGGAGGTGGCATGGGATAGTTAAATAATTTTAATAATTATTTAACTATAGAAGAATTAAAGGACCATGAATAGGTAAATAATTAATGGTAATTATTATTATTATTATTATTTGATCAGTGATAAGATTTATTTTATTAATATATGAATAAGAAAATTACATAGCAAAGCTAAAAAGCTTCCAATAGAATCCCTACCAAACTCCACTAAAAACGAATTGCCAAACCTAGAATCAACATACACCAATACCCATTCATAGGTCAAATTTTAAAGTTATTTTGGATGGCCTTTTTTCTGAGATCGAAGGACCTTGTTAAAGGATTTCTTCTTCTCCTTCTTTTCTTTCTTTCCCAAGACTAGTTACCATTCGTCCTCGATCCTTGCTGCCTCCTTCTGCCAATCCAAAGATAAAACCTGGGACTCCTCCAAGTGTCATTTCCACTTCTATCTTGTTGATGCTGAACAAAAGCAGTTTTCTTTTTTGCATCCTTCTTCTATGGAGATAAATCTCAGGGGCACCTCCAAGCACCATCTCCACTGCTGCCTTGCTGGTGTTGATCATCAACCTTCCATTTTCCTACTTCTTTCTTCTAGGCTCTCACTCTTCCTTTCTTTTCCTTGCATTTTGGGGTTGCAGCCCCGTTTTTGGTGTTCAACTCCTTGAATCCACCACTGAAAGCCCCATTTGTGTTGTTTGCTACTAGTAGTCCTTCCTAAGTAAAAGCTAACTCAAACTGTTGCTGCTCCATGCAACTCTCCTCCTGTAGCAGCTATCTCTCTGCCTGATGCAAGTCCTCTGAAGCCCTACTCTTCTCCGTAGAGCCTTTCCTCTGAGAGATCCCTTGCTTCGTCTCGTGTTTCTCCATTATGTAATGTTGGGTGGATGCATCTTTCCACCAAGAGGCAGTATTGTTTCTGCTGTGTTTGACACACTCAGCCGCCAAATTCCCTATTTGGTGACATTTTTTGCATCTAAAGGGAAGCCCTTCATAATCTAGGATCTATACCCAACAACCCTTTGAGGATTTTAAGCGAATCACCCTTGGGGGAACCTTTGAAATTTTCATTTCTACCAAGATTCGAGCATAAGTGGAGTGCAGAAGATTAGACGAACCTTCATCCACCATTATGAAGGTTCCTAATGAGTTCCCTATGACCTCCAAGCAAGAATCAAACTAAAACTGTAGAGGGAGGTTAGGAAGCCTCACCCAAAGGGGAACCATTTCAAAAACTTCAGTAGCTGGGTTGAAAGCCGGATGCCATGGCTTTAGCATCAGGACATGCTTCTCTTCCCAATCCCAGTGATAATCGTAGAGGATCTTATTTCTATCCTATTCTTTTTCAAAAACAACAATAAAAAATCCTCTGGCCATAGGGTAAATCTAAACATACCCATCCAACAGGGGCTTCTAGTATTTGGAGATCCACTGGTGAAGATAAAGCAAGCTTGGCCAGAAGCCCTTGAACCTCCCAATCAGGCCCAACCCAGCAAAAACATTTTCATTAGAGACAACTTCTTTCTCCAACTCACCTTCTAGCTCCAATGTGATTTCATCGGAAGCATGGTGTGTAGCAGGGTTCTCCCCTTTCTTCGCAATAGTGTGTTTGCTTGACTGATTTACTATCTTTTCAAGCTCAGATCTGTGTTCAAGCCACAACTGCTTTAAAACCCTGTTTGCACCATTTTCATTACAAGCAGCAACGCCCCGAAGAGATTTCTCCTTTCCACCATTGACAACAGCTGAGATACCAAACATTTCCTTGGCGAGAGCCTTGCCAGACATTTGTTGTCTCGTCCAGTAGAGTTAACAACACCATCTCCAATAGGACCAAACTCCCCTGACATCCCCTGTATCTCCTCTCGCAGGGTGTTCGGCTTAGGCAAAACCCTCACCGCCTCCGCCAACACCTGATCGTTGTTAGCCATTCCCTAAAAATACAAAGGTGGATCTAATAATATTAATGGTAATTATTTAACTATAGATGAAAGGTGACAAAATAAATAATAATTTATTTAACTATTGAAGAAGAGGGAGAAATTAGTGACGCAATTAGTTTATTTAATCGATCAAGATAGAATAAAGATTAGAAAGTGAATTAATTAAATAATTATTAAAAATTATTTAATTAATAGAGGAATATGATCAAACATAATTGAATAACTAAAATTATTCAATTATCGAAGGATGAGGATGAAGAAAAATGACACTCGCAAGCTTAGGACATTTTTCATTGTCTACATTTTTCCCCTCTTTGACATAATGCAGTTCATCGCATTGTGTCAAAGAAATTTAATTCTGAAATATGCCCTAGTGAAAGAAGAATGATGAGGAGGGTTGTGTATGCCCCCTCGAGAGGACAGGTGAGTTCAAAAAACACGAATGTGCTCTCGAAATGGATGATAAGACTAGAGGATGAAGGATAGAAGAAATGTTAGCTTGGAAGGGGATGGATATTAGCGTGGAAGAGAAGGAGAATGAAGATGGAAAGCTAGACGAGAAATGATAAGGGAACCAACTTTCATGCTTACATTTTTATATTTATCATGATTGGGCATCAAAATTTCACAAATGGTTCACAAACACCATGGTATGACATAGACCAAGGTGTGGAAGGTGACCATTTGCAAAATAGACAGTCACAGACAAGGAATGTCCTAACTCATACTAAGGGAAAAGTTGCCACAGTATTTTTGTCAAGACAATCCACATACAATAGTCAAAGAAAATAAAAATAGGTCATGAGACATCATCGCACCTCTAAATCCTTCAAGGGACATACTCGAGGTATCTAGTAATATGACCAAGAGACAAAATGACAAAACATAAAGAAAAAATAACAAAAAGATCAGACAAAATGGACAAAAGATAAGACAAAATAGACCAAAAAAATCAAGAGTCATTCAATGTGTTTTCCAATGTTTGTTTTGTCTAAGACAAATTTCATGATAGTTTGTCACTTTGACAGTTTGACAGTTTTGATAGGTTGCCAATTCGACAGTGTTGATGGTTTGACGGGGCCTATTGTCAGGAAGGACACATCCTGAAAAAAGGAAACTGGCATTTTGATGAGGTCCAAGTCCAAGAAGGACACATCCTGGAGGGGACCAAAGAGTGACAAGATTGGCATTGTTTTGGAAATTTGACTGATTTTGATTGGATGATTGATTGGACTATGTTTTTTGTTGGTTCACAATTTAAATTTCAACGTTTTGAATGACTGGTTTTGTTCAAGTGCCACTATGTCTGACTTATTTGATTGATGCAACTATGTTTGACTTATATGACCTACGTGATGAATGTTGACTCTGTTTTGGGATTTTTAGGAGTTATTTGATTTTTTTTTGTTTCTTTAGGAAATTTTTCGATGTTTAGGTCTTTTTTTAGACATTTTTTATTTTTAGGTCTTTTTTCAAGACATTTTTCAAATTTTAGGTCTTTTTAGGACATTTTTCAATTTTAGGTCTTTTTCAAGACACTTCAATTTTAGGTCTTTTTTCAAGACTTTTTTTTTTAATTTTAGGTCTTTTTGAATGGTTTAAGAGGATCACGATAAATGCATGTGACTGATGCCTACACATGAGAATCCAAAGACAAACAAGATTGTGCCCCTAGTCAAGCTGAATACCAATTGATAGGTGATGACAACGTTGTTTGACATGGGAAGGACGCATCCCAAAACATGAGGATGATGATCATGTGAAAAAAGTATCGAGGTCTACAGCCAGGCCAAGAAAAAATTCAAGTAATGTTTTGGATAATGTGCTTGTATGGATGAAACTCATTGCATTTGGAATGACTTGGTTAGGACTAGAAGGGATGATGAAGTATCCTTAGACCGTTTGACAAGGGAAAGTCAAGATAGGTGGCCTACATGAAAGGGTGAGAGGTGGCCTTGGTAAAGGACGAGAGACATGAAACTAAGGGAATTCTCATATGATTTTCTAGGACTATGTCGTATAGGGATAATGATGGAAATGATAGAATAGTTTGTGACAAAAGGATTGACATGTCAAGAGTTTTCCCCAAAGCATGATTTATGTGTGCCAATTTTATGTCAAGACCAAGGTAGGTGGGAAAATGGACGAAAATGATATGGATGAAATGGATGGATGCCAATGTTAAGAGGAAGGCATAGGAGATGAGATGACTTGCCCCCAAGTGTAAAAGTCCACATAGATGATTTATTTTACACATGACACTTGTTTTCCAGGTTTTCATCATGGTACTTATCCAGGGCGCCTGTTTTCCAGGTTTTCACCATTGGATGCATTTTCTCTTTACTATTTTCTTGACTCTTTTTTTGGTGTCACCAAGACACCTGTTTGCCAGGTTTTCATCAAGGTGACGATTTTTTGGTTTTTCATTTTTTTTGTATTTTTTATATTTTAGGATGACCTTGATGCCTTAACTGACCACTAATTATTTTGGAGTTGTTGACAGTGTCGATGTAGAGATTGGTGCCATGATATTCCAATAATGACCTTTCTGAAGTAGCTGCCTTGTAAGGATGGTAGCACTTACATACAACTGATTGATATCATCATGATCCTTTTCAATACTAGAGTTTTCCTTATCAAAATATGCACATCATGATAGAGTGCCATGAGAGTCCTTATGATAAAGAGTTGTTGCCAAGATGCGATGAATTTGTGACATGGTACTTTTGGATTGTAGAAGAGATGTAGGATTATGGCAGATGATGGTAGACATGGATGGATTGTTGGGATGTTTGGATGAATCACTTTTTATTTTCTAAACTTGGTATGATGGATGACAAATTTTGGAGGGATGGCATTTGGAACCAACACCTTTAGATGCCTTGCTTGATGACCATTTTGAAGGAGGTGGACATGTGTTATATATGGGAGTCTTTTTGTCGTGTGGCTCCACATTTTGATTAACTTTTTTTTTTGAGATATTTTTTTTGCTTGATCCACTTTTCTTTGGGATCCATTTTAATTTCATTTGTCCACATGTCTTTTTTTCTGATTCGATGGCCTTTGAAATTTGATTTTTGACTTTGTAAGACTTTTGTTTTTGTTGGTTCCAAAGGGAAGGTTTAAGATGTTGAGAATGATGGTTTATGGTGTGGGTGGATGAGGTTTGGGAAACAATCTTATGACAAGGATTTATCATGGACTCTATTTTGACGTTTGTATCTGACAAGGTTGCTCCCAGTATCGAGGAGGTTCCACTAGCATCGTTTGATTTACTAACTAAAGAATAGCCAAGACCTTGATGTCTATAATTTTCCTAAAGTTGTATTGGTTCTTGATTGCCTTGCTCGTGTATGCCTAGTCCTTTGCCCTTATAATGCATGCTTTGACATATTTTGTTCGTGATGGGGTATTTATTGTTTTGAAAGCAAGATGCTAACCCATCATGATGTTTGTGGACACTATGAATTGGAATATTTTCATCTACAAGAAAGCCTGCTCTGACAAAGATAGATGACCCTAGTTGATAAAGTGTCTTAGCTTCATTGTCATGTTGGCCATATTTCTGACTAATATCTTTGGTGTGATCTTGTGACATGTCAAGTTCAGATGATTCTATTGGTGCTTCCATGTCAATGTTGAAGCCATCATTATGGTCAGTTTCATGGAGTCCAATGAAGTCAACTATAGCTCGATCATTTGCAAATATTTCCATAATGGAAAACTCTTGTTCTTGAGGAATATCATCTATGTGTGTCATGGAGGCAAGTGTCTCATCTTAGAATGTGTTGATAGTCAGGGCCTGAATAGGGTCGTCAAGTGTTTTATCATAAATGGTGTAAAGGTCAAAGAGTGGATCATTTTGGATTTCTTGGTCAACAGTAGAGTCTTGTTCAAAGATGGGGTTGTCATGGATTTGGACTTCTTGGTCAATGGTAGGGTCTTGGTCAAAGATGGGGTTGTCATGGATGATATAATCAGAAATGGAATTTTTGTTAAGGATAGATGTGTTTTGGATGTCATGATTATTTTGAAGGACATCTTGAATTGACTTTGAGATAGGGTCATGGGATGGACTACCTTGATCCTGACATGAAGGTGACATTATAATGTCATGCTTTGGGCTTTCATTTTGATATGTATCCTCAAGTTTATACAATGGGATTTGACTTTGGACAATGATAGGATTTTCATGACTAAATGTGGCTTGTGAGGGAGTGACTTGAAAAGGATTAATGGATGAAGGACTAGGATAGGACATGGAGACTTGGATTGGATTAATAAGGTATGATGTGGAGACTTGACATGAGTTGGTAGATGGTTGATAAGGTATGTAGACTTGGACGAGATTGGTAGGTGAAGGGCTAGAATATGACATGGAGACTCGTAATGGACTAGTGGATAGTTGGTTTCCCTTGTCAAGGTTAGGATAAGGGTAATAACTGGACATGTGTTGGAGATTAATGATAGGATTTTCGTTAAGTGATTCTTGATAGTGAGAGTTGATGGATGGAAGACTTGGACTGATGGATTGTTGGTAGGAAGGGTACGTAAGTGATTGACCATGGGTTGCGACTGTTTTGGATTTGAAGTGGAGATAATCTCTTTTGAAGTCTTTGGCTAGTTGAATGTGACCATTACGGATAAAGTTGTATTCAACTTGCAAGCATATCAAGGTGACTTGAAGACATGATGGTGGATGCTATGAGACTGCGGCTATGTTTTTGGATTTTTTGCATAAAGAATGACAATGCAAGACTATGTTTTTGGATTTTTTGGATAAATGATGACAATGCAAGACTATGTTTTTGGATTTTTTGACAATAAGGGATGCAATATGACAATGTTGTCTAAAGAAAATGACTAATGCCAAAGGATAATGAAGACTAAGATGACAAGTTGTGACACTAATTTTTTTTGTATTTTTGGAGGATGTCAATGCAAGGTGATAATGACATTTGCCTAAGGAAAATGACTAATGCAAGGTGATAAATTGTTAAGAAAGGATGTCAAATGCCAAGGTGACAGTGAGGACTAATGTGAAAATGTTGGTTAAGGAAATGACCAATGCAAAGTCTAGATGCCAAATGAGGACTATGATGACAATATTTTGGATTTTAAAGATATGCAAGGTGAGGACTAAAATTAGTTGAAAGTCTAAGGTATGCAAATGAAAAGGTATAAAACTATTTGGAAGAAGGTTTCCTAACCACCCTAAGCTTGATCTATGTCTCAATTTTGGAATATCAAAGGACTTGTTTGAAGGATTAAATGACAAGGACAAAATGACAAGTGAGTCTTCCTAACTAGACTTTTGAGTCAGAAGGATCTCACAAAAGGACAATGACTAAAAGAGATAATGATGTCTAAGTCCAATGATAACCTAATTTTGAAAGTCAAGATTTTACAAAATGAGGTAAGGTTGTCCTAATCCAAAATATGCAAAATGAGATGAGGACCTAAGTTTTTGGTTTATGACTGAAAATGCAAATGGTGAAGCCTAAGGATGAAGCTAAATATTTGCAAAGATGACCCTATGGTAAGATGCAAGCTAAAGTGTACAAGGAATGAGAGATTTGAGCAATTTTAAAGTTGGTTTCTAACAAAGACCTCTTAGAAAAAATGTTTGATAGCAGGATGAGACTGTTGTTTTGATATTTTGTTGAAAAATCTGAGTTGTCTGAGGTCAATTGTTTGTGTTCAAATTTGTGAATGTTGTGTATATTGTTTGAAAATCTAGAAAAAACTTGACAAACACAATGTTTTGGTGTATGCAAACGCACATGAGACAAGCACAATCCTAATAGGCCAATAGGCCAAGGGTTTGTATAGTTGGTATAGCCCACCGATATACCTCGGATTGGTGCTAAACACCTTTCCTTCTTGAGAGCAGATTGCTTAGAATTTTGGTGTCACTAGCTCCCCTCCACGGCTCATTAATGTCATTCGAGCACACCAACTTCGGATTCTTAGGTAGTCACTTCCCTAGAATTCCTATCTTTACTCAAGGGGATCCGTAGTGAGTATCTTCGGGCATGATATTGTACCCTACACTATACCAAGTAATGACTGAAAATGGTTGGCCTCTAAAAAAAAATGTGTCTAGTAAGGGCATTTCGTTCGTAGGGCATGATCCATGTGGCGAGAGTCCCCTTTTGGATCCATCTCGTTAGAACCATACGCGTGATTCTTGGGATTTTTCTCAAGAATCCACTTTTATATACCGGCTAGAAGTCCCTCGGGTTCAGGATGCTACTGGTCTAAGTTGTCCTAGGGTGAGTACTTTTTCCCACCATAATAGGCCCAAGTTTTAGAGTCAGTAACCGTTTCTCTTACACCCAGGATCGCTCGAAAATGCAAGGAGAGGATACTTCGATTACTAAGTCTTAAAGGTTAGAAAAATAAAGTGGGTCTTGTTTTTTGATCACCAAGTTTTCACAGGGTAAGAGGATAATCACCTACCACATCAAGCACAGTAAAACACTTGCAAACAAAGGTTCATTTTAGTGCACCAATGGAAATATTCCTAAACTAAAAATCACAAACAAATGGTTTGAAAGATTATTCTTTGAAAAACGTAGCTACAAAATCATATGTCAGTAGTTTAGATATATGTCTTTGACTCATGAGCGTTGCAAACCCACATGCTAGTAATTTCATAAATGTCTTGAACTAACGAGAAAGCTGCAAAAAACTAAGTTAGAATAAGAGATTAAAAACCAAACTAAAAGTCAGTAAATAACTAAACTAGAAAATGAAGAGACTAAACTAAACTAAGAAAAAAAATAAAGAAAACTAAAAACTAAGAGCTCAATTTTTTTGTTGCTCCAAAAGAAGCAGTTTTTGGGAGCTCCACTCCAAAGCCACACACTACAAACAATAGATTAGTAAAAAAAACTTAAATGAAAATAGAAAACTAAAATAGTGATGACTTTCTCAAAACTAAACAAAATTTTAAACCATAGATATCTATGGAAAGCTAAGACATAGACCTTCAAAACCCAAAAAATATTTTGCAAAATCCTACAAGACAAAAGTGTTATAAACAAAAGAAAATTTGGGTTTTAACAACTAAACCTTAAAAAAATGTGATCACTAAAATGGTCATAAATTTCTCAATCTTAACGAAATTTTAAACCATTTGAAGTTCCGAAAAGCTAAGAATGAGACCTACAAAACCCAGATAATGGTTTTAAAATATTTTTTTCGCCCATTTTTTCATGCTCAAAAGAAGATGACGAGATTTCATATGAATTATTGGCTGTAACCTGCAAAACAGTGAAAACAAACAAGAAAACACAAATTTCTCTAAATCAAGGGACGTCGGGTTCACCAATGTGAGATGAGTTAAAAATTAAATACCATAGACAAAGTGACAGCCAACACTTCTAAACTATTAACCTCATCCAAACAAGAGAAAACAATGAAAGCATAAGGAAAATAAAACATCAAATCAAAATACTCCCGATGCTTGAATTTGAATCACTTCTCTTGCTCTCCTTCCTCTTGTTATGCAACTTTTCCCTCAGATTTGTTGAAATACTTGTACAAAACCTGCAAATGGTAGCAAGAAAGTTGAGACAATTAGTTGTTAAGCTAAAAATGGAGAAGGAAGGTTGTTTTTATAGACAACCTTTCAAATGGACGACTAAGATTAATCTTGTAGAAAGATTTCAAGATCAATGGATGGGAATGCATGAGAGGGATGTTACGAAATGGATGGTTGAGATTAAGTCTCAGAAAAGATGCCAAAATCAATGGTCCATAATTGATGCACCAAAAATATGCCATGCATGGAAAAGCTATGACACCTAACAACTATGATAGACATGCAAGACATGCAAGCTATGAAAAAAATGAATGTTATGATAGGGGATTATGACAAAACATCTTTGACCAAGTGGAGGTGCATAAATAATTTATTTTAAATTATTTATTTAGAGAAAATGAAAAGAGGAGAGAGATGAAAATTAGACCTTAAATAAATAATTTAGATTAATTATTTAATAGGAGAGGTGGCATGGGATAGTTAAATAATTTTAATAATTAATTAACTATAGAAGAATTAAAGGACCATGAATTAATGGTAATTATTTAACTATAGATGAAAGGTGACAAAATAAATAATAATTTATTTAACTATTGAAGAAGAGGGAGAAATTAGTGACGCAATTAGTTTATTTAACCGATCATAATAGAATAAAGATTAGAAAGTGAATTAATTAAATAATTATTAAAAAAATATTTAATTAATAGAGGAATATGATCAAACATAATTGAATAACTAAAATTATTCAATTATCAAAGGATGAGGATGAAGAAAAATGACACTCGCAAGCTTACGACGTTTTTCATTGTCTACAGTATAATCTCTTTTTGTGGTAAAAGTTTGCATAGTAAAAATTGAATTCCACTTGAAACTTCACATGTAAAAGATTAAGATTAGCAAAAATTTATTGAAGTACCTTTCACCTTAGATGTAACAACTACTTCAGCTCTACCAAATTGAGCTGTAGGTGAAAATTTGGGAACATTTATGGCAATTTCTATTGAATGCTTGTCTACTAAGCATGACAGACTAGTTGCCTAAACAATCCATTGGGCATGGATTCAAACTATGCTCTCCTCAAACTCTTGAAACCATTGTAACTCAGTTGTTTGGAACTATACAACAATAAAATAAAACAAAAAACAAACTATCATGGCACTATTTAAGATAGGGCTAGCAAACATCGCATTCACACTTATTGGAAAACAAAACCAAACTCAAAGAAATGTGCCTTGAGCACTTATTAACTTGAAAACTACCCTACCTTACACTACCAAACAATGGTAGTGCTCAAACATAACCATTAAATGGTATTGGGAAATAACTTCCCCTCCTAATCAATATAGGATGTTTTGCAAGGTGATTTATTACTAATAAGATATGATACATAAACATACCCTAAAGAATGTTGCAGAACTATTTGAAGAACAAAAACAAACTCACTCACCATCTAAACCTAATCATGGATACTATTGCTATGGGGTTAATAAGTGATTTTATTTAGTTGTTCTAAGGTTGCAACCTTATAATTGGATGCAATGGTAACATGTGTATCCTTATTTAGCTCTCTGCCAGCTAAATCTCCGATTGGACATCTTCTTGAAAGGATGAACTTCTTGCTCATACTGTTGATTTTTTGTTGGTTATTTACTGTCCTATTGTCACTTTTAATTTGAATATGAATTATGGACTAATTAGGGGGGTCTGAAAAATTACCCAAATTGGAGTTGTCTAATTCCTACTCTTCTAGACATCTGGCCTCTTCTTCGAAAGGCTTTAGTTGTATACTTTCCTTGTCCTTGAATTGATTAGCTTCATATTTATTAAATGCAAAAAGAATAAGTTCAAAAACTTGTCTTACCTTGTTGTCCTCATCACTTATTGATTTGGGGTCTTGGTCGTTACAAGAATTCAACAGAGTGGCAAGCTCTCTACAAGTTGAACATTTAAGTTCTTGACAATTAAGCATATAGTTGTCTTGAAAAGGTTGATCGTCTTTAGCTAGTCCACTTGATTGCTCTTCAAGGTAAGTTGCCTTAGTTTCATCCATGTTAGCCTCTTCATTGTAGTACAAAGGGAGTACTGAAAACAAATTAGATGCTTTGTCTTCATGGAGAACCTAATTTGATTTGGTTTCATGTTCAACTTGATAGTCAGTTCTATCTTCATGCAAAATTAGCTTGCTACACTCTAAAAAAAAACTGTTCTTTTGCTTCTCTATATGGATTGAGATTCTATCCTTCTCCTTGCTTTCATGGACCAACAACTTATAATTTTTTTAACATGTTATTGTTGTTCCAAATCAACTGGTAAGTTGAGCACCTATATGCTCTCTTCCTCATTGTCAACAAATCAAGGTAGCTAATCAAACAAAGAAATTGAATCTTCCTCCTCATGTGATGCCTTCTCCAATGAAACCTTGAAAACTTGTCTTTGCAACAGAATAATTTCACCTTGTAGCCTTTCCATTTTTATTTCATTCATCTTATAAACAACATTAGAAAACTTCTCAAATGAATCAAAGTGCAAAGGATAGCTTGAACCAACCTCCTCTACACATGCGTTATGTTCATTTTCAGCTAGGAACACACTATAAACATCAACAACATTTTGCTCCATGTGATTTTTCTGATTTGGTGGCACAAAAGCAACTGCAAGAACCTTCAACTACTGAAGTATGATTACTAAGTTCATTATAAGGTGTTTCAGACCGCTCCTGGCTATGAATTAGCTATTGTATTGAAGGAGCACTCCTAAAAATTGAAATTTTGGTTGGTTTGGACTCTATAACCCCTTGCTCCAAATCAATCTTTTGTTTCTCTAATCAGTAATACTCTACACCTAAATGTAGTGGATTTATACTTCTAATCTTCTCCATGATCAATGGGCTATCTTGATCAATGGGCTGCTTTGTAACTATACTAGGTTGTACATGATTACTTTCCTCAACTTGTAATGGATGAAGGCTTATGAAATTTGAGATTTCAAGCTAAAAAGGCTGATTTACAGAGTTAAGAGGCTCATCTTGCTTAAAACTTAGAATTTCAAACTTACTAACCTCATCTTGAAAGGGCTGATTTGGAATGAAAGGAGTTGTTTGGACCTCATTATTTTGTGTTTGAGTAAACAAAAACTTCATCTGCTCCTCTTTTGCAGCTAACTCCCTCTCAAGCTTTTATTCAAATTGCATCCTTTGTGTCTCCAACTCCTGCTTATGAAGGTAGGCTTGATAATCTAACTCTTGTTGCTGCAAATCAAGCTCGTGTTGTCTACTGAACTCTTCTATCTACTTTGTGAAGTCTAACAATGTGTCCTTGATGTCATTCATGATATTCTTCATATCCCTAACCTCCGAATCTTGGAGGTGATCAGGAGGGTGTTTGAACTAATTTTGGACATATTAATGTTGATATGAAGGTTGAGCAGGGGTGGGTGGGAGGTGAGCATGTTGAGCATGCTGATATATTGTTTTTGCATGGCTATTTGGGTATGGTTGATAAGAAGGTTCGTTGACAATATTTTCATAGTATGGAGGTGGGTATAAAGGGCAAGAAATTAGAATAAGAAGCTTGATTTTGAAACATAGTAAAACTTGATCCATTAAAACTAGTAGATTTATATCGTGAGTCGCCAGGTGTGTGTGTAGATCCTGCCTCCAAAGGGTATAAATACTAATTTTCACACCAAAAATTAGAATTATGTGAAAAATAAAATAGTCCCAATGGGCATGCCAAAAATGTTGTCACGGAGATTGCACCTAGATGCTAAGTTTATACACTCAACAATCTTGTGAAACATTGAAACATCTCTGAGCTTGTGGGTATGTTCATAGTGAAGATGAATCTCCAGATTATGGGTTGGCTCCCTTATGATTTTTTTATGAATAAATTATTTCTTGGAGGAAAAGGGAAGAAGGGCTCTAAAATGAATGCATAAACTAAAAATTAAACTATGGTGATGCACCTAAATGGAAAAGATGAGTAGCCTGATTCACAAATTTTTCTCATTAAAATTTGTTTTCACAACTCAAACTAAACAGTTCAAACACATAAATGTTTCACAAAAAGGGCCGATAATCTATCCTTTATGAAGGAAAAATAATGCTTTCACAACCTAAAGGGAAATATAAATTTGTAGCACAATCTATGACCTATGGCTAAAATTGCATCTATATACATGCATCCATTAATGAGGCATACATTTAAAGGTTATGAGATTTAAAACTCATTAAATTCGCATCCAAATTATTAACAGAGGAAAAACACCTGAATCTGAGAAGGTAAAAACTTAAGTGCAATTAAAAAATTGAAGGAAACTCTACAAGTAACAATATTAAATAACATGTAAAAGTTGTGGCATATATTAATAACAGTAAAAAAGTGAGTTACAAGATCAATCTCTCTTTGCAGAATGCAAAGGCAAGAAGCAAGAACTGAGAAAAAAGACTAAGTCTTTTTCAATATATACAATAGATAGCTTCAAAGAGCTAGGAGGTGGAACTAGTAGCTAACTGAAAGTGAAAAATATCTCCAAATACCTCTCCCACGATCAAATATGAAAATACATGAAAAGGGGAGTCAAAACTAATGTAAGTTGGGCTCAAACAGTTGCAAACTCAATCTACATGAAGGTCGACCCAAAAAAGCTCCTAAAAAGGCTCCACCAACTGAAAAAGAGACTCAAAAACCCTATTGAACTCCACCATCAATTTTGCATGATATAAAGGCTGCAAAGGTACTTTTGTTAACTCCACCTTCTAATTTTGCATTTTATGACAAATAGTAAAGTAATTTATAAATTATTACTTTACAATCTGTTTACAATATGTGTTGATTTCAAGACCATGCAAAAATTAGAAAGAAGATAATGATGTTGGAGTTAAATATTTGAGTTAATTGTTTATAGTTTTGAAAATTTTAGCAAAGAACTATACATGGTGCCTAGAAATGGTATTAGTTTGAAAGTGATAACATAAAATTAAGGTAAAAATGCCTTAAACATTTGTCGGCATACTTAGGGTAAAAGAAACCCTAAGTATACTCACGACTCTCTCATTTTAACTTTGCATCTTTTCTTTTTGGAGACTTCACTATACCACTGCCATGCTTAGGGTTTTCTTCGAGCTTCTCTAGAGTTTACTGGGAGTTTCATCGAGCTTTCTCTACAGACAATGTGATAAAACTGCCTACTAAGCTTTCCATTTTGAAAAACTTGCTCTTTTTGAAAAAAAGAATGAAGAATTTTTGCTCATTTTTCCATTGAAGGTTGCGACCTCTCAAATTTTTGGGTGTTTACATTCTTATATAAGCTTGAATACTCCTTACTTTTTGTATTTGTGATTTCTTTAAGTAAACCCTTGAGGGTTTGGTCATTTCCAAAACCAAAGAAGAAAAATGAAAAAAAGCTCATGCCAGGACCTCCATTTTTGGGTGCTCATCATTCCTTGAACAAGCTCTAATACTCCTTATTTTATAAACACTTAATGTAAAACCCTTTAGTGATTTTGGCTTCTTTCATAAATAAAAGGGGAGAAACTCCCAAGCTGCAACCATACTCCATTTTTTCTTGAGATTTCAGCTTCATTGTAATACTCTGTTTATTGCTCTCTAAAAAATGCATATTTTTCTTTTGAGTGTGATAGAAGGAGATCATACGGTTTATTTATTTGAAATAAATAAAAGCATGCTAACTCCATTATGGGTTTATCATTTCTTCTAGTATTATTTCTTCAAAACCCTTCATGGCTGCCACTATTTTTTGCATTTCCACTCCATGATGAAACAAGTAGATGTCCTTTAATTTCTTCCATTTTTTTGTTTTGCATTCAAGCTACTACATAATATTATGTAAAAACAAAAACTCTCGACCTCTCAAAGTTTCTTTTGTGCAAAAACTTGAGGGTTTACTATGCTGCTCCTTGTATTTGATGTGAAAGCTTTTATTTTCATTCTATAAATATATGTCTGAAAATTCTCTTTTTACTTTTGTCTCATCAAATGGAAGCATAAAGTAAACATCCAATCTTCAAGCATTTCCCATAAATACTACATGCATTCATGTCCAATACTACACTTCCAACTTGGCTAAATGATGAAGCATTGCTACATGCATGAGACTTGGTATTTTTGCATTTATCTGATAATGGCTCAATTGTTTTAATGCATCATTGTTGTAAGTTATATGTTTATTGATGAAAAATATGATGAGATTTCATGTCTCAGCTCTAACAAAATCTTTCAATCATTTGCAGGTGCATCTAGTGATTGAGAACGAGAGATGTTGAATATAGAAGGACCAACATCAACACTAGCCCTTAAGAAAATGATGGATGTGATCTCTTTTGATATATTTTTCTTCTTTTCTTTATTTTCGGATGTATAGCTTGCATACATTGTTGTATTAATTCAATTCAGTCATTCCCATGGCTTGTGTGGGATATTTAAGCATTCTTTTATCTTAATGAATGAAACAACAAAAATGTATACATTTTTATTTTCAAAATGAATAAAATACAACAATATCATGCAATTTGTATAATCTCTTTCTGTTGTAAAGATTGTATAATAAAAACTGAATTCCACTTGAAACTTCACATGGTAAAGATTAAGATTAGCATAAAATTTTTGAGGTACCTTTTACCTTAGATGTAACAACTGTTTCAGCTCTACCAAATTGAGTTGTAGATGAAATTTTAGTAACAAATTCATCATTCACTGAATTACATATACAACAATAAGGTTTACACAATAAAAGTTGACCCTAATTTGAATAGTGTTTACAAACTCAAACAAGAAGGATTCTCTCATAACATTGACACCAACTACAAAAGTGAAACATTTACAAGTTGAGGATAGAGATGAGAGATTTCCATTCATGAAAAATTCATTGGATGATGATTGGGGACCATTATATTTCACACCTAAATTTGATGGAGAATACAAGATTATACAACCAAAATCAAGAGAAGAGAAAGAAGTTGTCATCATATCAACACAATCTATCACTAAGTTATCAAAATAATTTGAGTCTAGAACTTGTAGAAAATAAGAGGAAAATAATTATACATCCACATATGATGTGAATAATCATGAAAAACAACCTTCTTTGAAAGAAATGGAAGATATTTATGGAAGAGGATATCAACTTTTGAAACAATGTGGCTATAATGGAAAAGGGTGTGGTGTAAGAGTATAAGGTATTTGTGTCCCCATAGAACCCAATACAAAAGAAACAACAAGAGGTCTTGACTATTGTCCTTCAAAAACATCAAAAAATATTTCACTTAATCAATAGCATTAGTTGTTGCTCCTTATCATGTGGTAGTTGTAGTATCATAACATATTCACTACCATGCATGGGAGTATAAACTTGGATTTATACAATCATATTTCATTTCACAAGGAGTAGCATATCATCCATCTAGGCTCATCCTTTTCCCTTAGACTTGGGGTTCAAGGGGTTAGGTAGCCTTTTCCTAGGTGCATTCCTTCTAGCAAGAAATCCCTCTTTATCTCCTTAAAATGTTAGTGTAGCAAGTAAACTAACATTTTAAGGAGGGGGCATATAGTCCCATACTCATTTTTTGTATAGTAAATGGTCCCTTCTTTGTGATGATATAATACATCTCCTAGGAAGTGTGACCTTTTCAACCAAAGTGTGGTCTTCTTAATCCATGTGATGTGTCTCCTTTGTGGTCATATTGGATTGATGTCATATAAGAGTGTGACCTTTCTTACATATGATGTGTCCCTTAGTGGTGATTCTATGGTTGGTATGCCCTAAGGCATGGTATTTTATTCCTCGACTAGTCCTCTCTTGGTGGTGGTGATATCATGTTTGATGTTCCTTAAGGTGTGACCTTCATGTACTAAGCAAAGCCCCTTTGATTATTACCTTTTGTGGTGATATTATTACAATATCCCTCGAGCTTTGTAACCTTGGCATATTCATCCCCCAAGACATTAAACCTTTTTATTTCATGGAACCTAGCATAATACAACTTGCTATCCATGTGTAGCTTATTTTTATTCATTTTGTTCATAGGATTTGAACTTAGTGTAGCATTGGCATAGCATCTTGTGGTACCTTATCAAGGTTATCCATGAGTATAACTCTTGGTATGGTTTTTGTGGGAACACCTTGTAGACCTAGTTTGTTCTTTCCACTTTTCCACCTTGTTATGGGCACACCTTGTACACCTAGTGTGTGTTTCCCATTTTTCTGACCTTGCTATAGGCACACCTTGTAGATATAGTGTGTGTCTCTCATTTTACCTTGTCTTGGGAGCTCACCTAGTGAATATCGGACATCACTAGCCTATGTGTCCTAGTTTGTGATTCACTTAAAAAATAGCTGACTTTGCTATGGTGTGTCATGAACGTCCTTTTAACATGGCCACCTAGCATACTAAACTTTTCTTATAAGTGGAGCCATGTGTTCCATGAGTGATGTGTATGACTTCAGTCCTCATGGAGAATTTTCTTTATTTGATATGGATGATGTTTGGTATTTAAGACAATTTAAAATTGAGGTCTCTTTTCCTTATCGACTCAAATATTTTAGTACTAACCTTGTGTTTTTTGTACATCTTTTGTGTGTCTTCTTCATGTTTACATTGTATTTGTTTTCATTTTGTCGGCATCTCTATGTTCCATCATTCCATGTTTTTTCATCGTGTATGCTTAGTGTTTTCCAACATGTATGTTTGTGTATATTGTCTTATTGCATATCATACATATGTGTGTTCCTTTGTGCTTATTTTGGCTTGCTGTGGGATCTTGGATCCTGGGGGCTTGAGCTATCCCACTAGATCATTTGGAATCCTATTTCTTCAACATTTGGATAATTGGATCCCTCTTGACATATTTTTCTACTTTAGTGTGAGTCTGAGCATAAGTTAATACTCTCACTAAAGTGGGGGCTAAATGTAACATAGAAAATTTTCACCCTTAACAATTTCACACTATGTTTTGGCCACCTAAATTGTTGAGCCTAATTGACCCCCTAATTGTCTAAAATTATGTATTTTGGCCCATTTTTACCACTTTTCAATAAACTACAAACATTGAATAAATGCATCCAAATCATATATTGTTCCTGACATGCAATGTCTTAGAAATTTGGGCCAAGACCCATACGCCGTTAGGTGTATGGTCCCCCTTCTTAGCCAATACCTATTTTGGGGCATGTTGTTAGCAACATTTTAAGATTCAAAATTTAAATTTCAAGTGTCAAATTTTAGGATCTAATTTTTGGGAAATTAGAATGAATTCCTATAAATACCTAGTCTTTTCACCATTTGAAACTAGAACTACAATTGAAGAGAAAATACTATTGTCAAGAGCAAGTCAAGAGCAACATTTTCAAAGACTTATTGCAGTAATTCAAGATCCAACATCATGTCAAAGTGTATGTGAGTTATGCCATCATGTTATCATTATTTTGTGAAGGCTAATCCTTGTTGTAGGTCTCCAAAACATTCAAGCATTCGAGTAAGCAAGATCCAAATCCTTGAGGTGATGTGTAGGACTTGTTGGAATTGAATGATTCAACCCATAACTCCCATGAAACACCTGCAAGCAATTACCTATCACAATAGATAAAATAAAAAAGCGATATTGTGCTCAATAACCTGAGAATTATTATTGATGCAAATAATCTTGATGAATTAAAAAATGAATGTGCATTCTTATATAAGAAAAGCACAAGAAAACCCTACAAGCGGATTAACAAGATAGTGACAAGTGTATTAATCTCATGCAATGAGACAACTTGTCCTATATTTTGTCTAATCTAATAATAAGAATTAAACTAAAGATTAAAATGCAACTCCTAAGTTTAGCTTAAGTGAACTAAAGTAAAAAAAGTCTCTAATAATTAATTACTGATTAATTAATTATCAGATAATGACTTATTTACTCCAACACCCCCCTTCAAATTAACTTAGGGAGAAACTAAACTACTAATAAAGGAAGCTAGATGAATGTAGAATGGGTCCCAACTACAAGGCCAGATGAGGTACCCATGTACATAAATGAAACTCTCATAACTGGAGAAAAGGAGAAAACCACACAGGAAAAAATCCTCTCCAAAAGAGAGGAAAAGAAATGACTATACTAGAGAAAGAAGGATAGAAGGAATCAATGTGACCCCCCAAGGACTGCTTTTGTCATGTAAGTACAATAGATGTACCCCTGATAGGAGAGAGAAAATGAGGATATGAATCCCCCCATAATGAAAGAGCTCTCCTGCCAACGATGAATGCCTAAAGATAGAATATGGTCCACTGCCTACAAACAACATTTCTCCCCTTAGAAAAAAAAGGATCCACTGGTGATTGGAGAAGCCAATCCAAAAGGATGGGTGATACTAGAATCCAAATCTAGATGATGTGTGCCTCTAAAAATTGCTCACATATCCACATGCCGGAAAGCGGTGATGGTGATCCAAGATCATGTGAAGACTAATGTAGAACAAGATGCAAAGGTGATGAATATGGCGGGCCAATAGCGATGATGTGGTTGTAAACAAAGAGGAGGTGAATGTCCTCAAAGTAATCCTCTAGATCTGCAATATAGTAATCTATAAACAAGGATGATATGTCTGTGAGTTATGAGTCCCAAGTAGCTATTTCTAGAAGATGTATGATGTCCTACTACAGTGAATCAATAGGGGCCAAAGATGTGGCTATGCAGAGCTAATAAGGAACAATAGGAGATGATGATGCAACCTCAATATGAAGAGTGGGAACATGAATGCAAGTCTTTGAACCATTGAAACATGCAAGACATGTGATATACTCAAGCTCCTCTAAAGTATTGTCATCAAAGGGTATGCAATATGTATCTGCAAGAGGGATGAGACAATCTACAGTAGGATCCTTTGGGTATGGAGAGATATGAGGGTCTCCATGAATCTCCCAAAGATGTGTCCAAAGTATGTGGGGACATTCAATGTCCGATATAGCATAAATAGTTTCAAGATCAACACTAGAACGTATAACCCCTACAATATGATCTATGATGATGCCCCATGTTGATAAACTCCCTGGTGTGTCTGGTGTAGGTATGAGTCCATACAAATAAGGAAAAATATCAAGCTACCTGAGATGTGTCAGGATGCCATTTCACCAAGACTCATAGTTATCCTTTTCCAAGTTGATCACAAAAGGATGAATAGAAAAAACCATGATACTCACTCAAATTAAAAAATTAGAGACTAAAACCATGAATATTGATAAAGTAGATCAAATGATGTCATCTCATGCAAATAGATCCTTTCCAAGTGCCAAGACGTCCAAGTAACTAAGCAAAGTGTGAAAACACAAAATACTAAATAAAATGTACCTGGAAAATATTATGGAAAAATTGCATGTATAGATCTGAAGAGCTCTGAAATACCTTTCCAACGCCGCTTGGATCGCAAAAATCAGAGATATAGGCAAAAAATTACGAGCTTGGAAGTGAAAAATGAAGATCTAACTTTGAATGAGAATAAAAGGAACCATTGGAAAAATCTAATGGTGAGACCTACACCACTGGAAAGTTTGTGGAATCAACTTTCTGAAGATATCTTGTTTTCCTGATTTCAACACCGTATGCCCAAGTTATACCAAAATGAAAATCAGGGCTAGGAGGGGGCTAAGTGGTCATACGTTTGGCTGACATCAACATGATATCATCATTTTATGAGCTTAAATTTGAAGGCCAGATGGAAGTCACATAAAAAAGCGCCCTCTTGGTAAAAATTGATGTCGCAAGGAAATTTTTCTCGCTAACGAAATATTCCTTAGGGTCACCTTGATTCTGTGCCCAAAATTTTGAGGGAATATTCCTTTTGACTGCACTATCAAATTTGGTTTGGTCGCCACCAACTTTGGGCACTGGCTACATTTTTTTTCGAAGACCCTTGCCTAATTTTCAAAGGGTTACCCCCCTTTGAAGCTGCCACTATGGGCCTTAAGGCTGTCATCGGTGGCTATGGGAGCCACCGAGTGGGCCCCATGACCAGTACGGTTTGCGCAGGATGCGACTGCCTATGCAAGCTTTTAAACCTACCCCTTATTTATATTTTTTTTTGGTTTGAT
Source organism: Sequoia sempervirens (assembly GCA_007258455.2). Taxonomy (NCBI): domain Eukaryota; kingdom Viridiplantae; phylum Streptophyta; class Pinopsida; order Cupressales; family Cupressaceae; genus Sequoia; species Sequoia sempervirens. The sequence continues at coordinate 201,634,748 of VDFB02000007.1, forward strand.
TTTTGCAAAAAAAATAAAATTCAAATTTTCTTTTTTGATTTTTGATTTTGATTTTTCAATCCATTTTTTTGCAAATATTCCTTTTTTTAATTTGATTTTTTTTAAATAAAAAGCTAGAAAATGAAAAACCAGAAAAAATATATATAAACCCCACCTGCAAGCATACTTTCTTGCACAAGTCATAGGTAGACGTACAACCATATGGATTTTTCCTTGAGATCTATGTAAGCAAAAAAAAATCTTTTTTTGCAATTGCTCAATTTTGAGCAAATTTACAGGTGATTCTTAGGTTTTTGGATGCTCCGGACGTGATAGCAAGGCCCACTTTGCTCCAAGCCAAACCAAAAAATTGCTCAAGGTCAGATCCCTCCAGAAATTAAATAGGGGGTTGCATATCTGGGCTCTGATATTATGTTGGAATTGATTGATTCAACCACAACTTCCATGAAACACCTGCAAGCAATTACTTATCACAGTAGAGAAGATCAAAAGTAAGATTGCACTCAATAACTTGAGAATTATTATTGATGCAAATAACCTGGATGAATTAACAAATGAATGTGTGTTCTTATATAAGAAAAGCACAAGAAAACCCTACATGTGGATTAACAAGATAGTGACAAGTGTATTAATCTCATGCAATGAGACAACTTGTCCTAAATTTAGTCTAATCTAATAATAAGAATTAAACTAAAGATTAAAATGCAACTCCTAAGTTTAGCTTAAGTGAACTAAATTAAAAAAGCCTCTAATAATTAATTACTGATTAATAAATTATTAGATAATGACTTATTTACTCCAATAGGACTTCAATCCTTCAAGGAATCCATTGAATGGTGGTGAGTTTAAACACTGTGATTTCATAATTCTTTCCTTACAATTATCCATTTCTCATTGGCATTGCCATTGTGGATGTGGAAACACTTACACGGGGTTTGACTAAGGTAAGCGCCTAAAATGGCCCAATATTTCCTCTCTTTGTGAATGTGTGGATCTTAGGTTAAAGAGGATCAAAGGGATCTTGAATAAAAATTGTCCATTGTTGTATTTAAATCCCTAGAAGTTGTTAGGCCAAGAAAACTCACAGAATTATTTGACAGTGTTCCAAAAATTTTGCAAGTAGAAACAAAATTCAAAGATCTTCCACCAGAGGACCCCAAAAGTTGAGCAGGACCCTTTAGTAGGGACCCATATTCCGGCCTTGGTGACTATGTCCTACAATAGTTGAAACAAGATTTTTTGGGTTGGTACATATACTCTACACTTCCCAAATCCACTTGCAAATTACTATTTATTTCTATTAGTTGTCAGGATCTTGCAATTTACATATTAGGGCACTAAGCCTCATTAGATTAATCATTCCAAATTATTTTCAATCCATTCCCATCCTCAATTAGATGTAGATTAAGGTTTGATTGGCTCACCTTCACAGTTGATCACCAATTTATACAGATTGTTGATATAAATCTTAATGTAATTTGGAAAACTATGTTGTTATACATTTCATATCAAACTTTTCATTTCCCTGTATAAATTATATTATAAGCAATATGAAATAATGGTAGGCAATGCCACCTAAAGTCTTATTATTTATGGTATCTTCCTTATAAATGAAAGAAATTTTTTGACATTTAAATTGTTTGAGCCCAACTATTTTGAATATAGCACTCAATGGTATTGAATAAACTAATTGCATACATGGTATTCAATATAGTATATCAATAAATGTTGTGTATGTATATGTATGTATCTATGTGGGAAACTATTTACAGTGTTGGAAAACATACTATCTCCAGTTAGTTATTTCCTCATTAATTTTTTTTGTTTTGTATACTCCAAGAATGTAATGAAGTCCACCTTCAAATTTTAGAACAACTCTTTGGTCAGTAAAAATGGAATTTCACTTTATTCATTTGATTGGAACAAATTAAATCCTCACATTATTTACGGTGTTGGAAAACACATTGTCCCCTCTCAGTTATTTCCTCATGAATTTTTTTCTTTCTTACGCACCAATAATGTAATGAATTCCACCTTCAAATCTTATAACTCTTTGAGGCACCAAAAATTGCATTGCACTTTCTTCATTTGATTGGAACAAATTAAATGCTCACATTTTTGCAGTGTTGGAAAACACATTGCCCCCTCTCAGTTATTTCCTCATGTGAACAGTTTTTGTTTCGTATGCACCAAGAATGTAATGAAGTCCACCTTCAAATTTTAGAACAACTCTTTGGTACACTAAAAATGGTATTTCACTTTCTTCATCTAATTGGAACAAATAAAATGCTCAACTTTTTGGAGTGTTGGAAAACACACTGTCCCCTCTCAGTTATTTCCTCGTGAACAATTTTTGTTTTGTATGCACCAAGAATGTAATGAAGCCCACCTTCAAATTTTAAAACAACTATTTAGTACACTAAAACTCTCAATTATTTCCTTGCCAAATTTTTTTGTTTTGTACACACCAAGAATGCAATGAAGCCCACCTTCAAATTTTAAAACAACTATTTAGTACACTAAAACTCTCAATTATTTCCTTGCCAAATTTTTTTGTTTTGTACACACCAAGAATGCAATGAAGCCCACCTTCAAATTTTAGAACAACTCTTTAGTACACTAAAAATGGCATTTCACTTTCTTCATCTGATTGGAACAAATTAAATGCTCACATTTTTACAGTGTTGGAAACCAAACTACCCCCTCTTAGTTATTTCCTCGTGAATAGTTTTTTCTTTGTATGCACCAAGAATGTAATGAATCCCACCTTCAAATTTTAGAACAACTCTTTGGTACACTAAAAATGGCATTTCACTTTCTTCATCTGATTGGAAAAAATAAAATGCTCACATTTTTGCAGTGTTGGAAAACACACTGTCCCCTCTTAGTTATTTCCTCATGAACAATTTTTGTTTTGTATGCACCAAGAATGTAATGAAGTTCACCTTAAAATTTTAGAACAACTCTTTGGTACACTAAAAATGGCATTTCCCTTTCTTCATCTAATTAGAACAAATTAAATGCCAACATTTTTGCAGTGTTGGAAAATAGATTGTCCCCTCTCAGTTATTTCCTTGTGAGCAGTTTTTGTTTTGTATGCACCAAAAATGTAATGAATCCCACCTTAAAATTTTAGAACAACTCTTTGGTACACTAAAAATGGTATTTCACTTCTTCATTTGATTGGAGCAAATTAAATTCTCACATTTTTGTAGTGTTGGAAAACACATTGTCCCCTCTCAATTATTTCCTCATGAAAATTTTTCTTTTTGTACTCACCAAGAATGTAATGAAGCCCACCTTAAAATTTTAGAACAACTCTTTGGTACACTAAACAATTACATTTCACTTTCTTCATCTAATTGGAACAAATAAAATGCTCACATTTTTGTAGTGTTGGAAAACACACCGTCCCCTCTTCGTTATTTCCTCGTGAACGTTTTTTTTTGTATGCACCAAGAATGTAATGAATCCCGCCTTCAAATTTTAGAAAAAATATTTGATACACTAAAAATGGAATTTCACTTTCTTCATCTAAATGGAACAAATTAAATGCTCACATTTTTGCAGTGTTGGAAAATAGACTGTCCCCTCTCAATTATTTCCTCGTGAATAGATTTTGTTTTGTACACACCGAGAATTAAATGAATCCAACCTTTCAATTTTATAACAACTCTTTGGTACTATAGAAGAGGGGGATTCACTACTCATGAGTTCTCTTCATTTAGAGAGCCTCACAAGGTGAACTTCTCTAAACTACCTCAAGGAACAACGCAGAAGTTTTAGAATCAGAAAGAGCGAGTCACAAATATTTTTTGGACAAACGGACAAGTTCTCGGCCCAAGGATGTCAGTGCGAGATACAAATGATAGTGCGGTGCGTTAGCATCCCAGAGGTGCATTGGCATCTCATATGGACTAGAGAACGAGTTTATCATAGAAAATTCCTAAATGACTGCTAGCTATCAGATTAATAAGAGATTATAGAATGTAGGAAAATGATAGAAAGTAATAAAGCAAGGTAAATGATAAAGAGGAGAAAGAAAGGAAAGAAGATGCTCACAACCACACAAGTGATGAAGCCTCACGTATGTAAATGTCTTCAATACTTGCAAGTGTGATATCTTGAGAAAGTGTTGGAGCTGTATAGGGGTTTTCCTTAGTCAAACCCCTGTTTGGTGTTCCCACCTCCACATAAAGCTAAGAAGAGAGAGAAAGAGATGAACCAAAATGGAGAAAAGTGTGTGGTGGAAGAAAAACCCACTCAGGAATAGAACCTGCACCACCAAGTAGAAGTGATAAAAGCAAACCTCACTCGAGGAGGAGAACCCGTATCAAAAAATAGGTGATAAAAGCAATCCCCACTCAAGGAGGAGAACTCGTATCACAAAGTAAGGATGAAAATGGTAGGGGATATGGAATCGTAAGATGCTCACAAGCATGAAACCAGGGAGATGAAGTTGCAAGAAGAGAAGCTAAGAGAGCTTGGAAGTGCTTGAAGCTACTATGGAAAGCTATGTGCAAGCAAGATTTAGATAGAAGAAGGTTGAAGCCAAAGCAAGAGAGAAGCTAGAAGTAGAAGAATGGAGCTAGAAGAAGTTAGAGAAAGTTAGAAGGTGCAAATGGAGTGAAAAGACTGCTTTTAAGGAGATAAAATAAGCTTCTCCAGCCATTACAAGGCATTCCCAACCGTTACCACTAACAAAAGGTGAAGACAAGGGGAAAACATGCTCGGAGATAGTTGTTTGAGGATTAAAACGTCATGGGATGCTGGTGTGACGCACAGACATCCGCGCGATGTGCTAGTGTTTGTACACATCACACTGCAAAATGATGAGAATGGGAAAAGCCCAAAGTTTGATGTAAAGCATATGCATTAAGGGTAGCTACTAAAAAGGGGTGTTGGAGCATCTTGAGAAGAGAAAATATTGATGCAAGGGATAAAATGAGCCTACTCAAGATGCTAAGAGAGTGGACACTAAAGAAAAAGCAAGAATGTATGTGAAATTGCAAGGGGTGCAATTTTACGCTTATACATTTTTCCCCCACTTTAGCAGGCATATGAATCTACATTAATATGCACACTAAAGGAAATATACTAAACATAAATAACATAATATGCCAAAAGGAAACTATAGAGGAAGCATATAACTTTTCGAACCACGGAAGCATGCCCCCAAGTTGAAGGCCTACAAAATAAATGCATCAGACAAGAAAAACCTACACCAGACAACAACGTTAGAACATAAGAAGCTAAAGGATTCAAGTCAACAAAGTAAAGAAACCTTGATGTAGAATGTTTTCTTAGTACTATATGTCATCCCCAAATTAAGAAATTACGCATAAAATAATTCTAAGGTGAAGAGAGGAAGGGCATATACTCAAGATGAAGAAGATGTAGATCTTCGATCTGGTATACACAAATTGAGAAGAGAGATAAAAATGAAATGAATGCAAGAGTGATAAAAGCAATCCTTGCTCGAGGAGGAAAACCTATTTCACAAAATATAGGTGATAAAAGAAATCCCCGCTCAAGGAGGAAAACCTGTATCACAAAATATAGGTGATAAAAGCTATCCCCGCTCAAGGAGGAAAACCCATATCACAAAGTATAGGTGATAAAAGCAATCCCCGCTCAAGGAGGAAAACCTATATCACCAAATAAGGATGTAAAGGAGCTCTACAAGTTCTCGGCCCTGCAGAGCAATACAAATTAGAGAATCATGTGTCTGCTACAAGCTGCATTGGAAGACTATCACATAAAAGATAGGTCTAGTTAGGTTTCCCCCAAGCTAGACGTGACTGTATGAAATAAGTCTAGTTAGGTTGCCCCCAAACTAGATGCGAAGAATTCACTCAAGATAGAATCTTTCAAAGGGGTTCCCTTGGGAACCCTTCAAAAGAAAAGGGGTCCACTCAAGGGACACTTCAATTGAAAGATAGAGAGAAGAGAAGGGGTCCTTAGAAGGATGCATATCTCTTGAATAAGTTATCACTACCCCCAACATACAAGGCAAGAGAACTATGCAAGATACTTTGAGCATGCAGGATAGAGGTAAACCTCAATATCACTTGTCATGTGAAGAAAAGGCAAGTGCATCAATCAAACGGGAGTTTGATGGAACCTAAATTAAGAAGTTGTTGTATTTTATCTTTCAAGGCCTTGCATTCACTAGTGGAATGACCAGACACTCAATGGTATGCATAGAAAGCATGTTTTTCTTTATCATGAGACTTCCTATGTGTAGGAGAAGGAAGAGTGATCAAGCGGGATTTTAGAAGCCGTAACAAAATACGCTCTTGTTCAAATAAAGGATGAGGAGTAGGAAGCAACCCTTTCTCTTATGGAGAAAATTTTGACTGCTCACAAGAAGAAGATGTGAAGATGGAAGACAAAGGATGGGGATCTCCATAGAGAGAATTATTCCAACAAGGGGGATCACACTCCTCTATGGGATCACCATCATCCTCTTTGATAGGACTTCCAACATTAACCTCCTTAACATAAGGGTGATCATCTTCCTTAGAAGGAGGATCAACACCAAGAACATTAGAATTTGCATTCACCTTACCCCATGATACAAAAGAATAACCATCCTTTGATAGCAGGTGTGGATGATGTTATCGAAAGGTCTAAGTGGATTGGGTTGACTTTATATTCCTAAATGAAGGAATCTGTAAAGTCTAGAGAACCCTAATCATCACCAAGAAATGCATTCTCTTGGGAAGAGGTAGGCTTAGGATCTCTTGCTTTAGAAAGGTCTTCCTTATGGATGTCTATCTCAAGAGTATCCTTTGTGGTAGGTATTGCAGGAGTAAACATCGACACATTGGAAGACACTGAGGAATAAGAGTAGGCACAACTGAGGCTTGACCAACAACTACCATCTCACACAAGTGCATAGCATTAGGGTCAGCCTTCACTATGACTACTTTATTGTTAGCAATGAACTTAATAGATTTATGTAAGGTAGATGGGACTGCACCCATAGCATGAATCCATGGTCTACCAAGAAGAAGGTTATATGGTAATTTTTGTGAGATAACATATACAATGGTGGGTACAGTAATGGGTCCTAACCTCAAAGGAAAGACTATTGTGCCTAGGGCTTTCCAACCAACATTATCGAACCCACAAATAACAACAGAGGAAGAATTAAGAGAAGATGAGTCAATACTAATCTTAGGCAATAGATCAATGCTACATACATTGAGCACCAAACCAACATCAACGAGAGTACGTCTAATGCCAATCTTATTAATGTTGACTATAATCATTAGAGGATCTAATTGCTTTTGTACTTCCAGAGGTAGGAGCTCTTGCAGATAGAATGTGATGTTTGGTGAATCTGCACAAATATACGCCATCAATGCATCAATGTTTGTTGGCCTAGTGGAAGAAGGAAAGAGGATATTTTGCAAGGCTTCTTGAAGCATACCTTGATAAACCAAAGTAGACTAAAGCAAGTCCCACAGTGAGATCTTAGCTGGAGCAACTTGGAGTTGCTCGACAAGATCACAATCACTAGGTGCTCTAGTCATAGGTTTAGGAGCTTGAAGAAGGTTTGGTTGTTTATTCATTCCATTCTCATAAGTATGGGCTACCACTCTATAAGAGGGAGCCTTAGAAAGATCAGGAGAACCACCATCAAATGTAACACCATCAATAGAACAAATCCTTTTAGTAGAAGAACTAGCTGGAGTCACATAAATAACTAGTCTCTTAGGCCTTTGAGGGGCAGCAGAGACACAAATTACATTTACAGAATCATCACAACTAGTAAAACACTTATTTGAAGACACATTCTCAACATCAATCCAAAATGTGAAATAATTTTTTGAATAAAAATTCTCAACCTCAATCCAGGGAGAATCAGATGTGGACAGAGATTCATTGTTCACTAATGCATCATCTCTGGAAGAGAGTGCATCAAGATAAAGATGATATTTATCATTCACACATGCAACATCTCTAGAAGAAAGTGCATCGGAATGAAGGGTAGATTCATCATTCACAAATTCACCATCTCTAGAAGAGAGTACATTGGAATGGAGAAGAAACTCATCATTCACAAATGCATCATCTCTAGAAGAGAGTGCATTGGAATGAAGAGTAGGTAGAGTAGTGTTAAGAAAGGTATCCATGATTTCATCTTCTTGCAACAAGATATCCTCCCAAGTAGGGGGAATCTCATGAGAAGGATCAAAGACACAAAGTGACATGGGCAAAGCCAAGTCAGCATCACATGCACGAAATGGAATATCATTAATATTTTGAACAAAATTAGATACTGAACCAATAAAAGAAGATATTAAATTCATTACGATTTTTTTGATATTTTCTATGTTTTAGTAATTTGCGTTTTTAGAGGTCTCTTGAGTGGAATTTGAGGTCGGAAATTACGTTGGTTCTTAAAATTTTGACTATCAAAGGAACTTGTATTTTAGGGACTGAACTAATTCTCTAGAAGACCTTTCCAAGGGTGCAAACGGTTTTTAATTTTGAGCACCGAATCAAAAGTTATGACCCTGCCAAGTAGGGGTAAATAAATTCCCATTTTTTCGAAGAACATTGTTCTTCATGTTGGGTTCACCAAAATGTAGAAGAGGGGGATTCACTACTCATGAGTTCTCTTGATTTAGAGAGCCTCACGAGGTGAACTTCCCTAAACTACCTCAAGGAATAGTGCAAAAATTTCAAAATCAGAAAGAGTAGGTCACAAATATTTTCTGGACAAACGGACAAGCTCTCAACCAAAGGACGTCATCATGGGATACAAATGACAGCGAGACACACTAGCGTCCCAGATGCGCACTGGTGTCTCATAAGGACCATAGAATGATTTTATCATAGAAATTACCTAAATAACTGCTAGATATCAGATTACTAAGAGATTACAGAATGTAGGAAAATGACAAAAAGTAATAAAGCAAGGTAAATGATAAAGAGGAGAAAGAAAGGAAATAAGATGCTCACAACCACGCAAGTGATGAAACCTCCTGTATGTGAATGTCTTCAATATGTACAAGTGTGATATTTGGGTAAAGTGTTGGGGCTGTATAGGGGTTTTCCTTAGTCAAACCCCTATTTTGGTGTTCCCACCTCCATAGACAGCCAAGAAGAGAGAGAAAGAGATGAACCAAAATGGAGAAAATCGTGTGGTGAAAGAAAACCCGCATAGGAATAGAACCTGTACCACCAAGTAGGAGTGATAAAATCAAACCTCACTCAAGAAGGAGAACACATATCACAAAAGAGGTGATAAAAGCAATCCCCGCTCAAGGAGGAGAACCCGTATCAAAAAGTAAGGATGCAAATGGTAGGGGATATGGAATCCCAAGATGCTCACAAGCATGAAACAAAGGAGATGAAGTTGCAAGAAGAGAAGCTAAGAGATCTTGGAAGTATTTGAAGCTACTATAGAAAGCTATGTGCAAGCAAGATTTGGATAGAACAAGGTTGAAGCCAAAGCAAGAGAGAAGCTAAAAGCAAAAAAATGAAGCTAGAAGAAGTTAGTGAAAGTTAGACGGGGAAAATGGAGTGAAAAGACTACTTTTAAGGAGAGAAAAGAAGCTTTTCCAGCCATTACAAGGCATTTCTAGTCGTTACCACCGACAAAAGGTGAAGACAAGTGACAAAAATGCTCAGAGACAGTTGTTTGAGCATTGAAATGTTGCGGGACACTAGCACGGTGCACGAACGTCCGCGTGGCACACTAATGTCTGGACACATCACACTAAAAAATGACAAGAATGAGAAAATCCCAATGTTCGATGTAAAGTAGATGTGCGAAGGTAGCAGCTGAAAAGGGGTGCTAGAGCATCTTGAGAAGGGAAAAGACTGATGCAAGGGCTAAAATAAGCCCACTCAAGATGCTAAGGGATTGGACACTAAAGTGAAAGCAAGAATGTATGTGAAATTGCAAGGGGTGCAATTTTATGCTTATACAAGTACACTAAAAATGCATTTCACTTTCTTCATCTAATTGGAACAAATTAAATACTCACATTTTTGTAGTGTTGGAAAACCAACTATCCCCTTTGATTTATTTTCTCATGAATAGTTTTTTATTTTGTATGCATCAATAATGTAATGAATCCCACCTTCAAATTTTAGAACAACTCTTTGGTACACTAAAAATTACATTTCACTTTCTCCATTTGATTGGAACAAATTAAATGCTCACATTTTTGTAGTGTTGAAAAACACACTGTCCCCTTTCAATTATTTCCTTGTGAATAGATTTTGTTTTGTACACACCAAGAATGTAATGAATCCCACCTTTAAATTTTATAACAACTCTAAATGGTACACTAAAAATGACACTTCACTTTCTTCATCTGATTGGAACAAATTAAATGATCACATTTTTGTAGTGTTGGAAAACACACTGTCCTCTCTCAATTATTTTCTCGTGAATAGTTTTTGTTTTGTACGCACCAATAATGTAATGAAGCCCACCTTCAAATTTTAGAACAACTCTTTGGTACACTAAAAATCAAATTTCACTTTTTTCATCTGAGTGGAACAAATTAAATACCCATATTTTTGTAGTGTTGGAAAACACTCTGTCCCCTTTTAGTTATTTCCTTGTGAATAGTTTTTGTTTTGTACACACACAGAATGTAATGAATCCCACCTTTAAATTTTAGAAAAACTCTTTGGTACACTAAAAATGGCATGTCACTTTCTTCATTTGATTGGAACAAATTAAATGCTCACATTATTTGCAGTTTCGGAAAACACATTGTCCCCTCTCAATTATTTCCTTCTGCAACTTCAAAGCTACAAGGTGGCGAGGATGAGGAGGAGTTGTAGGTTGGGGATACATAAAACTATCCAAATTCACCTGAGGGGTGAGTAACCAATGGGGTTGTTCCATATACAGGGTTCACAAGAGTATGTGGGTAGCAGGCTTCTTAACACTCAGTGTTTTCCAAAATGTGAATTCTGAAAATACTATGAATGCAATGGAAACCTTACAAATCAGACCTTAAACAAATAAAACTATTTTTGGTTGCTTCAATATTTATCTTACACTTTTGGATTCTCCTTCATCATCTTTCTAAAGTGTGGAATATTTTATGTAAAGTAGAAAACACGTTATCCTTAGTTTTGCACTTCTTTTAACTTGTATCATTACATGCGCTTAACTTTTGAAAGGAAAGTCCTTAATCATATCCAAAATGTATTAAGCCTTGTTATAGTCATTAAGTATATTAATTTTTCTTTGTTGTATGAAATTTTGTGACATTACAATGCCTTTACTTGTGAATATAATGTCAAGCTTATTGTGTGTTTGAAAAAGTATAAAATGTGTGTATATAAAACATGACTGTAGCATAATAAGTCTTAATTATTACTACAAATTCTCCTTTGATATAATGTTAGTTCTTGGCATACATTCAAATGAATGTTCTCCTCATAATTTTTGGGTTAAATATGTTCTCTTCTCACATGCATGGTGGATCATTTTATTCCAAGAGCGGTGCCTATTTCATTAAGTTATAAAGTCATAGCATACCAAGGGAAACAAGATATCTTAATAATAAAGGAATTTGACTTGGACATAAGAAAAAAACACAAATATCATGTGAAACAACTAAGTGTAGTTATTTATCCTTCTATAAAAACTAAAAAATCATATGTTATAGATAACTAGTCATTACAAAAACCTAAAAAATCATATTCATTATGGTAACCATAGTGTGTTATGTATTTAGTATCCATAAAAATTCCAAACAACACTATAAATAGAACACATGGCAACGAGTGTGAGGCAATCACTAATGACATCAAAGATCTATTGAAATTGGATAGAAATATATATACAATGTGTAAAAACTTTGCAAACATTTGTGACTAAAAATTTCACAAATATTGGCTATAATAACTAAATAGTTTATAAACATTGTCAACTAGGTCAACCATTTATGAACAAGTAACATTTCTGCATTGGCACTATTAGGAAGAATTCTCCGCGCTCTAATTTTCAAGTTAGACTTCATGACATACAACATAGGTATCCCGTAATTTGTGTGTAACAACCTAAATGATGATATGAAACAGTGCACCTCGAACTTGACAACGTAGTTAAATTTGAAGACAACAAACAACCATTCCTCAACATGACCCTTGTGATAACTAATTCAAGATCCCCCCTTAATTAATCTCATGAATTTTATGCTCAGCTCATTGGGAAGAATGTGCTTCTCAATGATTATTGTTGGTATAATGGATACCTTCCAAATGCATCTACCTAGGAAAAGGTCTTGAATCTCTTGGTAAAAATGAATTGGCCAGTCACAAAAAATTACAATCTCTATTTGTAGATTGTGACATTTAATGTCTAAGCTCATTTTCCCCCATACATAGTAGACACAATTAAAGTAATGAGCATAATTATGAAATTTGGTGTCGTCGCACTTTGACCCATTTCTATAAATTCTCCTTAACATTTTTTCACTCAACCTGTATAGGAGACTCAATTTCTCTATCCAAGCGAGGACATTACATGGAAGATATGGGTTGTAGTTCATCAACCAACTAGAGACCCATGTATCTATCTACATTATGTGGCATCTTGTATACCCACATCAAAGAAATTATTATCTTTCACAAAATTAGAACAAGAAAAATTAAATAACATAGAACCCATTGTGTTTTCCACCCTGTCAATATGTTGTACATTTCCTTTTTGTTAATCATACAAAGAAATTGAAATTCAAGTTTTTCTCAAACAAATAGATATGGTACATGTTCATAGTACGCTTATTGAATTAAGAAATTTACTTGTTCTTGAGAGGTTGACATTTCACCCAACAAAATCAAATAACACAGAACCCACTTTGTTTTCTACCCATCAATATGTTGTGCAATTTTTTGTTAATCATACAAAGAAATCAAAATGCATTTTTTTCTCAAAAAAATAGATGTACTGCATTTCCAAGGTACATGTATTCACTTAAGGTATTCTACCTATTCTTGAGAGGTTAACCTTTCACCAAACAAAATCAAATAACACAAAACCCACTGTGTTTTCCACCCTACCAATATGTTGCATTTTTTTGTTAATCATACAAGGAAATTGAAATGCAATTTTTGCTCAAACAAATAGATGTGGTGTATTTCCAAGGTACATATATTCAATTAAGATATTCTACCTATTCTTTATAACTTGAGGAAGGAGAGTGTGCAATATGTATAATGGGAAAATGGAAATGCACAACTAGAGCAATAGGTACTAAAATGCCTAAAATGAAAAAAATAAATTAGTTGTAAAAACACTTGGAAAAAATTAGAGTAGAGTGAGCGAGATAGATAATACATTGAGTGAAAATTGTCCGATGTCAGATAGATTTTAGTGTAGAAAAATAGAATTAGTTTGATGGCGACATGAAAGTTTGATGTGAAAATTGTAGACAACTTGGGTGATTTTTTTTTTCATAAGATACAATTGCATTCTCTAATTAAAGACACTCAATGTTGACCAAAACGCGACTGTAAAAATACATAATAGTATTGAAGAAGGTGCATGCGCAGTATGTGAAATGGATAAATGACAACACACAAGTGGAGAAACATGTACTAGAATGCTTGAAATGAAAAAAGAATCTACTATGAAAACACTTGAAAAGAAGCAGACCAAAGTGAAAGAGATAGATAATGTTTTGATTGAATAGATTCTTCTTGATCTTCACAAGTTGAGGAAGGAGCATGTGTAGTATGTGCGATGGGAAAATGGAAATGCACAACTAGAGCAGCAGGTACTAGAATGCATGAAATGAAAAAAAATCTAATGTACAAGCACTTGGAAAGAAGCAGTGAAGAAAAACATAATCAATTGGGTGGAGGCATGAAATTCTGATGTGAAAATTGTAGACAACTTGTGTGAACAACTTTTTGAAAAGACGAAATGCTTATTTACAAACAAAGGTTCGCTAATGAATGATTTTTCACTCCTTAGTAACTCTTCAAGAAGCACCAGAGTGAATGCATGTTGGCCAACATCAACCTATCACTGCAGTAAAATTTTTACATGGAAGCATGCTATTGCATAATGTCATACCAAAAAATGGACTTACCTATGTATAGTTGTTAAATTGGAACCATACCTTCCATTGGGTTTATAGTTGTGAAAGATGTCAATGAGGACTCCTTTTCGCACATTCAAATACTGAAGAGAAAAAAAATGACTAAAAGAAATTAGAATATTTATGAGGTGTTAGAAGTTGGTTAATGGAAAAATAAATCTGCAATACCATTCCTATTATAATATAGAAATTGAAATGGGTTTCCTCATAGTCACATGTATTAGATGTCGTATCCTCTAGCCCATCCATAGTAGGTGCACGATCCCTGCTTGCACTAAACCATGGACACATGCAAATAGTGCTAATTGTAGCTGCATCAAGATCTTGAATGAATTCAAATAGCAATGCATTGGATTGTTGTAGATCCTATAGAAACCTCTCAACACATTGTTCATATGACTGTACTTCTTTTAGACACTCGTATGATGTACGCATCACTTTCTTCAAGATTTTGTTTGTGTCATTCAAAATACACATTTTCTACAAATTTTCATCATGTTCATGACTGACAGAAGGAGATTGTGTAGGGGTGAGAAAATTAGGACTATTTTCTTGGATGCCCCCTATGACAATGTCTCATTTAAATCGGTCTCTCTATCAATGACTTCACCTCTGTCATCTAAATGAAAACACACAAGAAACTTGTATTAGGCAGTAGAAAATGCAAAACACAATTCTCTCCCATAAAGTAACACACTTCAAATTGAAATTCACTTATCGTGGACCACCCCTTCAATGTTAGATGATTTTTTAATCAATTTGGAAACCTTAAAGAAATGTTTGCAAGTGTTCCCTTGCAAACTCTAAAGGAACTGACAAACAAAAAGGTGCTCACCAAATTTTTGAACCAGATAGTGGTCACACCTACTTTGAATTTTCACCCAATGCCATCCAGGATGTGTTTCATTTGGAACACAATAATTGTCTAAAATTGTCTTTTCCCTCTCCAAACAAGATTTATTATTTTGAATCTTATAGTTCGTCAAAAAACCATGATGTTGCAACTTTTTCTTTTGCCTAAAGAATGGTTCTATTTTATACACAAGTGTGTAATACAAATAGTCCATTTGCCTTTGCATTTTTTTACAATCACATAAGTATCAAGTTTTCAACATGAAATGGTATGACTCAATGGCAATATTTGTATCCTGGTTGGCATGTGGGAATAGTCTACAATTTTTTTCCCATATGGCTTTGACAAAATGTAATAGTCAAGTAAACCATAATGTATTAGAGGTAATGTCAAAGAATGTGAATTGTGAAAATCGAATGAGGTGATATAAATTTTCAACCCATCAATTCGACCATCTCCTTTGCACCAAGTCTTCTTGAATTACTATAAAAACTAGGGCTAATCATTGAACTCCTCAAAGAAATTGTTCAATAGCTAAGTGATGTTTTATTCACTATCACCGATTGCCATCATGATCATGCCAAGTATGTGGAAGATGTTCATTTCCATTTCCTTGGTTGTGTACTTATTTGCATTCTTCATCCAAGCCCTTTGAACGTACCAAATGCATAGAAGTACATTGCATCCAAAGACAACCCTAATAGACAATACAAAGGATATTGTTTAGTGTTCATTTGCATGACAAAGTGACATTGAAAATAAATAGAAAATGAGAAAGGTACATAAACCAACCAAAACATGCACTTACTATATGGCCTGAATTTTTGTAGTGGCATGATCAGTCAAAAAAGAATTGATTCTCTAGTCGGATTTGGCTTTTCTTCAATGGGCATGCACTGCGTATAACCAACTATAAAAATCCTCAATCTTATTTCACAAGGAGATTTCCTACACACTGAGCACACCACTCTATTTCTTGTCGAAAATAAGCAAAGTATACAATTTGTATTGTAGACATAACAAGTCAGTGTGAGCATTGTTAGCTATATAGCCAATAAGATCATTGAAAAGATGAAAAAGTATTTGTTGATGTTTCTAATGCCTTGCCCCATATTTGTTAGTGGAAAACGTGGAATCCATGGAGATGACTTAATTGTACGAGTGGTGAACCATCTTATCTAGCATCCATGGAGTCTGAACCCTGATAACAAAAGCCATCTCATTTCCATGGGTCCATTGAAAGTAGAATTGGTCCTTGTCTTGTGCATTCCACATCATGATACTTGTTGAATCATATCTATGTTTTTGTACATGAATAGAGTGCACCTTTCTCCAAGCATTCATTACATCCTTTCTTGTTAAGAATTCACCTCTCTTACTCATCATGTCACAGAAAATAGGATTAGTGAGGATTTTTTCCATTATTGCATCAACACTCACGTCTATGAGTAAAAGGCTTTCAATATAGCTTTGCATTCTATGGATAGATTAGGGGAAAAGCTAACACATAAGTCTCCTCTTGGGTCATCAATTCCATGGAAAATTCACCATTGATATTGACGTGAAACATTTCTTTGAAGAGTAGATAGACATCAGGTCTACTATACATAACCTTTGTAATGAAGTGGCTGACAACCTCACTTGTTTATAAATATTTGTTATCTTTTATATGGTGGAGGCTTGTTCCTGAGGTCTTCAGGACTGTATCCACACCAATAGTTGTAAAAGAGCATCATCTCATCATCTCCAAGAAAGAAAAAAATATCATTGGACCATACACATGAATGTTAAAAGGTATAAACCTATGCCACAAATTTTTTTCTATAATTTTTTTCACTGATTAGACTTGTGATTGTCTTCTCTCTTTTTTTCACATGCACAAATGAAGCTTTAGAACCTTCAAGAAACCTGTCACCACTAACAAAATCATCGAGTCTACTATGAGGAATTGTTACGACAAGGTCAAGGACCCCATCCTTTTCGATGACAATAGGAGTCCACTCCAAATCATAAGAGGAAAAAGGAGAACGTCCATCTAGTACATCTTGCACCTCCAGATTATCTTCTTTTTTCCATTTCAAGCCTCTCCCCATTCTAGGTGAGGTAGGAATTGGATGAACATTTAAAATTAGAGTAGATTATGTCAAACAAAAGAAAGAAAATATTCATTGAACGTAAATGAAATGTTCTTGCATTGCTACCACCAACATAAAACCAAAAGGAGGTTGTCAACTTCTACTAAGGAAAATAAAATGTGATAGATTGAATCAAGCTAGGAATAAAATATGAAACAAATGTGGATAAAAAATTGGAGAATGTAGCTCAATGTACAAGTGGACATAGACAACGAAAACACAATCACAAGCATATGTGGACATTCAATGATGAGTCCATTTTAGGTGTGGTTGTCACAAACATATTTTACCTAAAGAGGAAGGTTGTGAAAACTGACCATCACTTTGAAGTAAAGTTGTGTTGTTTGAGAAACAACATGATGAGTGGTTCAACCTGCAGCTTTGTATGTGGTGTACAAGTGTAACGTGCATAACAATATGTAATTACTTCTACAATTGCAACACGAAATGTATTATTTTGGGAAGATACATTGGTTTTGGTGCATGTGTATGTGTTAATAGAGATGAAAGGTTAGAGGGAAACCAAAACCTTTTATGTAAATAAATGTGCATCCTGTAGTGCCCCTCCATTCTCACTTGGGATGTGTAGGTAGTCTACCTATGGAATCTGAAGAGGAAGATGGAACAAAGACTTCTAATGGTACTCTTATGGGTATGAGATACACTGTGTTGCTTTGATGCATAGGTTTAATTGGGTAGCTTAGATTACTTGTTGCTCATGATACTTCTTTTATAACATTGAGGTTATGATGATACACTGTGGTTGAATTTAACTGGTTATGCTTATGTATAGATGCAGCAGTATATTGTGATGCAGTAGACTAGTAATTATTTCATGATGATATGATGTGATCAGTTTTTTTTAACATTCTTAACTTATACTTGATGTTGTGGTTGTTATTATAGCTTTGGTGAGGGGACAGTGTAGCACCACTCGTTTGCGAGTGCCCTACTATGCTGTGATTCCTTCTCACAATATGATGCATTTGCTTATATATATATATATATATATATATATATATATATATATATATATATATATATGTTGTACACAACCTTGTTTGTATGCAGGAATTATAGGAATAAAGTTTTGATTCCATTTGCCTTGGCAGGCTAGGGCGAGCATTAAATTATCCCAATAGGTATGATGTTGAAACAAAGATGACAAGGAAGTTTCCCCATCCCAAGTCTATCAACCCATCATGCATCTAGTGGTATTGTCTGTCTTTGACTTTGGTTATTTCAGTATTATGTGATAGTTGTCTATCATAAGTTGTATTTGTGTTATTTATTTAATGTTTCTATTGTTATGTATTTGGGCGGATTAATAGTATTATTTAATTTAAATAATTAAATAATTAAAAAAAGTGTTATTAGTTAGTTATTGGGAATAACTTTATTAAAATTTAAAAGTGTTAAATTAAAAATTATGTAACTAATTAAAGATAAATAAATTAATTGTGCAAATAACATTATTTATAATTTTAAAACTTGACATTTTTTATAATTTAATGTAAATAGTAAGTTGAAGATAAATAATAGAATAAAATATTTAAATAATTAATAATGTGTCAACTATGAGTTGAAATTAATAAAATAGAAATTTTAAATTTAAGAATTTCATTTAAAAAAGAAAAAATCAAGAAAAGGATAAAAAAATGAATGCATGTCAAGTTTATTTTCGAAAATTTGAAAGAGAATGAAAAATTGTTATTTTATTCTGATTTTTGGGTTTTCAAAAAAGAATATTGGGATTAATGGGAAGGAGAAAAGATTTGTTTAGTTTTGTTTTCAAGGAATAGATACAAGAATTTTGTGTGAATTTTTTTTGGTAAAAAAATGGAAAAGGCTCTTAGAGAAGTTTTTGGCTGGAATTATTTTGCACATCTTCTGGAAGAGGAAATCTTTGGGAAAAGCTTGGGAATTGAAATACGAAAGTTCAACTTCAATCTTCATCAATTTGAGTTTGAGGATCCAGGTTTCTTATTTTAAATATTTGTTTAAATTGTGTTTTTAAAAAATTGTCTGTACAAAACTATAGAAGTTTGTTTTGGTTTTGTGGAATTAAAAAATTAAAGGATTTGTTTATATATTTTGAAATACTGCTTGTTAATTTGTTGTGAAATTTTGGAAACCTTTTGTAGAAGGATTGTGAAAATCTTAGATCATCTGTGGGGAAATCAATTTAAATGGTAGGAAATTCAAAAACAAAAAACCTTTGTAGAATTGAAAAAAATCCTTTTATGAATTAGGGAAAATGAATTTTTTTGATAAAATAGTAAATCTTTTCCTGTAGAAAAAAAATTATATTAAAAAAAACAGAGAGAGAGTCACTAAATTATTCATAACTCAAAATTTACGAACTGGGTATGACTATTTTTTTTATATGTTTTAAAAGATTTGGTGGTGCACCATCAGTAAAAATTTTAGAAAAACTCAGATCTGAAAAAAAAATTATTAAAGTCGCAACACACTAGTTTTATGATGAGTATTGTTTGAATATAGTAAATTATTTTTAATTTATTAAATTATAATGATATATATATGTATAATTATATATATTATACATATTTAATTATATATATTTAAATATATTTATCTAATTGGCTATTTTCAATGGATTATTTTTAGAATTTACAATTTAAAAAAAAAAATTGAATTTAAGTAGATGTTTGATAATAAAATGATTTTATTAGAAAAATTAATTTTAATTAGATGCATGAAAATGCACAAGTAGTTATTTTAAGATGAAATGATTTTTATAGAGAAATTGGTTTTTATTGTTGTGTGTGTTATTGTAGAAATTGGAGTTAAACTATTAGTGTTAATTTTCTTATTGCTTGTAAATGAAATTAAATTAAGTTGATTAATTCCAAGTAATACGTTGATGATTTGATTGGATTTAGGGAATCTGAATGTTAGATTAATTATATGCCTGAATTGCTTATTGGTTGAGTTTTCTTTGTTTGCATTGTTGGGCAATTGGATTGTTTGGTTTTGCAAGTCTTCCAGATAAGTTAATTCTATGTGGAGTTGTTATATATGTCAGTTCAAATTTTTATTTGTGTTGGGTAGTGCATGTGGGTGTAGACAGTTTGAATGCCTGTTACCACGGACGAGATATGTGATATAATATGGATACCTGGTTACTACGAACGGGTTGTGTGACCTTCTGTTTTAAGGTTGAGATGGGTTATTAGTATTGTGCACCTTGTCTACCCATAGATTTGTGGATTTGAACCTCGTGTTTTCAGTATGAGAGTGACTTTTTATGATTGGTTGATTTTGCAAGTCTCTGGGAGTGGTCTATTGACGTTATGTTATTTGATCTATTGATGTTATGATTTTGGAATCTATAGGTGTTGTGTTTTCTATGTATTCCCATGTCACTCTTGTTTGGAGTTGAGTTTTGTTGTTGTCTGTTGGACATCCTTGGTCGAGGATTCTTCCTTGTCATCTCCTAACATGGGGGGTGGGTTTTTCTAAAATCCACATGGTTGGGTGGAACGTGCTATGCACCCCGTTGGGTCCCCACTAGCGTTCATACGGTGCAGTGTCTTCCTGATGGAACATGAGCTAGAGATTTTCTTGTAGCCAAATTTTAATTATGTATCTCAGTTATACTCATGTATTGATGAATTTCTCCTACATGTGTTGGGAATTTTATGATGTAAACTTATGTATCTGACCTATATATTGTGCTAGAAGTTTATGTAAAGTATAAATGTATCATTGTAATCATGTGATAAAATATAGTGGGTATCATCGTAGAAGCATGTTGTATATATGTGTACAGTTATTATATAAAGTTGATCTTGTTCATAATGGTCTATCTCTTGTGTATTCTTCGATGTTATAGTTATGATGGATGAATTGACTTAACTAATGCATTTTGGAATTTCGTTTATCTTTTCATTTTGGGCTTGAATATGTAATGCTACCTTGTGCACCCCAAAGGACTTAGGTGATGAACTTGTATTCATGTAATTGAATCTCATGCAATGAAACTTAATATGCATATATTATATATTATATATTATATTTTAAAAAAATTGTGCCATAGATGTTGTCCATTGGGGTTTGTGTGGCAGGGAATTACACATCCATTGTTGTCAGCAATGCTAAAAGGATAACACATTTGTTGCATTTGTTCACAAAATAATGAATTAGTAATGGAGAGAATGAGGAA
Source organism: Sequoia sempervirens (assembly GCA_007258455.2). Classification (NCBI taxonomy): domain Eukaryota; kingdom Viridiplantae; phylum Streptophyta; class Pinopsida; order Cupressales; family Cupressaceae; genus Sequoia; species Sequoia sempervirens. The sequence continues at coordinate 201,656,018 of VDFB02000007.1, forward strand.
AGGTAGAAAAGTGTAAAAAAATTTATCAACCATGATGTAAGCTAATGTAGGATGGAAAACACAGTGTCTACTTGAACCTCCAAGCAGACATATAGACCACAAGAAAATTCACAACCCTGTATGAAAATAAAACTAAGAGTTCATAGTATATGGGGTGTACAAACCTCTTTTACTTGAGCAAGGATGTGATATTGAGCCTTCTGTTTGGGGTGACTTAACATGAGCAACAAAAGCACATCTGACAATCCATGAAATAAAAAAGTGCAAGTTGAACAACACAATGAGTGGTTCAACCTGCAACTTTGTGGCATACGAGTGTAACGTGCATAATAGTATGTAATTACTTCTACAATTTCAACAACAAATGTTTTATTTTGGAAAGATATGTTGGTTGTGGTGTGTATGTGTTAGTGGAAATGAAATGTTATAGGGAAACCAAAACCTTTTATGACAACCTTGTATATAAAAAAGTGTGCATCCATTGTTGCTAGCAACTCCAAAAGCATAACATGTTTGTTGCATCTATTGATAAAATAATGAATCAGTAATGGAATGAATTAGGAAAGGTACAAAGTTGTAAAATTTCCTATCAACCATGATGTGAGCCAATGCAGGTTGGAAAAAATAGTGTCTAGTTGAACCTCCAAGTGGACATAAAAACTACAAGTAAATTTCTAACCCCGCATGAAAATAAGACTAAGTGTTCAAAGTATATGGGGTCTACAAACCTCTTTTACTTGAGCACGCATGTTGTGTTGTTGAGTCTTCCATTTTGGGTGACTTAACATGAGTAGAAAAAGCACATCTGACAATTCATAAAATAAACAAGTGTAGGTTGAACAACATGGTGAGTGGTTCAACCTACAACTTTGTATGTGGTGTATGAGTGTAACATGCATAACAATATGTAATTACTTCTATAGTTTCAACAACGAATGTTTTATTTTGAGAAGATACGCTAGTTATGGCGCATGTGTATGTGTTAGTGGAGATGAAAGGTTGGAGGACACCCAAAACCTTTTATGACAACCTTGTATGTAAAAAAAATGCATCCATTGCTTCCAAAAACACCAAAAAAATAGCATGTTTGTTGCATCTATTGACAAAATAATGAATTAGTAATTTAGAGTGAATCAAGAAAGGCATAAAGGTGTAAAATTTCCTATCAACCATGATGTAAGCTAATGTAGGTTGGAAAACACTGTGTTTAGTTGAAATTCCAAGCGGACATAAAGACTACAAGTAAAATCACAACCCCACATGACAAAAAAGCTAAGAGCTCATAGTATATGGGGTGTACAAACCTCTTTTACCTAAGAATGCATGTTGTGATATCAAGCCTTCTATTTGGGGTGACTTAACATGACTAGCAAAAGCATATATGACAATTCTTGAACTAAAAAAGTGTAGGTTGAACAACACAATGAGAAGTTCAACCTGCAACTTTGTATGTAGCCTATAAGTGTAACGTGAATAAGAATATGTAATTACTTCTATGGCTACCAACAATGTCAAAAGAAAAAATATGTTCTTTGAATCTTCTAATAAAATAATGAGTCAGTAAAAGAGTGAATGAACATATGATAAAATATAAAAAAATTCCATCTGTTGTAGGTGGTAATACATCTTTTAGGTGTAGACAAAGGTATTCAAATCAAACAATTTGTTTGATGTAACTTTGAATGGGGACAAAAATCAAATCTTACACATGAAAAACTACTAATTGTGCAACTTCAACAACATAAAGTTTATTTGAACCTGCAACTTTGTGTGTGGCCTAAAATGTTATCATGGAAAATTAAATGTATTTACCTAAAGCAATGAATGACACAATAGAAAATAAAATAACACACGTTGGGTGTGGTGTACCTATATATGTGGGTAACTTCTTACCCATATTTTGTTATGGACTATGAAAATATCTCATTTGAACATTCACAATGTTGAAGTCTACAGTCATGTTTTTCTTTTATCTTCACCCTCTAACTATTACAAATCTTTGACAAATTCACTTTCCTTGTATTGGTTGAAATATTCTTCGAATAGGGATAATGCACGAGTACTCATAGCTTGATTACACCAACAAGACGAATAGTAAATCTAACAATATATTGTAGATAACATTGAATGGAAACCATTTGTTTCATCACTACACTAAATCTCAGTTCATTTCCTTGTTCTTTACATATTTCATCACAAATTATGGATGGAAAGAGAAATTTAAATTTAGAATACATTAAAATAATTAACAAATCATGTGTAATTTAGAAATCATAATATCTCTTTCCAATGATACAAATCATATATTACCGCGAACTATTTGTTCTAGTAGGCAGCATGTCCATTATGAAGTGTCTATTCTAAAATTTCACCAATGCCATTATGAAATTGCAAGTTAGAAAACACTGAGTGTTATGTGTGTGAACCCTAGCCTAGGTACCTACAAAACAAAGACAAAAAACACCTCAAGTTAGATTTTGCAAGCATAAACGAGGATTCCCCATGAAATCCATTTACAAATCAAACTAGGAATGCCAATAATGAAGAACTTAAGAAAAATAACAAAAACAAGATAAAATCCTAATTTAAAGTGCAAACTCTTGATCCCATGGGGGAATTGGTGCCAATTTGATGTGAAAATTGGCCCTTTCCCAATTCCTATGATGCAAGATTTGAATGTCGAAGAGATTGTTGATCCACTTGATGATGAAGGTGAGAGCTCCAAGCCTAAAATCTGCAATAACCTAGCTAAGAACTCAAGATTTGTGAATGAAAATGGATAAGTATTTGAACATGGTAACTTTGCAATATTGGTGGATGATCAAATGAAGATGGGAGCTCTTTATTTATAGATAAAGTTGAAGGATGAAGGTCCAAGTTTGAGCAATGTGGGACTAACATTCATCCAATGGCAAGATGCCACTTGTCAATTTGTGAGTGGTTGAGGATTGTGCAAGATTTGGGGAATGTGCCCATGAGGGGAGGAATTTCAAATTTGAATTTGAGAGTTAATGCTTAGTGGGAAGAGTTTATTAATTGCTTTGTTGGATGTACATGCCCACTTGGTTTTGAATTCAAACTTGATGGAATATTCCATGTTGAATGAAAATGTTGATTTAATAAATCAGATTTATTGGTGCAAGTTGCAAAATCTAGAAAATGCAAGTGGTTAGGATGTGACATGCATTAGATTAAATTAATCAAGGGTTAATTAATTTAACAGGAGATTTGGTGATGTGACTTATTTGACTTAGATTTATGGATCTATTTAAATCAAATAAGAGAGGAATATGGTAAGAGGCTAATTAAATAAGGATTTTGATTTATTTAATTAAAAGGGATGGTGTTAGATTAAATCAAATAAGGTTTTAATTTATTTAATTTAATAGATAGACTTTAGAGATTTAATCGAATAAATTGATTATTTAATTAAATAGGGGTAATTAGATCAGATGGATTGATTTAATTAACAAGAGAAAGTGACTTAATTAAACAAAATGATTTATTTAATTAAGAGATGAATATTGATGAATTTAATCAGATAGGGGAATTTGATTAAATGGTTAGACTGAGGGATGATTCAGGAAGAAATGATATTAGTAAGTCAGGATCGAATGCACGATGTCAATCAGTATATTTTCGATGTCCACATTTTGCCCCTCTTTGAAGCAATGCACTCATTGCGTTAGTTCAAAGAATAACTGATCTTGATCAAGGCCAAAATTTTTGATATTTTAAAAACTTGCCCCACTGCTGCCTGGTGATAGAAAACATACCCCTATAATGCCCCCTCGAGAGATTAGACAAAAAATCTAATTTTTTGGGTGATCTTGCAAAAAATGCTAACAAAGTGCCCACTAAGTCTGAAGAGGCTCCAGGAGGTCAAAAATGTGTCTAAACGCAATAAATCAATGAAAAACAGACCTTGAACAGACAAAAACAAGTTCAGGGGTCCAAAACCCTAGCAGGATAGCTAATTAGGGTTAAAAAACCCTAATTTTTAGGCTTAAAAGGGGTCGGAGGGGTCACTTTCAAATCATTTTCACACTCCTCCGCTAGCGAACCTTGAGATTTGAGCTCTGACCCTTCGACGATATGGCGCAATGACAACTTCCTCTACATATTTCAGACCAAGTTCGGACCTACCAGCGGCCACCAGGCATCGGGGCACCGGTATGTGGTCCCTACCGAAGCTTAATTTTTTCATTTAACGCATTTATTACATGTTTTAAAGTGATCTTTCCTTTAGCGGCGCTATTATAAACTCCACCGCTGGGATCGGGCTCAGCTCAGACCTGCAGGGTGATTTGGAAAAAGTGCGCCGCGACGGCCCTTTTGTCACAAAAAAGGCGACGCTAGGGAGAAATTGTGCCGCGGCAGCGCTATTTGGTTAAGTGCGGAGTCCAACATCGGAGTTTGAGAAAACTCAAACTACGACGCCTTCACAAACTGCGCCGCTAGAGAGAATTTTGGAGTGTCAGGTTAAGATTTTTCAAAAAAAATTAGCATGCTGACTTTCCCTGATGCAGGATGGGCCTAGGGAGCTTTATTCTCGGGAGCACCGATCATGAGATTTAGCGAGCGTCCTACAAGATTTGAGCAACCGAGACTAGGATTGATTGGGAGTCGCAGGACTATGGCACATTGCGTACGTAGCACCCATGCGCACACACCTTGGGATGTTGTCAGCGCTGGCTGAGATGTGGCACAACGAGACCTCGTCATTTCATCTTTCCACTGGTGAGGCGACGGTCACCTTGGAGGATGTCTGGCACATCTTACAGTTGCCCATTCATGGCCGCTGAGTGATCTATGACATGGAGGAGGGATGTGAGTGCTACATGCTAGTCCTCGCTACCTGAGACATCATCTACTGCGAGGGGAAAATCGAGCTAGAGAGGTATAGAGCCACCGCACCTCCATACCGCTGGGTCATTGCAGCAATCATCTCAGGTTTAGTTGCCCCAGACAGGCAAGGGCGATATTTCAGTCTGAGCTGGGGATATTGCTGGGAGAGGATGGTTCGAGACAGACTGGTTCGGTTTGCATGGGGACTCGTCCTTCTGGCTTCACTTTACAAGGATCTCCACGAGTATGTTTACGTGGATGGCAGACCGTTGGGTGTCGGAGTGACTCTTTTGCATGTTTGGGTGTGGGAGCACATTTTTGTGCTACGTTCACGCGTGGTTCTAGTTCCGATGGGGGCAAAGGATGCCCTTGTGGCATGCTACAAAGGCGGTGTGTCCTTTACACACACTGGAGAGCATGGGATCCCCTATTGGAGGCGGGTCTTGGACAAGATGGTCATTTTTACCTGGCGTCCATACTTTGGTTTGCCTGGGTGGGCTGATGATGTTGATCAGCTCTTCTATTACCGATAGGATCGGTATATGTAGGGCTGAGAGCATACTATGATCGAGCGATACCTGCCTAGGCATGTACAACGTCAGTTTGGAGAGTCGCAAGATCGGACAGATGATGATTATGTAGCCTTCTTCGCACAGAGCATGATGCAGATAGCATGGGGTCTTGGCATTCCTATAGCAGTGGTTGTTGATAGCTTTCGTCAGCTAGTAGCCCAACCGTGGGCTTACGATCAAGGCCCAGCAGATCTAGACACCACACAGGCTTACTGAGATTGGTTCAGACCTCCCCTCCGACTGACCATTCCCGGTGAGGATCCAGATATACGCAGGGTCAGGGGTAGAGTGAGAGGACGAGACCAAGGACGAGGACCCCGGGTCGAGGTTTGATGGGACCCACCATTAGTGCCCCCAATTCAGCCAGGCCTGGGGGATGTCCCCATGCAGGACCAGCAACAGAAGCAGCCAGTTCCACCACCACGAGCTGAGGGTGAGGACTAGCCTCGCGCACCACCACAGGTACAACCAGCAGGGCAGGCAGATGCACAGGATATCCTAATCTTACAGCTACAAGCACAGGTTCAGGCAGTGATGGCTAAGAGGGACCAGGCACGGGCGGAGAGAGACCAGCTCAGAGCGGAGAGGGACCAAGCAGTCCAGCAGAGACAGGCTGCAGAGTTACAGGTAGCCACAGAGCTAGGCCGCAGGCAGCATATGGAGAGCATGACAGCCTCCTCGTCCCAAGGTACAGTTCCGATGAGATCCTACAAGGAGGCCATTCGAGAGATTGAGTACTATTTTCAGGCCTATCATGATACAATGCTCCGAGCAGAATGGGTCCCAAAGTATTCAGAGCGGGCTAGCCAGAGACCACCAGAGGGTCACGGTGACAGAGGTGAGGGCAGCATTCACGGAGATCGACCGTGATTCAGATGATACACATTTTTTGTGCCTTATGGGCTCATTTTTGATAGCTTGATGGGCGTTTTGTACTTATTGACATACATGTACAGTGATCCGATTATTTTTTGTACTATGACAATTACATTATTTGATGATATATGAGATGAGTCGATTTTGATGTGATGTGATACGATGTGTACTCTTTTATTTATGTATGTATGGATTATTCTATTTTTGTATGATATGCAAAATGATGCTATATGATGCTATATGATGCTTTTATGGATGCGTTTATTTCTAATGACGTTATGCAATGATTATGACTAACAGATCTATATTATGTTAAATGTGATGTGCAATGATGTTGTCTATATGATGATCTACTTTATGTTGATGCAAATGTTGATGTGATATGTGATATGGGTTGTACTATGTGAATTATCCTTATATATGAACAGATTATGGATGGATGTATACTTTGCATGTGATGAATTATTTTCTATTTATGCTTATGTGGAATGACTTTATGAATGGTTGTAATATGCTGCGATGGTCATGATATGATGTGGATGGTTTTATGAGATGCAAATGTTATTATCCTAAATGATGTATGTGATGCAATGATATGTTCATGTAATATGTTGATGTGCCTATTTGTTTATGATTACGCAAAAATGATTACAGAATTCTTTTGTAGGTACTATGTGATGATTTGGATGGTAATATGAAATTGTTGTAAAACTACAAATGAATGCTATGCGATGTAATGCAATGCGATGACATGTACGCACCTATTTAAAAAAAAAAGTTTATGATAACCTATTTATATGATGATTAACATGCAGTGTGTATGTTTCCTATATGATATGTTTATGCAATGTATATGATTTCTATATGATATGTTTATGCAAGTGCGCCAATGATTTGTGGATGCAAGATCGAAGATGATGATGATGGTGATGATGATCAACTGTCATAGTACCTTGTTAGTGCGGTGAGTGAGAAAAAGAAGAAGTCGTTTCAACAAGACGCAATATGACACAAATGCAAATGATGATGATGATGATTATGATTACTTGCTGAGGAATTGGGATCTTTAAAGGGCCAAATTTTCTTATGTTTGATAGCACACGTGGTACGATGCATCAAGTTATAAAGAACCAAGATGGCATGGTACTTAGTGTGATGGACTTTGACACAACAATCAGATAGGAGTATTCTTGTTCACACCTAACATACGAAAACCTTACCAGGATGTATTTCGGAAGTTTCAGATACCTCGGACCAAAACCTAGAAAGGTAAACCTATCCCTGTAGTAGTCAACAAGTTGCCATAGACCTCTTCCATACATACCTAACAAAGCAAGTATTCGCCGAGGTTATTTTACAAGAACGTCCAACAAGCACAACAGACAAAAGATAGCGACCATTGCCCCCATTCCTATTTCTCTAAATCCGCTATTTTGGGATGTCATCAAGACGTCCTTGGAATGAGCGCAAAATAAGATAAAGAACAAGTAAACAAACAAACTGATGCTCTTCAATACCGCTAACAGAAAAGGATGTGTTTTCTAAGATGATAATCGAAACTTATTGCCAAAAGATAATGCCCATTGTAGGAAGGATTCATCCTAGGACATGTTAGTGGATGGCGGCACGTCATTTCGTTTATAAGGAATGACTGACATATGACCGACGGGATGATAAGTTACCGATACGAAGAGATAACCAACTTGCTTACTCATTGACTTGACATTTTGGGTTTTCACTTTTAACCTGCTAGACTTGTTTCTGATTGTTTTACCAAAGGTTGAGGATGACGATCAGTTTATTATGAGTGGTGCTTATCGCGGGTGCAAGCGAGATGAGACAGATGGATTTTTTCAAATATTTGGATGTTTTTGATGTTTTTGAAATGTTTTGAGGTTGTTTTTTGGTATTTTTCGAGGTTTTACAAATGTTTTGATTTTCAATGTTTTCAATGTTTTGGGATTTTCTGAGATTTTGACCAAGAGACTAACCTAAAGATCTATCCTAGGGGTCTCGGGGGCTGATCAACAGATTAGCCTTGCCTACATTATATATGCAGAGACCATGTAGTTCGGACCGACGACTTGGCCGATTTACAAATGATGATATACATGATGAGATGTCAGTTTATTATGATAAACTACTATAGGACTGACCTAAATGTATTGGGGGATGATCAAAGATCAACCTTGCCTACGTTCAAGCTCAGAGACGACGTAGTTCGACCAACGACTCTATTTTTTGACATTTTTGACTGACTTTTTGACTTGTTTTTGGATTTTGATATGTTTTGAATGTTTTTGGATTTTTTGATATTGAGGATTTTAAGATCATAAACAAATCCAATCCGATGAGAACGTTCCCCCAGTGTGATGCAATAGACTACTCCAATAAAGGTAGGACGAACTGACCTTGAGGATGGGCCGAGTAGTACTAGGAGGGATCATGATACGAGACCAAGCTATGGTGTGGATGCGAGTGGATGAGTGGTGGATGAAGACTTGAGTGCAATGGATGATGAAAATGTAATGGATGGATGATGTTGAACAAGCCATAGAGATCTTGGTGGATGGAGAGTGCTTATTTACACAAGGCGCCTGTTTTCCAGGTTTTCACCAAGGTACTTGCCCAAAGTGCCACCGAAGTGTTTTTCACTAGAGGACGGTTTTTCTCTTTACTATTTTTGATCATTTTTCTGATTTTTTTGGATTTTTTACTTTTTTGATTTTTTTGTTGTTACCAAGATGCCTGTTTGCCAGGTTTTTGCCAAAGTAACCATTTTTTTAGGACTTTTCTGATTTTTAGATTTTGGTTTCATACCTTAAAGAAATTAGGCATAATTTTTTTTGAGATGGGAGCTATTCATGGGCTCCTGCAAAGGTTCCCCTTCGAGTGTTGATAACTGATATGCCCCTGAATTGTAACTTGTTGTGATGATGAAAGGTCCTAACCAATTAGGTTCAAACTTTCCTTTGTTGCTTGGGTTTGGGACATTCTTCTGATTTTCCTTTAAGACTAGTTCTCTGACTTGGAAAGTCCTGCTTTTGATCTTCTTATTATAGCTTTGTTTGAGTCTATTCGATAGACTTGCAAATGATTTAAAGCATCTATGCGTCTCTCATCCAGTAACTCTAGCTCATTTAGTCTTGAAACCGATATTCTTCATCTATGACAAGGTTTTGCAGTGATATCCTGAGGGATGGGAGCTCGATATTGATAGGGAGTACCGCTTCTAATCCGTAGACCAGGGAGAATGGGGTGGTGCCGGTGGGTGTGCGGATGCTAGTTCGATAAGCCCAGAGGGCGGGATTAAGCTGCAAGTGTCAGTCACAACCTGCGTCATTGACTATTTTCTTGAGGATTTTGAGGATGGTTTTGTTCGTGGCTTTTGCTTGGCCATTGCCTTGGGGATAGTACGGGGTGGAGAAGCGATATTGGATTTTGAATTTCTCACACAAGTCGTGAACTTCCTGATTTTTGAATGGTGTCCCATTATCTGAGATAATGGCTTGTGGAACACCATAGCGGCATATGAGATAGTTCGGGATGAACTTTGAGATCTGTTTTCGATGATATACATTATGGGTATAGCTTCCACCCACTTTGTGAAGTACTCGGTTGTTGTTATGATAAATTTGTGGCCATTGGATGAGGTGGGTGTGATTTTTCCAATGAGATCGAGTCCCAACTGCGAAAAAGGCCATGGTGTGACGATAGGATGGAGCTCCTGAGCCGGAGCATGGATGAGGTCCCCATGCTGCTGACATTGTATACACCTCTTAGTATGATCATGTGCTTCTCTTTCCATTGTGGGCCAATAATACCCCATCCTCAATAGTTTCTTAGCAATGTTCATTCCACTCGAGTGCGAACCACATATGTCATTGTGAACTTTAGTTAGAGCGGTTAATGCCTCCTCAATATTTAGGCAACGCAGTAAGGTACCTTCTATGCTTCTACGGTATAAGGTATCACCTAAGATCACAAATTTGGATGCTTTTTTTATAAAGGTTCGTTTTAGGCTTGATGGTAGGTCAGCAGGTATGACTCCTATTCGAAGATACATATAGATATCATGATACCAAGGATCGCCAGGACCAAGGATTACACACATATTCTAATTCTGGTACCTCGAATGTAGGAACGAGAAGCTGTTCAATCAAAAATTCATATTTTGGTACATTATGAGGGATGTCTAATAGGGACCCAATTGTAGCCATGGCATCTATTGCTCTATTGTTAGTTCTTGGAATTTTCTCAAATGTTATGTCAATGAAGGATTCCTTTAAAGTCTCCACAAGTTTCTTGTATGGAGTGAGCTTATCATCCTTAGTTTGATATTCATTATTGACCTAATTTATGATTAACTAAGAATCTCCATACACCTTGAGGGCTATGATGTTCCATTGTACTACTATCCTGAGGCCTATAGTCAAAGCCTCATATTCCGCTATATTGCTGGTGCAAGGAAATGCCAATTTGTATGACTTTGGTATGCAATCCCCTTGTGGGGTGATGAAGAAGACACCAGCTCCTGATCCATGTTGTGTGTATGAACCATCGAAGTATAGTTTCCAATGATCAGCTATGTTGAGGTTAAAGATGGACTCATCTGGAAATTTTGAGACAAAAGGGTTCTCAGCATAAATAGGTGCTTCTGCTAGTTGATCTGCGATGACCTATCCCTTGATTGCTTTCCTCTCCACATACTCGATGTCATACTCTGACAGTATCATTACCCATTTTTCCATCCTTCCTGTGAGCATTGCTTTGGATAAGAGATACTTGAGGGGATCAATTTTCGCGATGAGTTTTATCTTGTGTGCTAGCATGTAATGTCTGAATTTTTGGGATGCAAACACTACTGCGAGACAAGCTTTCTCGATGAATGAGTAGTTTAACTCATAACCAACCATTTTCCTGCTAATATAGTAGATAACCCTCCTTTTAGCGCCAAATGTGCGAACCCTAGCCTAGGTACCTGCAAAACAAAGACAATAAACACCTCAAGTTAGATTTTGCAAGCATAAACGAGGATTCCCCATGAAATCCATTTACAAATCAAACTAGGAATGCCAATAATGAAGAACTTAAGAAAAATAACAAAAACAAGATAAACTCCTAATTTAAAGTGCAAACTCTTGATCCCATGGAGGAATTGGTGTCAATTTGATGTGAAAATTGGCCCTTTCCCAATTCCTATGATGCAAGATTCGAATGTTGAAGAGATTTTTGATCCACTTGATGATGAAGGTGAGAGCTCCAAGCCTAAAATCTGCAATAACCTAGATAAGAACTCAAGATTTGTGAATAAAAATGTATAAGTATTTGAACATGGTAACTTTGCAATATTGGTGGATGATCAAATGAAGATAGGAGCTCTTTATTTATAGATGAAGTTGAAGGATGAAGGTCCAAGTTTGAGCAATGTGGGACTAACATTCATCCAATGGCAAGATGCCACTTTTCAATTTGTGAGTGGTTGAGGATTGTGCAAGATTTGGGGAATGTGCCCATGAGGGAGGAATTTCAAATTTGAATTTGAGAGTTAATGCTTAGTGGGGGACATGTAAGAGTTTATTAATTGCTTTGTTGGATGTACATGCCCACTTGGTTTCGAATTCAAACTTGATGGAATATTCTATGTTGAATGAAAATGCTGATTTAATAAATCAATAAATTGATTTATTGGTGCAAGTTGCAAAATCTAGAAAATGCAAGTGGTTAGGATGTGACATGCATTAGATTAAATTAATCAAGGGTTAATTAATTTAACAGGAGATTTGGTGATGTGACTTATTTGACTTAGATTTATGGATCTATTTAAATCAAATAAGAGAGGAATATGGTAAGAGGCTAATTAAATAAGAATTTTGATTTATTTAATTAAAAGGGATGGTGTTAGATTAAATCAAATAAGGTTTTAATTTATTTAATTTAATAGATAGACTTTAGAGATTTAATCAAATAAATTGATTATTTAATTAAATAGGGGTAATTAGATCAGATGGATTGATTTAATTAATAAGAAAAAGTGACTTAATTAAACAAAATGATTTATTTAATTAAGAGACGAATATTGATGAATTTAATCAGATAGGGGGATTTGATTAAATGGTTAGACTGAGGGATGATTCGGGAAGAAACGATGTTAGTAAGTCAGGATCGAATGCACGATGTCAATCAGTATATTTTTGATGTCCACATTATGAAACCTGCAAGTCCCATACTATTTAGAAGCCATTAAACACGTAAAAAAAAATGGTTAGTCATCCTTCACCTCGACTTTATTTTTTTTCAATGTGTCTCCCACGTGCAATACCTCCCCAAGTTGTTGACCTTTTACCTTTCAACAAGCAGAAGGAAATAAGTTAAACACGCATCGTGTTATACAACCTACAATTTTTTTTTTGTACATTTATTTGTCAAACATATGAAAAATTTGAAAAAAAATTATAACTCTAAACCACACTTGCAATAAATTGTGAAGCTCACTTGCATTAAAAACCATGGTGAATGAGATAAATAATGTGTTGACTTAAGAGATTCTTCCTACTCTTGAGAAATTGAGGAAGGAACGTGTGTAGTATGTGCAAAGGCGAAGAGACAATGCAAAATTGGAGGTAGTAGGTACTATAATTTATGAAATCGAGGAGATCAAACTTAATGAGATAGATATTGTTTTGATTGAAGAGATTCTTCCCACTCTTGAGAAGTTGAGGAAGGAGCGTGTGCAGTATGTGCAATGGGAAAATGACAATTCACAAATCGATAAACTTGAAAGATTTGTATTGCATATTAATTTGTACGAGCAAAGAAAGTGAGAGATGATGTTGTAAGTGGATTTCAACTAATGAAGTCAAATATTTTTGAATGTATAACTAACTCACCACCCCAAACTCTCTAAACAAAAAGATAATGCAAAATTGGAGGCAACAAGTACAATAATTTATGAAATCAAAAAGGAATCTACTCTAAAAACAGTTGAAAAGGAGGAGATCAAACTTAATAAGATAGATATTTTTTTAACTGAAGAGATTCTTCCCACTCTTGAGAATTTGAGGAAGGAGTGTGTGTAGTATGTGTAATGAGAAAATGGCAATGCAGAAGTGGATAAACTCAAAATATTTTGTATTGCATATGAAGTTGTGCGAGCAAAGAAAGAGATGTTGTTATAAGTGGAATTCAACTAATGAAGTCAAAAAAAATTTGAACATAAAACTAACTCACCACCCTAAACTCTCCACACTTGAGCTTTGAACAAGTAGAATGAACTAACTCACAACCCACTGCATTTTCCTATTTGTCTATATTTTAATGATATTAGAAAGTCCAAACGCAACTCATATTGTAAGTAACAATTTTGGTAAATTTTGAACGTCCCTTTTCTTACATTCATATTTTCTAAAAAACAAAAGGTTTTATTACAATCATATTGTCTGTATAATTGGAGGTTGAAAAATACAAGGCATTAAGAAGCCTACAACCCACATAGTGTTGTAAAACCCTCTATATATAAGAACCCAATTGGTTGGTCACCCCTCAACTAAATCTGGTTAGTTTTACATATTCCCCAGCTACAACTCCTCCCTGAACTCTCCACCGTTGAGCTTAGAATGAGCATAATTATATAAATCACAACCCACAGGTGTTTTCCAACCTGCCTTTAGTTTATTGATTTAAGGAAATTGAAACACAATTTTTAGTCTATCTAAGACTTGTTATATATTTTGAAGGGGTGCCTTTCATTACATTCATATTGTCTAAAAAATTTTTTAAAAATCATTACAATCATATTGCCTGTATAATCTGAGGTTGGAAAACACAAGGCATTAAGAAACCCGCAACCCACATAGTGTTGTAAAACCCTCTATATATAAGAACCCAATTGGTTGGTCACCCCTTAGCTAAATATAGTTAGTTTTGTGTATCCCCCAACTACAACTCCTCATCAAACTCTCCACCCTCGAGCTTAGAACAAACAAAATTATATAAATCACAACCCACAGTGTTTTCCAACTTGCCTTTAGTTTATTGATTTGAGGAAATTGAAACACAATTTTTATTCTATCTAAGACTTGTTATATATTTAGAAGGGGTTCCTTTTATTACATTTTTATTGTCTAAACAATAAAAGGTTTTCATTAAAATCACATTGTTTGTATATTCATAGGTGGAAAACACAAGGCATTAAAAAACTTGCAACCCACATAGTGTTGTAAAACCCTCTATATATAATAACCCAATTGGTTGGTCACCCCTCAACTAAATCTAGTTAGTTTTATGTATCTTGCAGTTGCAACTCCTCAAACTCTCCACTTTTGAGCTTTGAACAAGTAGAATGAACTAACTCACAACCCACTGCATTTTCCTACCTACCTATATTTTAATGATAATAGGAAATCCAAATGCAATTCATACTTTAAGTTATAGTTTTGGTAAATATTGAGGGTGTCTTTTCTTACATTCGTACTATCTAAACAACAAAAGGTTTTCATTACAATCATTTTGTCTATTTATAATTCAAGGTTGGAAAACACTAGGTGTTAACGAACTTGAGATCTTCTCAATGCTTTAGGAGGAAATGGGTACTAGAATATATGAAATGAATAAGGAAACAACTATAAAAACATTTGAAAAGAAGTAGACCAATGTGTATGAGATAAATAATGTATTGACTGAAGAGATTCTTCCTACTCTTGAGAAGTTGAGGAACGTGCATGTGAAGTATGTGTTATGGAAAAATGACAATGCGAAATTGCACGCAACAAGTACTAGAATGTATGAAATGACAAAGGAATCTATTGTATAAATACTTGAAAATAAGCATACCAAAGTGAATGAGGAAAATAGTGTATTGAATGAAGAGACTCCTTGTTGTTGAAAAGTTGAGGAAGGTGTGTGTGTAGTATGCACAATGGGAAAATAGCAATGCAGAACTCGACAACAAGTAGTAGAAAGTATCTAATGAAAACAAAATTTTCACTAAAACACTTGAAAAGAAGCAAACCAAAGTGAATGAGATAATGTATTGACTAAAGAGATTGTTCATGCTCCTAACAACTTGACAAGGGAGTGTTGTACAATATGTGCAATGGGAAAATGGCTAAAAGTACAAAATTGTGTCACATTTTCAACCAATTTATCAACACAAGTGAATTTAAGTATTTCTAACTAAAAATATATTCTGGTCAAACATATGATCTTGTAAGATTCATTATAGCTAAGTTAGATATGTCCACAACTTTTCCAACTAAAATTGTTGGCTAAATACATATGTAGAACCACTTTGAGGCCAATTTACCAAAAAATAGATTTATTTGAAAAAAATGTTGTTTCAACAATTTTTACTCATGTAAATAACATTTTTAAAAAATATAAAATACCCTTTTGTAGATGCATAAGTCTAATTTTCAAAATATATATATTTTAAAAATTAATTATTATTTGTATTTTCCTTTTTATTTTTACCAAAAGAAGGTTATCAACATAAATATTAGGTTGATTACCATGTAAGGAAAAATAGTAAAACTTATTAAAAAAATTTGAAAAAAATATGAGGCACTAGATAAAAGAATCTTGTTGGTTGAAAATTTTGCAAACTTGTGAGGTTTAGCAAAATGGTGGTCTCAACCACAACGTGTGAGAATAAATCTCTCCTATTTATATGAGGGAAAACTCCCCCTTCGATTTACTATTATATTTGTTGTGAAAATGTTAGACTATATTAATCTATGCTATAATTCATGGTGATACTCATCCTATTCTCTTTTTTCAGAATAGATGTTTAATCTTTCCTCCTTTCAAGAAAGAAAATTCATAATAGTAAAGGGAAAATTTCTGCTATTTAACTATTTCACAATAGTTACATAGAGAGCAAGCTTGACGTGGTTTTTAAAGAAGAAAAGTTTCCTGAAAGCACAAAGTCTTCTATTGCTTCCCAAGACAGGTAGATACCACTTGAAACACAAAGTCTTCATAGCTTATCTTCCTATCAACCTTTTGAGATATGACTTCCATTAACCAATAGTATAAAACTGAGTAGAAAAATAAAGCACGAAGTCTTTATTCAGATACACTTCTAAGCTATAAACGAGAAAGAAAATATAAGCACAAAGTCTTGTATTATGTCTCTTGTTATGAATTCACCTATTTCTAATTCAGTCCTTTAAATTTGCAGCACAAAGTCTACAAGAAATCAGACTAAAGTCTTTCCACAACAACTCCAAAATTTCTCAAGAAAAACTTAGAAAAATATACTACTGTGGCATAAGAACATGATAACATGCAATAAGATTCAACACAAAGTCTGAAATCTCATATGCCTTCCTTGTGTTGCTTGGAAATCAACTTTACATACACAAAGCTCAAAGTCTCTTTGTAGTAAATTTCAGCAGAGTTCTCTCTATTGCCAAAAAGTTAAAGATTACAAAAGACCCCCTCAAGTATTTATAGGAGAGAATTCTTGAGAAAAAGGTGAAAAGATCTCAACTAACTTGAGAAATTCTCTCAACCACTAACTACTTGCAATTGAATTATTCCAAATTACAATCCTAATTTATTTTGACTTGTAACTTGATTACATGTAATTACAATCTTCGATAATGCGAGTAGCATGACCACTTGCCATTACAATTTTTGAATTTACATGTAATTTGTCAAAAAGAAAACAAAACTTAAAATCAAATAACATTTCAAATATTTCCATTGGTATCCTTGAAACATTGAAACTTGTGAATGGATTTCTGCAGTTCGTCAAGATTTGGCCCTTGAGTGTTCTTGGCAACAACAATTGTTTTGATGATGGTGTCATAACATCTTATGGCTAACAATCTGTGTTCTTCTAATGCAATTTTCATCTTATCAAGAAATGTGTGATGATCTACAAATCTGTTGATGGATTTCATCGTGAAGGTTTCAACTTCAAGCTCTTGATGAAACTTTGTTGTCAATGTTGAAAGTATAGCATCCTCAGGGAGCACTTCGCCATTTTTATCTTCTATCTTGCAAGATTATTTTTCAAAACTTGAAATAATATCCTGTTTTGCTTCAGCTATCATCTCTTGAGCAGCTTGTATATCTAAAATTAGGCCTTTGAATACCAATGTCTTATTCAACAAGAGCTCTTCAGTCTCAATGTACATCTCCCTGTTTAGTATTATTGCATTTGTACATAAGATTTCTAATTGTACTTCATTCAAAGCATACCAATTCTTCAAATCACTTTCCATGGATTCCAAGCTTTGTTTGAAAGTGTCAAAATTTTGGTGTAATTTGAGTTTTTCTATCCTTGTATTAACCAACACATTGTGAACCTTTTTCACCACTTGAATACTTTGATCTATCAGCTAATCAATCCAAGAATCAACTGCCCTTGCCTTTTGTCCTACTTTGTCAACTTGTTTCATGGATTCTTCGGAAATAGAGGAAGATAATGAATCAATCATTTTTGAAGATTTAGTAATCTTTTGAATAACTAAAACAAGTTGTGCATTGTTCTCTTTTAACTTTTCTTTCTTGATCAAGAGTTCATTATAAATCTTTGTTAACATCGTCATAGAACTTTGAGCATCTTGCATCATATTGACATGTGTCTATTTTCCCAACTCTACTCTGGTGAATTTGTAATCAAATACCTGCATTTCTTCTCGAGGCTTGTCTATAAGATGCTTTGCTACTTCTGCATATTTCATTTTTTTCTTGTCCATAACCACCCATGAGACTTTTTTAGCTTTCTTTCCAGCCTTTGGCTTAGACTTTCTCAATTGCTAGAAATCAAACACATCAGGAGAAATTGCCTGTTTCTTCCTCTTTGAAGTGATTGAACTTAACCATGGAGGAAGATCCAATGTATGTATATATGAAACAAAAATTGTGGTTTGTGTAGAAATAGATTCATTTTGTACCATAGTTGTCATTCTAGGAGAGGTCTTAGTTTGAATAGCAACAAGAGCTTGCTCGGATGGTAAATTATGACCAGCATCATTCATAAAATTATCAAAATTTGCTGTAGATGTATCTATTTCTGGAAGTGTCATTTCGGATATCATGGGATACATCGGATTGGCATCAAATACATTCTCCAAACTATCATGCAAGCTATCCATAGATGTGTTCAATGCTGACGTAGATGTAGTATTATGAACAACTCTCATAGGCGCAATGGGAGAAACAAACACCATTGAAAAAGAATCAACATCACTACCAACTGGAGGCATAGGAGATAATACTGATGCTAGTGGGTCATCAATGTGAGGAGATTTGATACTCAGAATAATAAGAGATTCAAGAACATCTCTTTCTTGTTGATCAATGACTTGGATCTGTGTCTCCTTAACCTCCTTTCCTTTTAGTGGTGTTTTCTCCAAAGGTTTTTCCACAGCCCAACTGACCTTTAACTTGATTTTGGTTCCTAAAGAAGATGCTTCTTCTTTAGATTTGTCTCTAACCTCTTACTTCAATCCAACAGGTCCAATTGTATCATCTTCAGCCCCAATTCTGATTTTTATTGCCTTAATACCTCTACTCTTAAGCCAAGTATTAGTATTTGCTAGGATTGATTGAAATCTATCAAAAATAGAATTGGATTCCTTCTGAGACCATTGTATTGCAAGAATAGGAGCATCAACAACTCTTTGTTCTTCATACTCTAAATCTAGGATATGTTCATCATCAATTACTCCTTCTTGAACCAAGGTCAGATTAAGATCAATAGTCTATTCTATTGTGAGCCTGCAGTAATCCATCCTACGGATGTCCTTCTTTGTCCGAAGATCCACCCAAATGTCTTCTATGGGATACACATGTGTAAAATCTCTTTTTATTTTATCTTTCATCCTTTTGTAATCAAAATTCACTCTTTCCTTGAACTTCTTCAATTTGATTTCTTGAAGTTTAGCTTCCATTGCTTTTGCTTTTAAAGAAGTTGCCAAGGAATATCTTCCAATCTGCAATGGATTATGTGAAGAAATACTAACCCCAGTTTTATGTTGTGTAGATTGTCGTGCATGTACTGCCATTAACTGCCTTGCTAGCTCCATCAAAATGATTTTATCTGTTGGAAATCTTGGGAGCATGTAGGGTTGGTCTTCAAAACAACCAACTCTCATGTAAGTGAAGGTGGGAAACTGAAGAAAAAGACAGCCATATTCATTCACCTTTTTCCATGTAGCCTCACCCTGTTGTTTTCTAAGGCCTTGTCAAATAGACACATGAAATGACCAAAGAATGCATCCTAAACCCTTCTGTAATGAATTTGACTTCGTCTCAAAGGTAGCTGATCATAATACTCCCATACTGCTACCAATGATCTATTACCTTTGGTAGAAAGGCCTGGAAACTGCCTTAATGATGTTGCTGTGTAGACCAAATAAGAGTTCATATAGAATGTGAGTGTAATAGGGACCTGTGCAAGTTGTTCACATAAGTTATCACTGATCACTTCACCCTAGAAAATTAGATGTTGTGCTTTCCTTATGACCACTATGAATTTGTACACCCATTTTTCAAAAACATTGGAGCATTCCAATCCCATTATTTTGCTTAGAAGAGTGATTATATCATCAATTTCTTCTTTGAAATTGAATCGGTATAACTTGGGCCATCGGCATAGACAAGTTCATGGTTTTTGATCGATATGTCTAATACAGTCACCTTTCTTCTCTTCATAATGATCATAAGCACTCTTTATTGAGATATTTGAATACAAGGGAGCATCAGGAACTCTAAAGATTTTATTAATGGTTTCTGGATCAAGTCTAATGACCACATTACCATCATCATCTCTGATAGTTCTAGACTCTTTATCAAAGTGAGTTGTGCATGTAAGGAAAAATTCTAGCTCTAAGGCAGCAACAGGAAAGGTAGAAACCAAATGAATATGACTTCTCAACAATAATTGCATATCATGTGAGGTTGATTTTTCATCTCTCTCGAGAAATTCAGACATATAAACAGGCCCAATCTCTATCTATGATTTCTTCAATGTTTGAAACTACATGAGATGGAGAGATCTCATTATGATATTTATCATACTTGCATTTCATTTTATTGTTTGTTGGAGAAGTTGGTTCCTCTGTCATTGACCAAGAATCTACAAGACTACAATGAAAACTCCATAGAGTTAAGACATCATCAACATCAACATGTGAAGACATGGCAAAGACTCAAACTCAGTTTGGTGTACTTGATGTATGAGGGTAAAAATGAGGATTATAATCCATTTTAGATATTGGACGGCTGATTGTAAGTGAAAGCGACATATGCTTTTCATGGAAAAAAGAAAACTTGGGTTACATCTTTGAAAACTACAAGTCAAAATGTTTAACTTGTACTTGCAATCAAGTCCAAAAAGTCCAACTTTTAGGAATTTTTGAAGCATTTCAGGTTTTTGGATGCTGGCTGCAAGTGAAGTGTGTAATCGAAATTTTTGGAACATATTGCAAGTAAGTACAAGGTAGGAAAAATGAGGGGTAACTACAAGTTACTATTTCAATTTGTAATTTTGGTCAAAATTTCCTACTTGTAGTGATGCCATGAAAACCCAATTTGTATCCTAGATGTCATTTTTGGAGAAAATGGCAATGATAATGAAGAAAAATGGTAAGGATGAATGTGGAGAGTGAATATGAAATGAAAGCAAGCAAATGAAGGGTGAAATGATGGCGAATTGAAAGGTGAATGTAATAAAGAGAGATGAGGGCGAATGGAATGGAAAAATGATGGTGAATGAAAGGAAAAACATGTTTTCCAACAAGGACACTTTATATACAATGGTGTTTTTAATAAAGTCAAGGTGCATGAAATGGGAAAATGATAGCGTATGAAGTGAGATGAATGAAAGGCGTATAAAAGAGGAAAACGTATTTTTTAGCTAAAGCGTTTTTTAAAATGTGCAATCTCATTTTCCAAGAACGACGACCTAGGAACAAGAGATTTAAAGTAATAAAAAGACTGAAGTAAAAAGAAACATACCTAAAACAAGAGTTCACAAGCCAAAAAATGAAGAAAAAAACCCTAGGTGTCTTGCAAACTCAAAAAAGAGGAAGACGACTTGATTATTTACAACTGAGAGTCTGATTTTGTTGCTTGAATATTTATGAAATCGCCATAAAATGAGGAAGACAAGCGAATTCAAATACAAATTTCCCTTTCCATTAATGGCATCAGGTTTTTGAGAGCTCAGAGCAAGTAAAATAAAAATTGACCTCTTCAAAAAAAGACTTCAAGTAATTTTATCTTAAATCGGGCTTTTTGAAATGCATTGCAAGTGATTTAAGTGAAATTTGGGTTTTTAAATACACATAACAAGTGAACTTTTTCTCTTAAGATTGAAATTTTGGTTTTTAAATACACATAACAAGTGAACTTTTTCTCTTAAGATTGAAATAAGGTTTTTGCAAGCTCTTTACAATTTCACTTTTCACTTAAAGAGGAATCAGATTTTTTAAAGACCATTACAAGTGAACTTTATGAAAAGTGACTTAAATTGGACTTTTTGAGGTTCATAGCAAGTGAACTTTTCATTTAAGAGGAAATCAGACTTTTTGAGGTTCATAACAAGTGAACTTTTAAAAAGTAACTTGTAATATGAGCAAAAAGTTCCTACAACTTGAAATTAGAACAAAAAGTTCCTATTATTCACTTGCAATGAGGTCAAAAAGTTCCTATACTTGTTATGAAGACAAAAAGTTCCTATAACTCACTTGTAATAAGAGACCAAAACCCCTACTTGCAGTGATGGCTCAAAAACCCAAAATTGACCAAAAACACAAGAAAAATGACTCAAAAACTTATAAAAATGAAAAGGCATGGATCAAAAAGGATGTTCAGGGGGATCATTGATCCAAAACTAAAAACTTTCAACTTTTTCACCTCGTAAAATGTGCCTTGAAGAAGAAAATTTTCAATTTTAATCAAAATTTTGATAGGTTATCCCAATTTTGACAAGTCAAAAATTAGGGACAACAAATCTATATCAAGAGGGTATAATTTATTTTCTATTTTAGATAAATAGATAATACGAAAGTTGGCATCGAATGGAAACAACTATGTTTTAATATGCGCACATTTTAATATTTATTTAAAAATATATATTTATCAAAATTGGAAAAAAATATTTATGGAAGAATAGTAATCGATCTTAAGCCTTGTCAATTGAATTTTGTTGAAGATAGATTTTGGTAAATCAATGCCAGTATTGCAAGTGGTCTTCTAAGCATGTGATGGAGAAGTTTTTTGGCTTGACTAGTTAATAGTCTATCAGTATTTTTGGCTTTTTGTATTATCTACAAACTTCTTCAGATGTTGACACTTATTTGCAGATATGCATATGGCATTTGAGCAGAATGCATAGAAAAACAATATGATATTGTACTCATTTATTATATATTAATATAATTACAAGCTTCTAGGCCTTTTTTTTTTTTTAAGTTATAAATACACACAAAAATTTTGAAGGAGAAAAAATAAAAATTACTATATAAAGGTTGACGTTTCATGTAACTTCATTTTTTAGCAACTAAATTGTAGTGTCAATTTATAAAAAAAACTATATTCGAATAATTTTTTATTTTTATTTTTAAAAATATAAGCCTAAAATATACTAAAAATTAAATATTTTCATAGTTTACATCATTTCAAAATTCAAAAAATATATAACACCTTTTAGTGATTCAAGTTTAGAAGTTGGATCAATGTTGACTATTTCCTTTAAAAAGTGTGACATGGCTTTGTACTTTTACCCAAATGTCAATGTAGAAGTGGATAAAGGAACAGGTTTTGTATTGCATATGCACAAAAAAAAAAGTGAGAGATGATGCTATAAGTGGAGTTGAACAAATGAAGTCAAAGATTCTTGAACTTAAGAATTTCATGGAACAAATACAATTCAAAATAGATGATAAGGAAAAGGAAAAATCAGATCTTAGTGCATAAAAAGGGAATTAGTTGCCTGGAGACATGAAAGACCTATGTGAAAAGGTAGTCAAGTTTTGTAAACAACTTATCAAAAATAAAACTGAGATGAACCCTGCTAGTTCAACTTCAACCCCTGATGCTTAAACTGATTTGTTTTGTGTTTTTGAAGGTTTTTGATTTTTTTTGTGGTTTTTGCAAATATAGATAATGGTGTGATTTTGAAAGTAAATGGTTGAAAAATTCAAATAAAATACTATGGATCTAAAAATGAAGGAATTCAATTGATAGACTGATGCCAAATAATTTATTGTTCTTCCAAACTGATTACAGTTGTGATCAGACAACATGCATAGAAAAAAGCAATGATATTTATTCAGAAAAAACCTGATTATTGCAGCCGCCCCTAATGATGAAGATTTAGTACGGCCAACCTCAGAAGACCCTTCTCCAGCCTTGAAATTGTTGCAAACTGACCCAGAGACCAAGGCGTCCCATCTGGTGAAGAAAAGAGACAAAAAAACAAGGCGTCCAGGCTTGAGGAAGAAGTACGACCTTTCAGCTGAGTGGTACGGCCTCCAAACCAGCAACGATAAAATCTGTACAACCTTGAAATTCGTGCCAGATGAAGAACTGAACTAGCCGCTCAAAGATATCACTTTTCCCTGACAAATATTAAATCAAACCCTGAATAATAACTTCTCAATGATCTCTGTAATAATTTTTGAATGAAGCTATTCAACTGGCAGGCAATAAATCAACTGATATTTCACAGCCTTTGAACTGCAATACACTGAAGATGGCTCGTTCTCCAATGCAGAAGAAAACTAAAACCCTTGGCTTCGTTCTCCATAGAAGGAAATGGCTAAAATCGATTCTCATATGCATAATGATCAATTTCTTCAAAAGAACACCTTATATTTCCTCAGCAAGTTGATTTCCTTCAAAAAGCATCATTTAAATTAAACTTGAATTTCACTTTTAATTTTTCAATAGTTTGGGCACCCCTTTTAATTATAATAATTAATTAAAATGTGGCCCCTTCTTCAAGATGGTCGACCCCTTCATCAAGTCATTTAAGTTATAACATTAATTTACATTATAACTTTATAATATAAGCTTCAATTAAATCAATATTTATTTTGGCAAATAAACATTAATATCTCTCTCAATATAAGTCAAAATGACAAACCGTCTGAAACCGGATGATAAGTGACTGAAGCGGCATATGACCAGACCATACTGCTAAAAATAGTAGGGGTGCTCCTTTAAGTGTCTCTACTTACTAAAAATAGTAAGTCAAGCAAATGATGTCCAAAAGACCTCGAATGAAAGCCAAATTGAATAATTCTGACAATTGAAGCCAAACCATGCCTCAACAAGACCCTCTATCCTCCATATTAGCCTACGAGGGCCACATAATAGGCTAATCTCAAGTACTGAGAGATGTCAACTGGAAGGGGACATTACAAAAACATATGTATTCTCTAATCAGAAGACACTCTCAAAGCTGAGAAAAGAGTGGTTGCAAAGCTAAATAAAAGTATTGAAGACATTGAAAAATATATCCAAGAAATGCATGGTGTTGTCCTAAGGGTTGATGAGGGAGTAGTTGCTCAAAAGCTTAAAGTAAAAGACATGAAAAAGAAGTTAGACACTCATGAAAAGGAATACTAGGGGGTGATAATAGGTAACATCAGTGGAGATGAGGAAAAATGTGTGTCTAGTCAACTTGCGGATGCAAAATCAATAGTTGAAAGTGTTAAAACTGAAGTAAAACAACATAAACACGACAATTAACCAATTAGAAAAGGAATTAAAAGATTAAAAGAAGATTTTATCATCGAAAGAGGAGTTTAATTAATGCTATTGACAAACAGCTGCAATCTAAAAGACAAGAAGTTGACAAAATAAACACACCAATGGAAGGTGGTGCTTATGAAGGAGGGCACATGGGCACATTACAAAATGAATGTGTGCAAGAAGCAAAGGCGGTTTAGAAGTTGAAGGCTGATATCAAGCACCTTGAGGCTCAATTAGGAAATGTTCAATTTACCTATAATGATCGTGTAAAGCACTTTGATAGATTAAAAGTCAAAGGTGTGGTTGCACAACTTATAAAAGATAAAGATTCCTTGACAACAACAATCATATGACTAACAACCCACATTGTGTTTTCCAATTTGCAATTATTTTGTGCATTGTTTTTCAATCATATGAGGAAATTTAAATGCAATTTTTACTCTATTTAAGAATGGTTATAAATTTTAAAGGGGCCTTTCACTACATTCGTGTTGTCTAAACAACAAAAGGTTTTCAAGACATTCATACTATTTTGTAAAATTACATGTTGCAAAACCCTATGTGTTAAGAATCAAGCAACCCACATAGTGTTGTAAAACCCTCTAGACCTAACAACCCAATTGGTTAGTCACCCCTTAGCTCAATTTGGTTAGTTTTATGTATCTGCCACCTACAACTCCTTGTGAGAAAATCATTTACATTTAAACATGAAGAATCAAATAACTGACAACCCACATTGGGTTTTCCAATTAAAAATTATTTTGTGCTTTTTTTCAATTATATGTGGAAATTTCAATGCAATTTCTACTCTAATTAAAATTCGTTATAAATTTTGAAGGGGCCTTTCACTACATTCGTGTTGTTTAAAGAAAAAAAGGTTTTCAAGAAATTCATATTGTTTTGTAAAGTTCCATGTTACAAAACCCTAGGTGTTAAGAAGCAAGCAACCCACATTGTCTTATAAAACCTTCTACATGTAACAACACAATTGGTTAGTCGCCCCTTAGCTCAATTTGGTTAGTTTTATGTATCCCCTACCTGCAACTCTTCCCCATGAGACAACCCTTTACATTTAAACATGTAGATTCAAATAACTGAAAACCCACATTGTGTTTTCCAATTTACAATTATTTTGTGCACTTTTCTTTCAATCATGGTGAAATTTAAATGCAATTTTTACTCAAATTAAGAGTCCTTATAAATTTTGAAGGGGCCTTTCAATACATTCTTATTGTCTAAATTACAAAATCTTTTCAAGACATTCATTCTGTTTTGTAAAATTCCATGTTGGAAAACCCTAGGTGTTAAGAAACAAGAAACTCACATAGTGTTGTAAAACCCTCTACAACCCAATTGGTTAGTCACCCCTCACCTCGATTTGGTTAGTTTTCTCCTCCAACTCCTCCATGTGCAGTCCAACCTTCAACATTCAACGTGCAGACTGAAAACGCTCACAACACAAAGTGTTTTCTGCCTTCTTTCTTGAAAAACAATTCTTCTTACAGTTGTTGAAAACACAAGTCTTGCACACTTCAATCTGCCTCAAATTCTCGCACCAACACAAAAATTCATTGAAAATGATAGCTTCTCACACAAGCCATGGGGCCCATTTTTATGGTCCAACTCACGACCGACAAAAGGCAGGAAAACCGACCTGACAATGTTGTTATGTGTTCCCTTCCATCATCATAATGTTTGCTTCCATTTGTTGGTTTTGTCACTTTTATCCCCCGCTTGGCGAGCCCTGCACTATGTTGTCCCATTATGTTATGGATGTTTTTGTGTATGTTTTTATGTGTTTTTTGTATGTTACATGCCTATGTGCAGTGTGTTTTGTTGGGAAATTAGTTGTGTCCTAAAAATAAAATCTCACTCCACTATTCTTATTTTAGAGCTCTTGTCGTATGATTTTTCATACAAGATTTTTAATTTTTTAATTTATGTTGTTTAGTTTTTACTAAACTTATTTTATTTACATTTTATTTTTTTATTATCTAAAACTCATTTAATCAATTTAATAAAACCATGCTACTAAATTTAAAAAAATTATATTTAAATATTTATTTTTATAATAGTAATATGTTTTCTTTTAAAGTAACAATTATGTAATTTAATTAATGTTATTTTATATATTTTTTATTAAAAGTCTTTGTATATACTTATTAAAGCAAGCTATTTATATATTTATTTTTATATATTAATAGTATTATATAAATTTAAATTATGCAATTAACTTTAGAAACTATTTGTACATCTAATAACAAAATTTGTATATTGATTTATTTATATATATATAAATAATATAATAATATTATTAATATAAATAAATTAATTAGTTTATACAACATATAAAATATTTTATTCTTTTAATCAATCAATGATTTTTAAAAACAACATACCCTAAGACATTTTTTTGCTTCACCTATTAAGTTTATTTTTGCTAGCGTGATAACTATAACATAGCCATCTAAAGTCAAAACGCACAATGGCATATTCAAAGAACACAAAAGCATTGATGTATCCAATATAACACAGTGAAATCATGACATACTCAATGCAATTATGAATGCAACTATGCATGTGTGTGTATGCCTTGGGAATTCCATCGTACTAGTTATTGCCAAGTGGCTAGGATACCCCTACCTCAACCATGTTCTCGCCTTCGACAGTTACTTGCTCATATTCCTGCATTGAGTCACACATCAGTGTTTAATCTTTAAAAACCATAGTCAAAAGCATGTACTAGAATTAAACTCATAATCACAACTTGATAATTATTTCCATTTCATTTCAATTCCATATTCAATTTCAATTTCAAGCATTTAAAATAACATCTAATTTAAAACATATTTATCCATATTCATAAGATGGTCAACCAATATTCACAACCATTTCAATTTATCTAACAATTAATTTTATTCAAGAAAAAAAAAGAGGTGACACATACTTATGATCATACCCTTTATCATTGTTATCATGTTCTAGATTCAACAAAGAATATTATTTCTTGGAATATAATTCTATTTCCAATTTCACATTGAAGTTGGTTGCTTGTCTAATGTTTTCCCACTTTTACTAATATCATATTTTTGAGAGCTTTAAACTGGATCTTTAGAGTACTCATAATCATGGGTGCATAATTTGTCTTTGTTATCTTGTCCTACATTTAGCAAGAATCATTATTATTTCTTATGGTATATTTTTTTTGTTGGTCATTTTTTTAAAATGATTTCTTACAACAAAAAATTAAAAGAAGTATATATCTTTAATAAATCTATAATAAATAAGTTGAGAGATATCTTTCTTGAGGTACCTATTACACTTCAAGAAGGATATCTCTCAATGTACTTTTTTATAAATTTATTAAAGATATATATGTTAGTAGCATCTACAATTGCAAAAAGACATTAATTGAATTTCCATTATAAATATAAGTATAATTTAATTAATTGAAGAGAATTAAAATATTATTATATGAAATAAAAAGTTTAACTCTTAAGGCTAATTAAACCCTAGCCCTAATGAACCTTAACTCTAACCCTAACCCTAATTAGATTAAAACCTTAATTGAAATTTAATTGTAATCCTAACCCTCACCCTAATACAACCCTAATCCTAATTGAACCCTAAACCTAATCTCAACCCTAATTGAATCCTAACTGTAATTGTAACTATAACCCAAGATTTAACATAGAATGCTAACTTTAACCCTAATCTAACCACAAGCCTTATTTTATAACCCTAATTGAATCCTAATTGAACCATAAGTCTCACCCTAACCATAATTGAATTATAAGGCTAACCTTAATCCTAATTGAATCCTAACCCTAACCGCAATATTTTTCCTAAAAAGTTAACCTTAATTGAATAGTAATTGAAACCTAACGCTAACACTCATACTAACCCTAACCCTAATTGAACCCTAACCATAGCTCTAAAAATAGCCCCAACCCAAATTGAACCCTGACATAACCTTAAGCCCAAAATTTATCTTAGAATCATAACCCTAAACTGTAATCATAATCCTAATTGACCCCCAACCCTAACCTTAATTAAATCATAACAAATTGTAACCCCAATTTTAACACTAATCATAATTAAACCCTAACCCTCATCATAACCATGACCTTGACCCTAACCCCAAGCTTTATCTTAGAATGCCAACCCTAACCCTAACCTAAACTTTAACCTAACCCTAACTTTAATTGAACTCTAACCCTAATCCCAATCTCAAGCTTTATCCTAGAACCCTAATTCTAACCAATAATGGGTTTACAATTTTTTATTTTTATCTTGTCTAACATTCAACAAGAATCGTTATTATTTCTTACAATAGATTTTTATATTTGTCTATTTTTTTATATGATTTCTTATGACACATTTTAAAAATTAAATCGAGAGAGAAAAAATGTTTAGAAAGATAGGGGAGAGGGGTCAATAATTGGACGAGGTTATACTATTGTTATAGCACTTATGGTTATAAGATTTAGTCTTGCAATGTATTTATACTATAAATTATCAATAATTATTCAACATGTAAATAAAAAATGATTAATTGTTTGTCAAGATAGACCCTTACAAAAACAAATGAAAACTTAAGAATGTCATATAAAAAAAGCATAAATACATTCATTAAAAAGTGTAATAAATTTTGTTTGCTTCATATTAAATATCATAGCTATCTTTAAATAAAAAATGTCATTTATAAAGAAAAAAGGTGTTCATCTAAACAAGTATTGTTGTTATGTGGGTAGATACTATTCTTATGTGTACAACTACTAGGGTGGCAATATATATGCATTGGAATACTTTATGTTATAGGTTTGTCCTATGACAAATTTAAAAAGTGATTACAATATATACCTTGCATTTTAACATGAAATGTGAAAGATTACCAAAAAGTTTTGTGATCATTTAAAGTTGAATATAAGTTGTGCTTTAAATGAGAATGCATGAATTTTATAAGAATAAATAATATTTTGTGTTCAACTATTGGAGCATTTGTGTGCAATATAACAATTAGAGATGACAAAATTTATGGTTACCAAAAAGTATTAACTACTAAAGATTCCATGATAAAGTTTTGATCAAATCTTTAAGAAATCATTTTAGGAACATTTCTCACTAGATATAGTCATGTGACAAATTGCACAATAAATCATGCGAATTCCATATTACATTTTAAAAAAACATAGATCTTATAAAATTATGTAACCACTATATGGTTGCAAAGTTAGCCAGCATGACTACTAGCCCTTCATCCCTAATCTATTCCTAAAAAAAATCAAGGAAATTTTACATAGGCATGTTCTCCAATGGGAAAAGCTTCAACATTTTGATGCAATCGTATTCAATTAAAGCTTATTCTTACTTCACAAAATACAACTCCTAGATGGTGAGTAGAAAATAATTCATTGGAAAGGTGGACACACTTGCATCATGTTTTCCCCAAGAAGCTCATAGAATCCCAATGGACAATATGCCAAACGCTTTTGATGTTGCACCTAATCATCTAATGGTTCCTAAGATGACTCCTCCCCATGATAGAGGAGTGATAAAAAGAAGATGGAATTCAGATTGATCCCATGCCCTAGAGGATGTAACTATATAGCATCTCAAAGGATGTGATTAACATAATCTCCTATCTTTGATAACACATAAGAAGTGTTGAGAAACAATTACAGATAAACAATTGCAAAAAAAAAAATTAAAAATATGAGACTAAAATGATAAGAACACAAGACACCAAATTTTATGTGGTTCACCTAAAGGTTACATCCACAGGAAAGTAGGGAAAACTTTGTTTTTATTAATAATGTTATTACACTACATGCTACAACAATAAATCCAATAATCTTTATTACATTATCCATATGAATCTTGAGGTCTCTAAAAGAAACCCGTGGCAAACATTGGCAGGAGAAAAGGAATGGAAAGTGAACTGATGACTGTTGGATTTCACATCACAACAATCTCTCACTTGAAGTCCAACCACTACTGCAAAGAGAATCACTCAGAGATATTCCATAACTTTCCAAAGGTTATTGTCACATCTTGACTATACTTGCAAGAGAAGCCCTGCAAAACTCAAGCTTCTCCCTCGAAACTACCTTTGTCAATGCATAAGCTAGATTCACCTTTGTATGAATTTGGCCAACTTTGAGTTTACCCTCTTCAATAATAGTTTGGATGAAGTGATATCATAGCTCAATGTGTTTGGTTCGATTGTGAAATGTTGCATTCTTATCCCAATGAATGGCATTGTTGTTATCACAAAAGAGCGTAAAGACATTTTGTTTACATCCCAATTCACTCGACAATCACTACAACCAAATCATCTCCTTCGCACCTTCAGTGAGAACAATGTACTTAGCCTCAGTAGTAGAAAGGGAAATCACTTGTTGCAATCTAGAGACCCAGCTAATTATTTCCTCGACAAATGTGAAAGCATAACCTATTATTGACCTTCATTTGTCCAAGTCACTAGCCATATCAAAATCAACATGACCTCGCAGTTAATGCATCTCTCCCTCCAAAACACAAAGCATAATCTGCAGTGGCTTTTAAATACCTCAAAATCCACTTAACTGCATCCCAATGAGTTTTACCTGGATTACTCATGAATCTGATCATTGCTCCCATTGCATGGGAAATGTCTGTACGAGTGAACACCATAGCATATATAAGACTCTCAACAGCTGATGAATGTGGAATGCGTTTCATTTAATCTGTCTTCTTATGTTTTTGGACATATTGCATAGGAAAAACGAAAGTGATCAGCAAGTGGAGTGTTTATAGACTTAGCACCTTTCATGTTGAATCTATCCAAAACTTTGTCAATATACTTCTCTTGTGACAAATTGGTTTCTCTCTTCTATATGTCTCGGATTATGGTCATAGTGAGTATCCTCTTTGCTACCCCTAAGTCCTTCATTGCAAACTTGTGAGCTAAGAGTTGCTTCAAATCATGAACAACATTCACACTAGTGCTGGTTACTAGCATATCATCGACATAAAGCAGCAATAAAACAAACTCGCCATTTTCCAACACCTTGTAATGGACACACAAATTAGATTCACAGTGAGTAAATGTTGCTTAGTCATGAAAGAGTCAAACTTGAGATACCACTATCGTGGGGCTTGTTTGAACCCATACAAACTTCTCCTCAATCTACAATACAAATCTTCTTGCCCTTATTTCTTAAAACCTTTAGGCTGATGCATACATAATTCCTCTTCTATGTTGCCATGGAGAAATACAGTCTTCACATCAAGTTGTTCCAACTCAAGGTCATATATTGCTGCTAAGCCCAAAACTACTTGAATGTTGGTCATCTTCACAAATGGCGAGAAAATTTCATTGAAGTCTATCCCCTTTTATTGATCATAACTCTTCACTACCAATCAAGCCCAATAACATTTCATGCCTCTCTCTTCATCCTTCAGTTAGTACACCCATTGATTCTTCAAGGCTCTTTGATTGGGTGGAAGGTTTACCAAGTCCTAAGTGTGATTTGCATCAATGAATCCATTTCCTCTTTCATTGTTGCCAACCATTTCTCATGATTAACATCATTTCAAGCTTCTTTAAAGGTAGTTGGCTTTGATTGATCATATATCAACAACTAATAATCATCTAATTTGGTTGGAGGTCAATGCTCTCAAGTGGACCTCCTTAATTGAGGAGCTTGGCTCTCTATATTTGATTGTCTTGACTGCAAATTTGTCTCTCCTGATGAATTACCAACATTATTATTATGCATATTATTGCTCCTTTATATACCCCCTGGCAACATATTATTATTTAGGTTTGATAAAGTAATTTTTGTGGGATCATTGCAAGCATCCCTAGTTGTGGCCTTAGTTGCTAAATCCCTCATTCCACATGGTTGATTATTTGCCCTGTTGGTTGGCTACAAGGAAACATGTCTGAGATTTAATGTGGGCAGCAGATTTGAAGTTTCCATGTCAAATTGTGTTGGATGCACTTCACAGGATGCTGAGGGGGCATCAAAATTATTTGCAGTGTAGGCAACTTGAAATTGTTATGTTGGCAACACAAAAAGAGCAGACCATGAGCATGGAAAATGCTTTGTTTGGAGTTGTGTGTCATCTACAAAGTGGCAACCAATTCCTTTTGTGTTTGGTTGCATAACAGTTCCATGTGTTTCACCAAATATGCCATGTGCAATTGCGTGTAAATTTCTTCCAAATTGTGTTGCCTATGAAATGTCAATACCATATTATTGTTGAGGAATATGTGGTGCGACATTTGGATGTGAAAACTGCAAATCACTGCCATTACCAATATCATCAACTGACACATTATTTTGCTAGTATCCCCTGTTTTTGCAAACCAGGAAACACTTTTTCATTAAAGATGATGTCTCTGTTGCAAATGAGTTGCTTGCCAACCAGATCCCATAATTTGAAACCATATTGTTCCTCTCCATAGCCAATAAAGATGCACCATTTGGAATTTGGATCCAATTTAGTCCTCTTCTCCTTGGGAACGTGGGAAAAAGCTTCATAGCCAAATACTCATAGGTGATTGTATGAAATTCATCTTCCCAATCATCTCTCCTCTAGAGTGTTAGAGTCCAGCCGAGATGAAGGACTATGATTGATCAAATATACTGTTGTATTGACTGCCCCTGCCCAAAATTCCTTGCTTAAACCTACATTAAAGAGCATACTTCGAGCTCTCTCTAAAATCGTTTGATTCATCCTCTCAGTTGCACCATTTTCTTGAGGTGTGAATGGAACAATTTTAATGTGTTGGATGCCATTATCTGCACAAAAATTATCAAACTCCAAAGAGCAAAACTCTCAATTATCTATCTTTAAACATTTAATCTTGTTGCTATTATGATTTTCAACTATGGCTTCGAAAGTTTTAAATTTTGAAAAAAAAATGATTTCATATTGAGCATATAGACCCACACTTTGTGAGTACAATCATCAATAAAAGCGACAAAATGATTCCAAAAGAGGTTACCTCTATAGAACCAAACACATCTGAATGTACTAGCTCCAAAGGCTTTATCTTCATGTCATGACCGACCTTTGAAAAACTGATTCACCTTTATTTTCCATAGATGCAATGCTCACATAACTCCAAATCAATGGATTTCAAGCCAAGAAGTTGATCCCTTTTGAGCATGATTTCAAGTCCCCTCTTGCTCATATGTCTGAGCCTCTTATACCAAAGTTTTGTATCGCTGTCCACAACTACCATCGCAGCTCCCACTTCAACATGACTGTCTAGCACATATAAAGTACCCACTTTGCAACCCTTTCCAATCGCCAAAGCTCCTTTGGTCACCTTTCAAGTGTTTGAAGAAAAGATGATGCTACATCCTTGAGCATCAAGCTGACCCGCAGAAATTAGATTTATTTCTAGCTTCGAAACATGTCTCACATCTTGTAAAAGCAATTTGTTTCCATTTTTCAATACCAAAATAATTTTTCCAATGATATCACATGGCTCATTATCACCCTTTGCCAAATTTTCCTTCTTGATAGTTTTGAAAGGCTTCTCATCATGAGGTTGAGTGGAAGGAAGCACTGGAGTCCAACACCCATGAACCAGTGGTAAGATCACTTGTTGACAAGACTAAAACACCTTCATCTTTCTTGTATGTGGTGTAAACTTTGTTGTCCTTTGATTGATTTTGCACTTTCTTATAAGACCAACAATTCATTTTGGTATGCCCTTCTTTGCCACAAAACCAACAACCTCCATTTCTCCCTCGAGACATTGATCTTCTTGCAGATTTTGATCTCCTTCAATTGTTATTTCTACCTCTTTCTTGATGTCTACTTTTATTTCCAAAAATCAAGGCATCACTAGATGAGGTTCCTTGATTTTTCCTTTTCATATCTTCACTAAGAAGAGTTCCAACAACATCGCATAATTTGATTTGCTTTTGTTGGATACTGAAGTGCTGATTGCCATCACTACTCCTTCCTAGCTATTCGAAAGAGAGCGCAATAATAAAATAGCTTTGATTTCATCATCAAAATTTATATTTACTGAAATCAATTGACTGCTTAGAGTACTGAATACATTCAAATGATTGGACACAATACCTCCATCTTCAGATTATAAAACTTTTTCATGAGGAAAACTTTGTTCGAAGTTGAAGCCATCTCGTACATATCAATGAGTTTGTCCCATAATTCGTTTGAGGTCTTTTCCACTGCAACATTAAAAAGAATGTTGATGGATAATGATAGGATAATGGTTGCTCTCACTTTCCTATCCCTATCCAATTCCTCCCACTCCTCATCAACCATCGTAGTTGGCTTCTTGGCCTTACCTTCCAACGCGAGTGAGAGATCTCCTTTAGTCAGTAACAATTCCATCTGCACCTTCCATAATCCAAAATTCTGCCCTGATAATTTCTCAATTTTCCATTTATCCACATCTTCCATTTTTTCGGAAATCATTTTGCAAATTCCCGATCAACTCCTTCACTAAGCTCTGATACCAATTGTTGATAAACAATTACGGATAAACAATTGCAGAAACAAAATTAAAATTACAAGACTAAAATGATAAGAACACAAGACACCAGAATTTACGTAGTTCACCATAAAGGCTACATCCATGGGAAAGCAGGGGAAACTTTGTTTTTATTAATTCTATTATTACAGTACATGCTACAGCAGTATATCCGATAATCTTTATTACATTATC
This sequence comes from Sequoia sempervirens, assembly GCA_007258455.2. Classification (NCBI taxonomy): domain Eukaryota; kingdom Viridiplantae; phylum Streptophyta; class Pinopsida; order Cupressales; family Cupressaceae; genus Sequoia; species Sequoia sempervirens. Next base: position 201,691,733 of record VDFB02000007.1, read on the forward strand.
CATATGAATCTTGAGGTCTCCGTAAGAAACCCAAGTGGCAAACATTGGTGGGAGAAAAGGAATGGGAAGTGAACCAATGACTGTTGGACTTCACATCCCAACAAGACGTGCTTGTAATGCTACCCTGGCCAACTCTGATTTAATTATCAAACCTTGATAAATTACAAGCACCCTGAAGCTTTGTGCTTAAATAATATACTTGCAGGACAAATAGCTTGGTTTCACTTTTTCCATTGACCTTTGAAGTTGTGGTATATCGAAGTTAGATATAAAGTATTTTGCATCATGTGTGTGAGTCATAGTACTTTGAATATTAATGGCCATGTGGACCCCCAGACTACTAATTTGGTGGAGTAGAAATAAGCAATAACATAGGGATCTCTATCAATATACTCTCTATTGCGACAGAGATTTGTGATTTAATCATGACCAATGCAACACAGACAAGTATTTTGTTTGAATATAGACATTAGTTACAGATAGTACTTTCAACATTATTATTAATATTCAATCTAACATGGTTATAGCATGAAGAGGACTGGTAGTTCATGTATATGCTGTATATTAGCAGTAGCTTCATGAAAGTTACCCATTTATGATTTTGCAGGATTGTGAACAAATTGAAGAATTTGTAGGCTTCTGTAGCCACCAAATATGTGCATTCCCAATCTGCGGTGGCTAGCAATCAGCATCAAACATAATCTGATAGCGCAGCATCCTCTTAGAGATGCTAGACACACTAGATCTATGGAGTTCCTTGATTTTCTAAATTAATTTGCTGGCATCTGTGGCCACCACAGATGCAAATTGTCAATCTGCGGTGGCTAGCAATCAGTATCAAGCATAACCCAACACCACAGTATCAGTATCAATCTGCAGTGGTTAGCAATCATTATTTGTGGTCTATGGTGTTCCTTGATTTTCTAAATTGTTTTGCTGTCTTTATGCTGTTTGGATATGTGCTAGAAATTTTAAACTTTTTTAGCACACTCCTATCTGTTGTAGAGTAGACCTAGGGAGAATTCCTTTTGAGACCACATAAACTGCCGCCAATTGCCTTCAAATGCCTACAAGTTGAGGTTTTTTAAATAGAGTTCATTATTAAGCTAGTACATTATGTCATTAAGCTTCCTGCAAGAGCACTGGAAATAGATTACATATGTTTGTGAGTTAAGCTAAAAAATGTGAACATAAATAGCTATACATGTCTCGTAATATCAATAGCTATCATTCAATCTACCCTCCTCTCTTGAGCTTGTGCCCTTTGTTTCTTTTTATAACAATCTCATCTTATTAAAGTCATCTTACTCTTCAGTTATACCACAACAGTGTAACAACAGCTGCATGTCCAAAGTTAAATATAAATTCTATAATAATCTGTTGAATTTACTCCCAGTGTACATAAAAACATGTGGACACTGGAAAGTCCAAATTGGGACCCTTGATCTATCTGCGATATAAGAATCGAAAACAATAAAACAAGCCAATAATTAAAGGATAATCATCATTATACATGGAAAAACGGAATTAACCCACCTGCCAAAAGCCTTCGAGTAACAAAACATTTTCATTAGGATAGGTTGGCCAAAAGGTGTTGTTTATGTTTAATTTCCACAAAAGTGATACTTCTAGAAGTGACAACACTACCAATACTTCTCACAATGGGTTGATGCTACCATGAACAATATTGAGATGGTTAAAGCAGAATTATCTGAATGAATCAAGCAGAATCCACTCCATACACCTTGCTACAGACAGAAGCTTCATATAATGCATTCCAGCAAATCGAGAAGCAATACCTTGGACAGGAGTAATAACCACAGTCGATTGCACATCTACAAAGTCTGAACCATCTTCTGCAGGCTTCATGGTAACATCACTATCAACCCAATCTTGTCCCGATGTCATCACAATACGGTCCTCTATGAACCTTAATTTCTTTCCAGATTCATAAAATTTACTCCGGGACACCTCTGGTGTTAATGATAGTGCCTCATGGAATGTCTCAGCATTAATATCTGCAGCATGTACCATTTTTGATTTCTTATCAGACTGCCCAAGTAATTCATGAATAGCATCATAACTCTTCATCTTGATCCATATGTTCTTGATAATGCCAAATTTATCAGCAGGAGAAGAGTATAATTGCACAAATATACGTTTTTCTTTTGCATCAATCCATGGTTTGGAGTACACAAAATTATCCAGGTAATCATGTTTGATCACAACTACATTCTCTTCTTTGAGCTCTTGTAAACCTGCAACTTGAAGTTGCCAATGTTTAGCTTGCCTTTCCTGATTGTCAATTGCTTCCCAAAATGTCTTATACAGTAAATGTGTTTTCTTCACACATTTACTTAGATTTTCAAGAGCCAGTTGCCTCGTTTCATCCTCATCTTTAACATTCAGTGTAAGAAAGGATACGATAGATTCTGCTGTCTGAGATCTAGCATCTTCAAGTGAAATATGAGCATCCATATCACCCCTTTCTCTATTAGGGATTCCATGACTAAATTGTGCATGATTCATTCCAGGAATAATAATAACAGGTTTGGTTGCATTTGTGTTAAAATACCCCATTTCTGGTTCAAGTGAAAGTATTTCACCTGCATGCTTTGCCATGCCACCTACTCTGAGTTGGCCATCAAGCCCACCACCCAGGCTAAGAACAGGTTTTGGATACTGAGCCAGATTGTCTGGGTTGGTGTGAAAGAAACTACCCATCTGTATAAATCCCTCAGATTTCTTCATTGAAATACTTCTGGAGAACCATGCACCAATACTGCCAAAGACAGGAAAGACCAATCTTGCTTCAAATGAAATAAAACCAAAACAAGAGAGACCAATTTAACAGAAAGTAAATGCACCAATATTTAATTCATTTTAGATCTGCAAAATAAATGAACATGATGAACATGAAGAAAATGTAACATTGAGGATTACCATAAGCTATTTCAATTTGGCCATGAAGATCAAGTGCCAAATAGCTCAAGCATTGACTACAGTAAACCTTAAAAAATCCTAACTCCTCTCATTGAATCCTGAATATTCCACTCATCATCTTATCTCTGTGTTTTTGTACTACACTTGATTCTAGTCTTTGCATATAGAATAACAACTTCAGTTTGATTTTTCTTCTGTACATATTCAAGGTCAGAAATATCTCCCTAGTTGTTTTCCTCAAAAAGGATGGCCGAGAGAGTGTAAGATTGTCAAGAAATATTTTTAAGCCTGCAAAGATTAGTCTAGAAATGTTTTTATGGCCTTAAAGATTGTATTGGGTAGTTAAGTTAAACTAAGCAGTTGCGGAGTCCCAGGTTTCCAATAGGAAATGCCATCTGTTGGGAAGGAAACATGCACGGCCATTTCCACCCCCTATGGATATTTCCTAAGGTTTTCAAAACAGGTAGTTATGTACAAGTTAAAATCCATATGATTACAAAATTATATACAAATTCTGTAATAAATTGTGCTACAATAAGGAACCCAACTATATGGAGGAGTCATTGGCAAGCACTTACTCCCAACTGTCATGTTGCCTGCTACAGCTATTCAATCTACATTGAGCCCTCCATTCATTTTTACTTGTGGTTTAAGTATATTATAGTGTGATAAACCTTACACAATTCACATGAGATTCATGGGATTCGCATTTGATGGTTATCTAGGCATGTCTGGTGATTTTGCACCTTAAATACAGGGAAGCTTTTAATAAGCAAGTATTTGTCACCAGCCAACCAATTCAAGAACCCGTCAAATAAGGTACATATAAATTAACTGTTTGAAAGGTGAGCTTTTTTACTATGGGCTGTGTAGAAGAACCCTACATAAGTCTAAGATGGAGCAAAATATAAAATGCAAAAAACCTTTCCCAGTTTGGAAAGCTTTTCATTGAAGTAATATGATGAGCATATGAAGGATTGATTATTAAAGAAGAAATATTGATCCATCTTGAGATTGAATGTTAAAAGCTCCAGACAAAATGACTTTGACAAAGATGCCTAAACAAAAACATATAAGAGCATGGTAAGCTTTTCTAATTTTCAATGCCTTGATTATCCATCAAATTCATTTGGCAACTTCAAAAAACAGCCAAAAGAATTAGTTTTGAGCTTCTAAAGAAAATGGGATACATAGGTTAAAAATTCAACATACAAGTTAATGGAATTCAACAGAAACCATACTTGCCAGGAAATTACATTATAGAAACATGGACCACATCCCCATTCCTTTACCCACAATTTTTGGGGACTACATTTATATACAATAAAGCTGTCTCCTTATTCATTTACTTGGGTACCCTAATTTGATTGGCAGCCCCATCCTTGTCCTTGTACTATCACCCCTATGTCTTCTGGTAATTATGTCAAAAATTAAGGGAGAAATGAGTTCCAAGAATTTTGTTCTTAAGTACACTGGGTCAACTTGATGGGGGCATAACTCATCTACAATTGATTGACATTTTGAACAAACCCTTCATTCATGGATTTTTTGAGTTGCAGATTCTAGGTTGAAGAAAAGTTGAAGATCTCAAAGTTGCAAGAAGTTGCATTTGTTGTCACCTTTGTTGTCATCTCACAGAAACTCAAATCCCGAATTCAATTCCGGCTTTCTAACAGTGGGACCCAAGGGAATCAGAAGTGCAAACGCAAGGCTTGAGGATCCTGAAATCAGATTTTAATTCCTATAAAAGGACTCATTAGCCTATAGGTGAATGAGTCCCAAGACAGCTTCTAGAAACAACATTTTGTAACAAGTGCACATTTTTCCCTTCTCAGATCTGCTAGAGGTTTGTTGTTTCTGTTCATTCTATGTTTTATCTACTAGATCCAACCTTTACATGTCATGAATGAGTGCATTCAGTATTTTTAATCCTTCTCCCAAAACCCTTGTTCAGTCATTTTTGTCACTGTTTCTATCAAAAGGACACTTTGCAGCATTTTTTATGGCATGTTTGTAATAATTTAGATTTCACAAATCTTAAGGGAAGTTGTGGATTCTCTTAGTTTTATGCTTAATCTATAAGATCCAAGTGTTAGTTTGCATTTTTGAGTTGATTTACTATTTTAGGTTTGTCTCCCAAGAGTGCATTTCAGTCATATTTACCCCATCCACAGACATGAAATTGTCAAATCTTCCATAGAATTGACTCACCTAAGAGATGAAAGTTAATTCTATCTTGGAGGATCTTATTTCCCAAGTGAAATAGAAAATAGGTAGGTTCATTACACCCCATTTTTCCCTTTCTATTTATAGTAAGTCTAGTGAAACATTCCAAATTTATTATAAAACCCCATGTTTAATGAACCCAACCTATTTTTTTATGTTTCAAAAACCATTTACCATAATCAAATTGATTAATAGAACGAAATCATTTATCACAACAATAATAGTTAGTAGTTTTCCATAACTAGGTATTAACAAACTATTGACCAATCATTAATTCAATCACAAAGTACTCTAAACATCTTTGGGGAATTCAATTCACCATGATGGAGGAGTGAGATTGTGAAAGGTGTCCCAGTAGCCAACTCTCCTAGGCCCAAGGGCAATGCCCTTTGAGACAAAGGCAAGTTCCCCCTTGGCCCTTTGTGGGCGGGCTTATCTTGTCCCCCCTGGGTGGCATAGCTAGAAGAGGTTCACTCATTGTAATCCTTTAGCATTCTCCATTCCCTCATGATTGATCACCTTGTATTGTTAGATCATGATAGGGGAATGAGGTTACAAAGGGTGTCCTAGTGGCTCTACTCCTAGGCCCAAAGGTAGTATCTCAAGTACCCCTTTGGCCTCCTTGGGACTTCTTGGTCCCCCATTATAGGACACTAGGTCCTCCATTATAGAACACATAGGTTCTCCATTATAGGACACTTGGTCCTTCATTATAGAACACACAAGTTCTCCTTTATAGGAGGTGGCGTACCTACGGAGTGCCCCATCACTATTCCTTTTTGTAATCCCCCTTCTATCATGGTGCAAATACACATAGTAATTTAACCAAATTTAGATTTGCAAATAATCATATCAGCAATACATAATGGATTATAATTATGCTATCATAGAATATGAGTAATGATATGCATGAAACCTTGATCCTACATTATGAGTATTGTTCATATTTGAACAATACATTATAATCTATATATATAAGGATCCTACCATAATACCGGTTAATCCAAAATTCTGAAATTATAAATTAATTATACTAGCTGACAGTGCTGTGCTGCTCCTATTTAACAATACATTGTATCCTATAATTATTCCCTCGCAAATATTTTAACTTACAATACAAACAAAATCCTTGTTTCCAGCAGATACCTTACTTTATATCCTAATCGATCCCTTTTTCTTTCTCTTCCTAACCAATCCTTTTTTCACTGTTTTGAGATTCTTTCCTTTTTTATATTTATTCGCTGCCAAGGGACATACTCATTTGCTGCCCAAGAATATGTTACTTGGTAATCATCGTATCACTTCAGACCGCTCCCTCCTCCTAATTTGATCGTGCCTTTTGGTTATGTTGGTAATTGCTTTTCAGAGATCGCTGCAGTTTTAATAGTTGTTAAAGTGCGTCCTTAGAATCGATGCCTTTAGATTCTCATTTAGGAATTGATGCCTTTAGGATTCGTTGATTTGCTGTTAATATATTTTATTTAAATACTTCTTGTTTGATATATTTTTATTAATATTATTTTATATTGTTTTTCTTGTGAATATTATTTATAATTACTAATATTAATTATTCTGTTTCATACTATGATATTTGTATTATAATTATAATGTTATCAATGATAATTATAATTATAATATTTAAATTGCAATCACTCATGTTTATATTTTGATATTCATTTGACTTTGTTATTTGTGTTTTGATATTTCATATTTGGTGTTACAATTTCGAGGGACATGTCACTTTACTGAAGGCTATAGATAATCACTAAACTCTATTCAATTCACCAAATTAACACAGATGGAAACACACTAGCAACTTGAACAATAATTTCGGCATCAAGTAGATACAAAATTACATTGGATAAAGTCCAAATGCATAAAGCACTTATTATAAGTGTTTACAAAGATTTGCATGCTCATGTAGTCATTCAATTGTATATTTTGCATCATAATGCAATTTATTAAAGATAAATACAAAAATAAATTTAGATTTTGTCCAAAATAATTGGTTGAAAACCAAGCAATCTCTTAATACTAAAATTATTAAAATAAATTGTTTTGAAACAGAATATTTTAGATCAAAATCAGAACTTTGGGGGTCACATGTCACTTTTTATTACTTTAGAGACCAAAATTGCATGTTTTGATTTTAATCATTTGGGCAAAATCATGTGATTTTGGCACTTACGGCACTTTTTAGCTATGCACTTTTTTTTTGTCATCCTTGTATATAATCATGAATGGACCCTCTTGCCACTTTGTAACTTTATTTATTTTGGGGGCACCCAAATGGATTTTGACATGTGAATCACTAAAGCACACCACTTTTTGACTCTGCTCCTTTTTTGGGCACCCTAATGGTCTATTGTGTACTCACCAAAAGCATGTCAATTTTTTATTGTTCAGTTTTTGGTCACCCCAATGGTCCATTGTGTGACTCACCAAAGGCATGTTATTTTTTGACCTTGCTCATTTTTTGGGCACTCCATTGATCTATCACACAACTCACCAAAGGCACACTACTTTTTTATTTTGTTCATTTTTTGGCCACCTCAATGGTTTGTCATATGACTGATCCAGGAACTTGGGGCAGCTATGCTACACTTTGGTATTTGAAATACGGATTTAAAGTGAGATACCTCAAACTTCCTCTACGTGCATTCAACCACCTATAACATATGCATTGAAGGATAAAATAAAAACATCTCAAATGCAAGAAAGGGTTTGCATCATACACACAAAATATATGCAACACAAATGTGTTTGAGAGAACTAGCTTAAAAACTCCGGGAAGAGTTAGCACATATATTTGACTTAAAGGGGTCATCAAATCAACCTCTGAAACACCCATATTCTACAATGCACCAAGTTTGCATTATAGAGGTAGAAGTTGTTGCTAGTGAGAATTGACTTGCAAAACGCTGTAGAGAGCATTAGAGACCCAACAACTTTATGAGAGGGATTGGGCACTAGCCTTTAGAAGCATAATTGGCGATCCTCACCATGCCATGCCAAGTAAAGAGACTGCTAATATTGAACAATGTCCCACCTGCCTAAAACTGATGTAAAAATGAAATCTCTTCATGATATCTAACAATCACTCTAAGAACCTATATATTTCATTCTTATTGCCTTGAATTGATTATTGACTCCTGGGTGTTCACTATGAGTGTTCTCTTTTATTCTTATACTAATTTTCTTCACTCTAGTATCCTTCAATTGCTTGCTTTCATAAGTTTCTTTTTGTACTAAGATTTTGTTCATTTCACTTAAGTAAAACCATATATCACCTTTTCTGAAAAATGTCTTCAACCTGAGGATAGGACATTCTATAACTTTTTTCCTTTTACTTTCAGGAACACAGCCTTCACCGATTTGAGTAATGTCTTTTCACAAAAAAATGTTGCTTTGCAGGCTTTGCCACTGCAGTTCATCCCATTCAGTACTATGAAGTTTGAAAGTATAAACAAGAAAATTTCTGGCAGAAATTGAAAGATTAAGAGAGAAAAATACAATAAAGTTAGGAAGTTTGTCAAAAAAACTAGAAAGCAACCCATGCTAACTACTCAAATAAGAGGTCAAGGAATACATATGAAAATCCTATTTATTAAGCCTTTGATGAGCTTACTAAAGTCTGTGCTTTTTATAATCAACACATCCACAGTCAGGGAATTCCTTGTGTTAGCATCATTTGCAGTGACAAGTTTGCCAGGATAAACTTTCTCCCTTTTGAATGGGCTATTAGTGTTTGAATTAATAAATGTTAACACAACCTCATTCTTACATCAAGAAAACATGTTAGATCATTGGACTCAAGTACACAGAATACAAAGGTCCATCAATAAACTCGAGTTGTTTACTGTCTTTGCTATGTTCTAAGTCCATCAAACTTATTTTCCTATCCATCAATTGCCATCCAACCTAAACAGAAGACTAACCCTATTTTTAGATATCCTCCCATGGTAAACACAAGTACCTAACAGAACATACCCATCTGCAATGACAGAATAAAGATTATCCATATCTGCATAAATTGGAGAATCCAATTTTAAAATCAATGTTTATCCACTATAGCAAAAGAGATTTCTCAGGTGCTGTCTTTATCACACCTAGGCAGCAGAAAAGGGCCTCAGTAAAGGGGATAGGAAATAGTTAAACTTTGTGAGGATTGGCACCCAAAAATTTTAGGCAGTATTGTGCATTAAATTGAGAGAGGAAAACAAATAGAGCATTGAAAATGAATTGTATTGAAAGCTGAAAGAGATATGGAAGGAAGTTCGTGTATACCTGTGCCCTGCCACAAATATTCTACTTATAGATAGTTCTCCAGATACAAATCCAAGTTCTTTTGCCCTTGTTATCATCCCATCAAAGCTAGCTTCAACCATGGGTGAATTGATTGGCCTTTTCCCAGGATCAAGAATTGATGCCCACAAACGGAAACTAGATTTTTTTTGTATAATGTTGATTAGAGGAAAGTATGCTTGAGGGGGAGTAAGTGCTCCAGGGAAAAAAAGCAATAGGACATCTATGCCATCTTCTCGAACAGGTTCTAAAATCTGTTGTCACATCCAGTGAATGGAATGATTAGTTTGTTCTTGAATCATCCTACCATAGATGATGATATCAATTTGGACTAAACTAATCAACTATGTAAAAGAAAGATCAATGCATGCATAGTATTAAGAATTTGATTTCTTGAACAATGAAAGTGCAGTTCATTTTCACAATTACTATGACAAGAGTTCTATTTCAAAGTCTAGAATAATTTCAGTTCTGTCTACATACTGTTTCAGTGTTAGAAATATTTACTACTGCAAGAAAACTGATGTAGATAAGTAGATTTGTTTGAAAAGCTATAGAAAGGAATAAATTGATTTCTTAATAGCGTAGGTACATGAATTTTATGGGTATGAAAAACTCCAAAACACAAAACCCAAATCAATAATTTTTGAACTGCAACCGCAAAAGCACACCTTTTAAACATATAGAAGGTTTTGATATAGAAAAATTCAAGTCAAAGAATGAAATGTGTTTTAAGCAATTTAATGGCTTGGTCCAGCTCCAAAGATTGAATAAGCAGATATGTCAGCAATAACATATTTGTTTTGTTATCATTATGTTAAAAAACCAATAGTAAAAACCATTGTATTGATTGGTCCAAATGCTTATTGTTGTACTTGATAGAGCAAAACTGAGGCAGATTTATGAGAGATTTAATTTTTTTTTAAAAAGTCAGTTTTATCCTTGTGTCAATCCGAGGCATAAACTTATGAAAAGCGTAGAGACTATTTCACGGGGGCTGCAAGTAGTGAGCTTGAGAAGGAATGCAACTATTCTAAAAATCAAAGCAAAATCATTCTTTTAAAACTGCTACAGGAATTATAAACATTGCTATAGGGACTTTAATAACCATATATTGGTACAAAAACTGTTCAGGCTGCTACAGGAGCTGGGAGTGGGTCACAACATTGCAAAGAACTACAGCAGTCATATGTAGGTGATCAGTACTGTAACCATCTTAAAAACAGAGATTTGTAAACTTGCTATAATTATTTAACAATCTGAAACAAGTAAACAACTTCAATTATTGATAACTTTAAATATTCTATTGATCACACAAGATAAATACATAACATGAAGTATTTTATTTATACCATAATCAGAATTAAACCAAAATGTATAAAGCTTTATGAACTACAAAATGAAAACACACAGGAAATAATTTAAGAAAACATCACTCGTGTTTCCTAAGAGTGGACCCTTCCTCTTGATCCACCTGTAAATTTGCAAGTATTTCTCAAAACACAACCTTCATATATTTTGACTTGTTCTCAAAATAAATTACATTTGCCTCATTTTCCTACCCCTTTCAATAATCTCCTATGCCACACTTTAATGAGGCTTTTTTAGCCAATAGCATATAAGCAATCGACTCAGAGTCAAAATAGATGAGTTTGTTTGGCCTGCGGTCAAACTTTTCATAACAAAATAACTGATATATCAATTGGTTACAACAAAATGGAATATTGTTCTGAAGACAATATCTTTATCAAATAGGAACAACTGTATATTATAAACCAGCTATCTAATATTTCGGAAATAATTTCATAACGCCAAAATATCATTCCAAGCAACTACGGGAAGTCTTTTGTCTCCACCTTCTTTGGCGTGTTGCAGGATCTCTAGTCTCAAACTAAAATGGCAGCATCTATTAGTAAATACAATCTAATAAATATTTTTCTTATTTTACCATGAACCTAAATTAAATCACTTATATTTATTTAACCATATGAGAAAAAATATTAAAAAGGTCATAATATGATATGAAAATGGAGTACAAAAGTGGTCATTATGGTATATGAAAAAAATATAATATGGGATAAGTTGGACATAGATGAACCTCATCAATACCCATACCAAAATTTCTGTATTGAATGATAATTTTGTGTGAAAAAAATAATTATCCCCAATTTGTCCCTTCATTGGGAAATTATCATTACATGTGCTTGTTTGTGTATATGTTGATCAATTTCATCTTGGAGCCAACCACAAAATCTTTTTGAAGCTTTGGATAGAGTGAAAATAGATGTCCAAACAAGAAAGTTATGCTGGCAAGAATTAAGTGGTGAGAGAAATCCAAGTCATGCAACAAAGCACTAGAGCACCAAAAATTCAAAAAGGGACAAAAGTGGCTTTGCCTTTGGTGAAATTTGTAACCCACCACTAGCATGTGAAAAGTCTTACAAAGTCAAAAAGTGTTGTGCCTTTGGTGGTGGGTCACACAATAGTCCATTGGGGTGTTCAAAAAATGAACAAAATAAAAAAATGGCACACCTTTGGTAAGTCTGGGGATAGACCATTAGTGTGCCTAAAAAAAGAACAAAGTCAAAACATGTTGTGCCTTTGGGGATTTGCTAATCCAAAATAAATCAACTAGTTCAAATGTGTTTTGGATAGTTGAGGTCATGTTGTAAGTGCACAATTGTTGTTGAAGTGCATAGATGTCGTCAAAGATGACAATAGCTACTAAAGAGGACACTTGTTGCCAAAGTCATGAAGTTGCTTCCATAGACATGAGGGTGCTGCCAAAGTCATGGGATCTAGCTCTATAGTGAGTGTGATGCTACCAAAGTAATAAGCTGCTAACATGTGTGATTGTTGGTGAAGTGCACATTATTGTAATGTCCCTATCCTGATTTGACCTAGAATTTGCCTAGTAATCACAAATTGCAGAAAATTAGGGTTAGGGTTAGTCTTACCAAATAAATATCTCTTTAATAATGCAATTCTAGGTTTGAATCCTGCAATCACCACATGAACAATATATGCAAGATATATATATTTATTTATGCTTACTTGTTAGATTTAGGCAATTACACATATCCATAGATTATCAATAATGCAAGCATATTAGGATGTTGGGAGAAGGGACATGATGGGTCCGCTTGAAGCCATTTCCATACCAATCCTAAGAGGGTGTATACCATAGCCCTCCCCCTTGGTGTCTTGTATCTACTTTCCCCATCAATGTCTCGGCCCTCTGAAACACTTGCCATCTTGTGGAATTGAGCGGGGGTCGTAAGTGGTTTACTTGGCTCTCTGGGTAAGTGCCCTCTATTCCTAGGAGCCATTACGGTCAACTCTAGGATGGCTTACTTACTAGCCTTGTTTACCTACTCCACCCCAGGCCCTTCCCATAAGGTGGATTTCAGTCAATAAAGTACATTTCTAATTCTAGCATAGGAAATTATACATTAATTATTCTTATTATCTTATAAAAAACATGCACATGTGTAAACAATAATTGGCAAAAAATACACCTGAATATAAATATATATATCTGATAACAACAATATGCTCTAATGAACCAAACTGATTCCTCTTTTGTTCCTTGGTTCGCATGTTTCCTTTCTCCAATTGATCCATGCCCTCTTTGAATGAATTTGATTTCCTTAATATACCTTTTGATGTGAGAGGTTGTGTCCATTTAAATTGTGATGTCTTTTGGAATGGTTATGACTCTTTGCTAACTAATCCTCTAATTGCTGCCATTGAGCCACATTTCATTCCAGATTTTATTACTTCAACACTTAACACCATAAGATGGCCATAACCAAATGATGCCTTCTCATGAGGAATCGTGGCCCCTTGTACTAGCACTAAGGATACCTGATAGGCTCTTTTGCACCACAACTAATTCAAACTTGGATAAGGTGAATGGTGTTGAGTACGCATAGGTATCTGACAATGTTGCCAAGTTGAATGCCTCCAAATCTGTCTTGACAGTTGCCAAGTTTATCTTATTTGAATTCCCTTATATATCTCGTCACATGCATAATACACGATTTATGGTTGCAATAGCATTAAGCCACAGGTTTCTGTAATGTCCAATTTTTTCAGGATTTGTATCTTTGTTGTGGTTAGCCTATGACTACGGTTCCCCTAGGCTAGCGAGACATTTAGGTGACCCACTGGGGAGATTCAAGCTCTTCAGTAGGCATGATGTTTCATTTCGGCTTATTCAGCTTAGTGTTCTAACATTTTGTTGGTCGTTCGAAAGCATTTCAAGAGTTCACCATTGATACTTGCTATTTGTAGTAAGTAATATCAAGCTCTGTGATGGCACACCTACAGTTGGTAATGGTGATAAGGCACTTTCGAGAGATTATTGCTACACTTTTCCAAGGAGTTATTGAATTATTAAGTCACTTTACTTTAATGATATTCTATTATTAAAGTGAATTATTAATTTAATGTTATAAAGTTACTTTGATAAAGTACTTTATAACTTGGCCGATAAATAAAGTAATAAAGTGACTTTATTAAAAGAATGCATTTTAAGTCACTTTATTAATGTTTAAGTGAAGGGGGCGCTTTTCAAGACAAAAGATAAAATATTAAATTATTGTGCAAGCCAAGTTGGTGTGGGATTTTGCGATGGAGAAATATTAATATTTTATGTATTGAAAAGGAAAAACCCTAACTTGGGCGTTGGTTTTGTTTAAGGCATAAAGAGAGGAAAAAACATTGTTTTCATCATCCAAATTATTATTTACAAAACAATGACTGAGCAACAAGTTTGTAGGTTTGAAGCTTCAAGCTGATCAGAGAATGAAAACCCTCAATTAGGACAAAATCTATAGGCGTGAAAGACCATCTGAGGGTTCTAGATTGAATGGTTGGAGCTGTTGGCTTCCCCCGTGGTGGCGGTAGCATTCCGATGCTGCTGAAGGCGAATGGAAACGATGATAACCCTTCTGTGGCGGACCATGTTGGATACGGTGGTGCCAGTGTTGAACACAAGGGCATTGGTGGTGACGCTATCCAAGGAGGCGGCAAATCGAATGCTACAGAGAAATGTGAACATTCTAAGCGCAAAAGCCCTGTTGCAAGGGCTTTGAGGTTTCGATTAGGGAGTTCATCGAATAGAGGGTTTATTCCTGTTGTAAATACCATATCTATTGATCTGAAAATTGAGATTATAGAGGAAATTGATGAGATTGTTTCAGAGCTCTCCACTCGTGGGGTGATATGTTGGTTTAGGGGTTTTTGGCCTAGCCTCCCTCAGCGGCACTCCTGGATTTCCAACGAATGGGAGCCGCTAATTTCTGGTAAAGTTCATATCTTCCCCATGGCTAAGGGGTTTTTTGTTGCTAAGTTTGACAATGCTTAGGATAGAAACAAAATTTTATGTGACAATTTTTTTAGTTGGAAAGACATTTTTGTTCATGATTAAGCCCTGGCATTCTGATTTCAATCCTGCCTCTAAAACTTTCAATAAGATCACGATTTGGGTTCGGCTACCAAATCTTCCCCTCCACTTATGGAATGACCCTCTCATGGAAGAAGTGGGTGATGCCCTTGGTGATGTTTTGCTGGTGGATGATGAATCCTCTAACATTTTTCATTCCACCTTTGCTCGCATATTGGTTGAAATGGATATTTCAAAAGGATTATCTGCTGAGATTTTACTTAAATCTCCTAAGGGTTCTTGGGTCCAATCTTTGGACTATGAAGGGATTCCCTTCAATTGCAGAAGATGTTTTAAAACAGGTCAAGAGGTGCCTCTCTACAGCATTATATGGTAGAGAAGAAAACTGATCAACATAGGAGTTTTTCTGATGTGGTTGCATTGGAACCACAGGGTCTTGGGGCATCCCCTCCGGATGTCTCAAATGGTGGGGCTGCTGATGTTGTACAAAATTATCTTGTTGAAACCCCTAAAGAGTGAGAGTTTGGGTCTCAGGCTGCCATTTCTAGTGATCGTGCTCCGGCTATCATTTTTGGTGGCTTTTCTAATATGTTTGTGCCTATACGGAAGAATAATGTTGAAATCACCGAGACAATGGCTACAGGAAATCATCTTCAGGAAAATTGTGTGCTAGCTTGGCATGATAAGGCAGCGCAAGTGGAAGAAGGCTGGATTACTGTTATGGGCTAAGTTGCCGAATCGGGTACGGGTACGGGTACAACCAAAAAAACAATTGGTGTGGGTACGTTTGGGTACATCTGTACATAAAACATATAAAAATCATAGATATAGACATATTTTGCAGCCTAAAAAAGTAAAAACAAGAAGTAAATTTAGAATACCACATATCATGCATATGCTAAACAAAACTTAGAACTACCATAAATATAACAAATCTGAAATACCATTATACTAAATTAATTTGATATCAAATTTTCAAAACTTGAATGTTAGGATAGGTATATAATTATATCGAATTCATTGTTCGTTGGTTCAACATTTAAAACAAACTCAAAGTAATAGTTAATACAATTAACGATAGACATTATATGGGTCATTAGGAAGATTAAGAGCAACATCATCATTGACATTAGATGATCTAGGTAAATTAATAGAACCACATGCAGCCCCACTAGCACTCTCATTGGAAGTATGTTGGATATCTGACTCCACAATGTCAGAAAGTAAAGATTGTGTGGCAGCTGAAAAATCCAAATCTGTTCGCTCTGGATCTACATCCCACAACCTCGTGCCTCCTTCCTTATACTCATTCTTTTTATGAGTAAGAAGGCGCAAGTTGGAATGCACATAAACAAGCTATTCCACCTTACTTGCTGCCAATCGGTTGCGTTTCACTGAGTGGATAAAGGAGTATGTACTCCAATTTCGCTCAGCTGAAGAGGAACTAGCAACCTATTGAAACAAAGTGAGAGGAACTTATAATTATAAAGTTGTAAATCAAACTTTAAATTTGAAGTTAACCATTTTATTATTTTTAAAATAGTAAACAATATAATTTAGAGAGTGCAATAAAAACTAAGAAACTTACTTGCGATAAAAATTTGATCGCAAGAGCTTGGAGATGTGTTGTAAAGCCATTGGCATACCACCAAGAATGAGCATCCATCCTATACTTGTTAATTGAAGCACCAATACTTTGATTTTCACCAGATACAAAATCAGCAAACTCAGCTCTAACTAAATACTTTGTTTCTTGATCGGAGAAGAGTCTACTAAGTGCTTTCCTACACCCCACACCAACTTCTAGATCTAATGGCAAAGCAAGAATCTCATCACTATAAAACTTGGGAGTCAATGCAAATGCAAGAAGATGTAGTGGGGTGGTCATTTTGTTCCACCGCTCAACACAAATTGTTTGCACCTCTTTGAAGAAAGTTTCTTCAGGATCTTGCTCTTTTTCGTTGATGATGATTTTCATTTGCTCGATCATTGAATCAATGCCATCACATACCTCTCCCAAACATGGCTTATCCATGTCAGTAAAATGGATCATACTCATGATGGGCTCAGTGAATCTAAGAAGATATTCTGCTCGTTCCCACCAAGTGTCATCTAGGATCATCCGTTTTACATTTGTTGCCCTTTCAATATTGAATTGCCTCCATAGGGACCAACTTTGACTGATAACCATGCTAGAAAGTGCCCCCTGCACCTTCACAAGTCGCCTCAAGACAATCGTGTTCGATGCAAATCTAGTTTCTGCAACCTATTCAAAAATTTAAAATTAAAATTAAAATATAAATAAGACATGCATGAGTTTAAAAAATAAAATCATAATTACTTAAGTGAAATGTAAAATTTAAAAGTTGAAGTGTTTCAATTACCTTCAACAACTCCAATGCTGAAAATGATCTAAAAATGGCCTATGACATTTGATGGTTTGTGATGAACATTTGGATCTCTTCAGCTTCAACATACATTTGTTTGATCCAATTTATTTTTGCACCCAGCTTTTGTAGCATGAGGTTGAGAGAGTGAACAACACAAGTTGTCCAAAATATGTGCTCAAATCGTGTCTCAATCAACATGCCTGCAGCTCTACTATTCTTTGCATTGTCTGTTACTACTTGGATAACATTTTCAGGACCCACATCTTGAATGCACTGTATAAGGATGTTAACAATAAATTGTGCATCCTTCACTTGTCCTTCACAATCCACAGCTTTCAAAAACATTGCCCCTTTAGGGCACACTACAATCACATTGATTAATGGCCGGTTTTTGACATCCTTCCATCCATCAAAAATAATTGACACCCCTGTTTTTTTCCATGAATTTCTAATGGGAGTCAATGCATTGTTTATGCCTTTTACCTCCTTTGCTAGTAAGGTGGTACGCACCTTCTCATAACCTGGCCCTATGTACCCTTGTGGACAGTCACTTGCCTTTCTCAACATATCCTACCAATATGGTGACCTTACAACATTAAATGCCAAACCGTTTGCATATAGACATCTTGCAACGGCTTGATCTACAAGCTCTCTAGCTTCAAGCTTAAATGCATTTTCTAATGGCCCCTTGCTTCTCTTCACACCAACAGGATCATCTTCACTTCTACCCAAAAAATGGGTGGCTCTCTACTACAACATCATCAAAGTCACTATGTGTTGGAGAAGGAGGAGGCCTCTTTGATCCCCTTCCACTTCCACTTCCTCCTCCTCTCAACAAAGGATGGTTTGTGGCATGACCAACTCTTGCATCTGCTTCCTCTTGCTCTTTAATATATGCTGCTACTTTGTGAGGATGTAACCTTTTACCATTTTCTCCTGCACATACTGTGATTCCTTGTCAAGAAATGGCACATAAATGGAATTTCACACAATTGTATGAGCTAGTATAGTGAACTTTAAAATGATTTCATATCCAAACAAATGTTCCTCCCCCTTTAAATTGTCATATAATTTGTACATATTTCCATAGAGGTGAATTTGGGTCAGTTTTAAAGGTGGGCCCATCAATAGAAGTAGAACTGGTTGCCATTATATTTCCTACAAAAAAATTCAAAAAATAGTTATTGAATATTGAACAATAAATGTTAAAGAAATATAATGCAAATATCAGCATTATGATTAAATACAATTAAGCAACATACTTCAATATTTATTACTAAAAATAACAATTTGAATTAATAAACGTTTAATAAATAATATGTAATTACTAATTAATATAATTACAATTTAATAAATTATATTTATAATTTTAATTTTAAATTATAATTGATTATTATTTATTAAAATAAAAAATAGCAACATAAATAAATTTTAACATTAAATAAACAAAATAATAATTAGATTTATATTTATTATTTTAAAATGTAAATTTTAAAGTTTTAAATTTTAAAAATTATTTATATTAAAATACTAAAATAAATTAGATTTTTTATATATAATAAAATTATAAATGTAAAAACATTAAATTGTATAATATTAAATATTATTACAATAAAAAAATGTTAAAACTTAATAGTTAATACTAAATAAATAAACTAAAACTATGTATTAATATATTATAATATATATTATAAATTTATATTTTATAAAAGCAATATTATTAAATATTATATTATTTAATAATTTATTAATATTATCATATTATCATATAAATTATAAATTATAAAACAATATAAAAATTAAAAATAAAAACTTATAACTATTATAAATTTGTAAACTATAAACTATAAAATTAAATCAAAGTTTAACGAGCTGAGCTGAGAAATACCTAGAAATGGCGAACAAAAACGGCAAAGGAAAACGTGAGGAAAAAGACAGAAAAATGGCAAAATCTCCTGCACAGTCGACAGCGTGTTTGTTCTTCTTGCACAACCACGAAAACATGAGGAAAAAGACAGAAAAATGGCGGAATCTCTTGCACAGTCGACGACGTGTCTATTCTTCTTGCGCAACCACACTGAATTTCTCCTTGCGCAACCACAGATTTGTGTCTCCTTGCAATGGCAGACGAAATAGAGTTGAAAACGACCAACAAATTTCCGCGGCGAAAACACCAAGCAAAACGAGCAGCCAAAAATAATGCAAATAAGTTAGGGTTTTTTGCTTTAACCATTTGAAGTCGCAAAAAGTTTTTGGAAACTATGCCGGAATTGGATTGAAAACGCCATGTCACGAAAAAAAGGGCGTGATTTGAGGAAAAATCGGTCAGATTCGTGGAAACGTTTTTTTAAACAAAAATCTGAACCCTGTTCGAATCCGCAGGGTTTCCAGCACGAATCCGTTTGGAAATGTATCTGTACCCGGAAATCAGCAGGGTAAAGGGCCGATTCTGATAACATAGGTTATGGGAAAGAAAGCAATATTCTCTAGGCCTTCTTTCGACATGACTCTTCACTCCCACAAGAGAAGTTCTAAATGTAAATCTTGATGGGTCTTGCTTGGGGGCTGGTTTTTTTGGTTGGCTGTAGGCTGTCCTTTTTGCAGCTTTGTTTTGGATTGTAAAGGGTTTTGAGTCCCTTCAAAACCTGTTTTTTCCTTAATCAAAAACTGAGCATCTTACGGATTTACTTAACAATTTCTTTCAACATTTACAGTTTACATCAACAAGTTTGAATAAGACAGAAGCCATATTTAGTATTGCAATAGGCCATATTATTTAGGAGGTGACAGGAGAAGGTTTGAGTTTCCAAGTGTGATTGTTTCTTCGCCAAGCCAAGGCGTCCAGATTTTCCAAAGGACCAGAGGGTTTCAACAACAAGAAAAAGCATTAAAATGTGATATGTGGGAGTTTAAGAAGCCATACAAGTCAAAGGAGGAAGCACATGTGAGTTTGGGAGCAAACCGCTTTGCTTTGGAGGTTGCAAATACCTTGCTTGGAGGCATCTAGCATCATCCAACAAACCAGCATCAAAACAAAGACGAGATATGTGCAAAATGAAGCATGGCATCCTTGCATTTGATTGTTGTGATTGTCGTGTAAAAACCTAGGTTCCAAACTGTTGCATTTTGGCTTATGAGTATGATCTAATTATGTTCTGAATAAATAAAGATAACTAAATTTTCAATTATTTATGCAATTTCCCTTCCGTTATTGTTTTATACAAATTCTTGAAATTTTTGGCACTGCCACCGACACCAAAAAAAAAAAAAATCAAAATTCAACAAAAAACTCAAAAGTCAATTTTGAAACCCTAAGGGAACATCATAGTGGTATCAAAGCACAAAATATCTTGCCATCCTATGTGGTTAATTCATGAGTGAGAAAGAACAAACTTATCATAGGGGTTCACGGTCGTGGCAACCTCTGTAGCTGTTGAAGGGTGAAACTATTCCAAGGGTTTTAGGTATCCATAATTCTCCAAAGATACCAAGGAGTCTATCCAGTGATAGTGAAAGTGTTGCAAGTGCAGTGGTAGAAAGAGATAAAGGGCATGTTGGTTCCATTAGCCTAGATGCTAGGAGAGCAAAAATTTGATACTATTATGGATATGTTGGTCGAGTTCTTGCACAAGATGAACCAAGTTCCTACTCCTGGTCATACAACACGTCCTGATAATCCTGGTAGTTCTAATACAAAGCCTATGGACAGGCCAAGGAATTCACTCAACTCCACATTGTAGCCTACTTTTACATGCAAGGTTGAGGCTCACGTTCGTTAGGAACCTCTTGAGCAGCCGATGACCATGGTCGATGAGGTTAGGGCCAGCCATACGAAGTAAATTTCACTTCCTCCCGAAATCAAGAACATGTTGACATTTGACCAATTCCTAAACTGGAGCAAATAGAAGGTAGTGGCAACTAGCAGGCCAGAGACTAGAGCACAACAAGGTACCAAGGATCTCCAGCAAGCAGTGAGCAAAATTACATTGGAGCATTTTGATGGTGGCCATCATTGTACAATGCATGCTTGGGTTTAAAAGTTAGATAACTTCCTTTCCTTGAGGCCCATGCTTGAGAAAGAGGTAATTAGGTTTGCCATGCTACATCTTGATGGCATAGCTCAAGAGTGGTGGTACCATGGATTAATGACGTTGGGACACAGGTCAATCATGTCTTATGATGAGTTCATTAACAAACTCATCGAACCATTTGACAAGAGAGATTTAGAGGTTTTATTCCAAGAACTTGCACAATTTAAGCAAGTTGGGTCACTAGAGGCTCAGAGTTCCAATGGTTGATACTAGTGGTACCTTTCAATGAGGGTCTTGTAGAACCCATATGTGGATGGATCAAGGCTTTTGATCCGCCTTCATTACAGGACGTGATGAAGAAGGCACAAGACATGGAGCTTGCTGCCCCAAAAAAGCAGTTTCCACCTAAAACAATGACTTCTCCAAAGGATGAGAGTCATCATTAAGTTGTAGACCAGCAAAAGAGACCACTACAAAAAAATAATGATGATACCTTAAAAGACTTGAGGAGGCAGAAATTATGTTACAAATGCAAAGTGTAAGAGACCAGGTGTCTCTCAACCCAACCACTGCTTGAGAATGCAAGGTTTTTGTTTGTTTTCATTGTTTTTTATTTTATTTTGTTGAAGTTTTTGCAGTAAAGTAGAATGGTGCGATTTTGAAATAAAATGCTATAAAATTCATAATAAATTCATAGATGATAAATAATGCATCAAATAGCTTCCCAAAGGACGGTGAATGCTTTTATTAATTTTCAGGACAAATACAATGAAGAAATACGAACATGCAAGTAAAAAGGCAACACTTTTAATTCAAAAACCTGGTTATTTGCAGCTGCCTATGAGACGGAAGAAATAATTCGCCCAGCTTAAATATCAACTTCTCTCTCCTCTGAATGTATGCAAAATGCTTTAGAAGTCAAGGCGTCCCAACTGGTGAAAGAGAATGTGAAAAAGGAAAAGCGATTTGCTCTGGGAGAAAAGTACGACCTCGACCTTGCAGCTGTATAGTACAGCCTAGCAGCAGCAATAAGAATGGTACGGTTGAAAGAAATAGTTGCCAAATCAACTGGAAATTAACCTCAATCAATTCGCCCCTGTTATCTGATGAAAACAATTCAAACCCTTACTGAATCCTTCCTCTGTAAGCACAAATATCACTTCTGAATAAAGTCATCCAACTGACAAGCTTCAACTGGTATCTCACAGTCTCAGTATGTCTGATTCTGAAGAGGGAATGTTCTCCAAAATCCAATGATCTGCAGAAACCCTTGTTTCACAAACCCCAATGTTCTCAGAGAGAAAATAAGACAAATTAGAATAATTCACAATGAAGTTCGATTTGCCTTGAGATGAAATATAAACCTTCTCTCAATAAGTCGGCCTAAAAAAGCAAGTGAATGAGCATTTAAAATATTATAAAATTCGCCCCTTCAAACTTAGGAGAAATAATTAAAATATGGTGTCCCCTTTTAATAAATGATTATTGAATAAATAAGTCATCAATAATCGCCCTTTTAATATAAAGTATTAATACTTTATATTATTCCATTGATATTTTAATATTTAATTAATTGACTTTATATTATAAAGTCACAACTTAAATATTTCTCCCAATATCATTAAATGCTTTGATATTCACCATCTACTCACCAGACTATCAAACTGGGTCGAAACTAAACTGACCAACTAAACCAGGTGCCCTGCTAGAAATAGCAACTCCTGCTTGCCTGACTTACTATAAATAGTAAGTGCCTGAAACTGACTCTATAAGTACCTGCCAAGGCCCAAAACCTGAATCAACTGATGGAGTAGTGTTCCCAAACGTTGGATAACTGCCAAAATGACCCTCTAAACATCATCTCTCAGCCTACGAGGGTCTGAATGATAGGCTAACCCCACTGAATCAACTATACTGCCTAAGAAGGGGACATTACAGTCCACCCTCCCTAAAATTGCTTGTCCTCAGGCAATCTCAGCTCTAGATGCTATAAAATCTCCTCTGACTCCCATGTAGCATCCTCAACCGGCAAGTCTCTCCACTTAATTAAATACTCTCTAATAACCTGCCTCCGAAGATGTCTCTCTCTAACATCGAGGATGGCATCAGGCACTAATATCAACTTCCCCTCATCATCAAGGGGTGCCAATACTGGAGAGGGAATCACATGTTGACCCAACGCATTCTTCAAGCGTGAAACATGAAACACGTTGTGAACCCTGCTATCTGCCAGTAAATCCAACTCATATGCAACCTCGCCCACTCGTCTGAAGACTCGAAATGGACCATAGTAACAAGGTTTCAACTTCTCTACACCACTCTCCCGCAGAGTGGATTGACGGTAAGGCTGTAACATGAGATAGACCATGTCACCCACTGCAAAGGAATGCTCAACCCTTTTCTGATCAGCATACTACTTCTGCTGATTCTATGCCCGCTGAATATTGTCTCTAAAAGACCTCAAGATATCCTGTCGATTCTGCATCATATCCCCTGCACTAGGCACTCTGCTATCACTCAACACCAAATCCAAAAGGTTGGGTACAACTTTCCCTTAGTGACATGATGTGAAACAAGGCATCCCATAAGTGGCAATCTGTTATATTCATGTGGTGAGTAGAGTTATAACAGTACTCACAAAGGTATATCCACCTCACCCAAGCTCTTTGTTGTCCAGCTATATAATTACGCAGATATCCTTCCACCCACTTATTGACGATCTTCGTCTGCCCATCTGTCTGTGGATGGTAGCTGGTGCTAGGTGTCAATTCGGTCCCACAAAGTCTGAAAAACTCCTACCAAAAGTTGCTCATGAACCGACTGTCTCTATCGCTGACTATAGTCCGAGGCAAACCATGTAACCTGAATACCTCTTTGAAGAAGAGCTCTACAGTCTGCGATGCTGTGAATGTAGTGGTGATCGAAAAGAAGTGTGCATATTTTGTCAGCCGATCAACAACCATGTAAATACAATCTTTACCTTGGGCTTTCGGCAAGTCTATGATAAAATCCATTGATAAACATTCCCACTTCCTGTTAGGTATCGGAAGTGGCTAAAGCAATCCAGCAGGATATGTGTGTTCCTGTTTGTTTTGCTGGCAAACAGAACACTCTCGAACATACTGAAGAACATCAGTCTTTAGCCCTTTCCAAGTAAACCGTTCCCGTACCAGCTTATATGTTTTGAAATAACCAAGATGGCCCGTCATAGGAAGATCATGATAGGCTCTCAAAACTGTATCCCTCAATTTTGAATCAAGAACCAAGAAAATCCGCCCCTTGTAAATGATCAAGTCATTCACAACGACATATCTATTATCTTGCTTTGTCCCATCAACTATGCTAGAATCCCATTGGTTATTAGCATACTCTGCAATAATCTTGTGCCTCCAATCCTTAGAAATCTATGCAATAGCATTCAACTGAGGTCTGTGAGACAAGGCGTCAACTACAACATTTTGCTTCCCCTATACAAAGGTGATATCAAAATCATATGATTGCAATTTGATGACCCACTTTTGTTGTCTTTCATTTAGGTCTCGCTGTCCAAGGAAGTGTTTCAGGCTGTTATGATTTGTACGCACACTAAATTTGCTACCTACCAAATATTGCCTGAACTTAGTCAAAGTGTGCATAATGGCTAACATCTCCTTGTCATAAATGCTATAAAATCTCTCAGAACCCCTAAGCTTCCTACTCTCAAAAGCAATAGGGTGTCTCTCCTGCATCAGAATGGCACCAATGCCCTCTCTTGAGGCATCACAATACAAATCAAATGATTTTGTAAAGTCTGGTAATGCTAATACTGGACATGAAGTCATAATCACCTTAAACCTGTCGAAGCACTCCTGAGCCTACAGTGACCAAGCAAATGCCCCTTTCTTTGTCAGATCAGTAAGGGGTGCGGCGTGTCATGAGAACCCACTAACAAATCGTCTGTAAAAAGCACACAACCCAATGAATCCTTTGAGCTGGGTAAGGTTCTCTGGTACTGCCCACTCAACAATAGCTCGGACCTTCTCAGGGTCCATACTGACTCCCTTAGCACTGATGATGTGCCCAAGATACAACTTAGCCATGCCTAGCTCACACTTGGACTCCTTGGCGTACAAGGACTCCTCTGCCAAAATGCTAAGGACTGTATCTAAGTGAGCTATATGCTCCTCCCATGACCGACTGTAAATCAGAATGTCATCGAAGAAGACCAACACATATCTCCGTAGCTGAGAACTGAAGACCCTGTTCATTGTGGCCTAAAAGGTAGCAGGGGCGCTGGTTAGACCGAAAGGCATAACCAAGAACTCGAAGTGACCGCAATGGCATCTGAAAGCGGTTTTCTCTATGTCCTACTCCCTCATCTGAATTTGATGGTACCTAGATCTCAAGTCAATCTTCGTGAAGAAGATAGCACCGTGCAACTCATCAATCAACTCATCGATGGGGGTATAGGGTACCTGTTCTTGATTGTTTTCTTATTGAGCTGGCGGTAATCTATACACATCCGAAGTGATCCATCCTTTTTCTTCACCAATACCACCGATGAAGCAAAAGGTGACTTGCTAGGTCTAATATGCCCCATAGCCAACAACTCACTGATTGTTTTCTCTATCTCATCCTTGAGGTGTTTCGGATGTCTATAGGGTGTGATCATAATGGGCTTTGCGCCCTCCTCCAACTCAATAATATGCTCGATGCCCCTGTCTGGAGGTCTACCAGGTGGGATGTCACTCAACACTTTAGAGTGTTTAGTCCTCAGTATCTAAATGTTCGGATGGTACTCAACCTTCTGTTACTCCTGTTGTGCTAGTAACATACACTCTGCAGCCCAATCTACCATATCATGACGAATGAGTCTCTCCATCCGTCTAAAAGATACCACTCTCAGATTACTCTCTCTAATGGCTTTTATGACATGAGGTTTCCCGTTTACCTTGAACTTCATTTCCATGTCCCGAAGATTGAGTGTGAACTCACCCAAATCGTGAAGCCATGCCATCCCAAGTACAACATCAGTATCTCCCATATTAACAACGTAGAATTCAGCCTTGAACTCATAGTTGTTAAACCACATTGGAAGATCTGTTATCCTTCTATCACATTTGAGGGTGTACCCATCAGCCACCTTGACTCGAATATCCTCAAACTCCTCTGTCTGTATGCCTCATCTCTCTACCAACCGTGCATCTATAAAATTATGAGCCGCATTGGAAGATCTGTTATCCTTCTATCACATTTGAGGGTGT
The DNA here is from genome assembly GCA_007258455.2 of Sequoia sempervirens. Taxonomy (NCBI): domain Eukaryota; kingdom Viridiplantae; phylum Streptophyta; class Pinopsida; order Cupressales; family Cupressaceae; genus Sequoia; species Sequoia sempervirens. The sequence goes on from VDFB02000007.1 coordinate 201,718,281, forward strand.
ACCCATCAGCCACCTTGACTCGAATACCCTCAAACTCCTCTGTCTGTATGCCTCATCTCTCTACCAACCGTGCATCTATAAAATTATGAGTAGCACCAGTGTCAAGTAGAGTGATCACTTTCTGACCTGCTAGGAGCCCACGTAGCCTAAAAGATCCATCTCTCTGAAAACTAGTCAAGTGTGCCTCCTGTAACTTTCTTCCTCCCTCATTTTCACTGTCATTTTCAATCCTCTCATCATCTGAATGTTCTAAATCAGCATGCTGGTCTAACAGATCAGATTGCTCTTCACCCTCATAAAACCACTCCATTCGGTTATTTTTCACTTTAGGACAAAGAGGGCATACATGTTCATCACAAGGTGCCTTGCACCAAAAACACAACTTTTTCTTGCATAGATCATTCAATGTTTCCCTGTCAAAAGGCGGTGCATTCCTTTTCTTAGGATCAAGTGGATCCTTCTTCTTATCAAATGTTTTGTTTCTATCAAATGATTTGTTTGGCCTCGAGTAGGATGATGAGCCTGAAGAAAACTTGTTGCGAGGTGCTGCAAGTTCCATACTACGTGCCTTCCTCATGGCCTCCTAAAGAGTAGGAGGATCAAATGCCTTGACCCAACCTCTCATCAGCTCATATAATCCCTCGATGAAGAGAATAACAAATCTCCTCTCTGAAATGCCTGTCACCATGACTGCAACCCTCTGGAATTCACCAATGTAGGAATTCAAACTACTTGTCTATCTGAGCTGAGCTAGCTCCCTGAAATAAAGTTTTGGATCCTTTTTGTCAAAACACTCTATGAGCCTGCTTGTGAACTCCTAGTAGGTGGTAACTGCGTGATGAACAAGTGTGTACATGTCGTGATGCCACCAGTCATACGCCAACCCATCAAGATGCAGTGTAGTGAACTTAATGGCCTCATCCTCCTACATCGGTCTCAGCGATAGGTAATTGTCTAACTTTTGTACCCAAGACCTTGTTGAACTCTTATCTGAGCCATCAAAGTAACGCAAGATAATCTTGTTGACTGCATGTTGAAGATCCCTATTCACCTGTGGCTGTGGCTACTGGTGCTAAGGAGCTCTGCGGTCAAATCTACCTCCCCCTCTAGGTTTATGCACATCCATAAACTCATGAAATGACATAGACTGTCTGATCTCCGATGCCAATGTCGAATACTCTCCAAAGAATCTGGTCACGTCTGCCACCGGCATGCCATGATGTGGATGAAACTCAGGCTGGTGACCCTGCTGCTCTGCCTCCGACGTCGAAGGTGCCTCTCTAGATATAAATGTAGGTTGACCCGGCCTACGCTCATGCAAGATAGGTGACGACTGCCTCTGTACTGACACCAGTGACTAGTCTATGCCTGCAATCCTGCTCGTCTGTACTATCTGAATGTAGTGTTGCTGAGGCGGAGTATACTGCCTCATCGTGCCCATCAACTGAGACATCATGTCCATCATATTATCATGCCTGCGCCTGAACTCATCATCAGAAATCTCACCTCCAGCCTGCTCTTTCCCTGGATCTCTACGAGACTCTGTAGGGGACTCACAATCTGCCATCAGTGTAGTGACACTGTTCTCATTGCTATTGGAACTGGATCTATGAATACCCAGAAGCCCTGATACTGTCTCACCTTCAGGAATAGGTGGACTTGTCCAATCCTCAATTTTGCCTGTTCCTCTACCCTTACTGTAGAAGATAATGTCTCTACTCATGAAAAAGCATCAAAAAAGCACACATCTAAATGAAAAAGCAACTGAAAAAGCACAGGATGGCAGGAAAACTGTGCTCTAATACCACTGTAAGAGACCAGGTGTCTCTCAACCCAACCACTACCTAAGAATGCAAGGTTTTTGTTTGTTTTCGTTGTTTTTGAATTTTTTTTTTGAAGTTTTTGCAGTAAAGTAGAATTGTGCGATTTTGAAATAAAATGCTATAAAATTCATAATAGATTCATAGATGATAAATAATGCATCAAATAGCTTCCCAAAGGACGGTGAATGCTTTTATTAATTTTCTGGACAAATACAATGAAGAAATACAAACATGCAAGTAAAAAGGCAACACTTTTAATTCAAAAACCTAGTTATTTGCAGCCGCCTATGAGACAGACGAAATAATTCGCCCAGCTTAAATATCAACTTCTCTCTCCTCTGAATGTATGCAAAATGCTCTGGAAGTCAAGGCGTCCCAACTGGTGAAAGAGAAAGTGAAAAAGGAAAAGCGATTTGCTCTGGGAGCAAAGTACGACCTTGCAACTATATAGTACGGCTTGGCAGCAGCAATAAGAATGGTACGGCTGAAAGAAATAGTTGCCAAACCAACTAGAAATTAACCTCAATCAATTTGCCCCTGTTATCTGATGAAAACAATTCAAACCCTTACTGAATCCTTCCTCTGTAAGCACAAATATGACTTCTGAATAAAGTCATCCAACTGACAAGCTTCAACTGGTATCTCACAGTCTCAGTATGTCTGATTCTGAAGAGGGAACGTTCTCCAAAATCCAATGATCTGCAGAAACCCTTGTTTCACAAACCCCAATGTTCTCAGAGAGAAAATAAGACAAATTAGAATAATCCACAATGAAGTTCGATTTGCCTTGAGATGAAATATAAACCTTCTCTCAATAAGTCGACCCAAAAAAGCAAGTGAATGAGCATTTAAAATATTATAAAATTCGCCCCTTCAAACTTAGGAGAAATAATTAAAATATGGCGTCCCCTTTTAATAAATAATTATTGAATAAATAAGTCATCAATAATCGCCCTTTTAATATAAAGTATTAATACTTTATATTATTCCATTGATATTTTAATATTCAATTGAATTTATATTATAAAGTCACAACTTAAATATTTCTCCCAATATCATTAAATGCTTTGATGTTCACCATCTGCTCACTAGATTGTCAAATTGGGTCAAAACTGAACTGACCAACTGAACTAGGTGCCCTACCAGAAATAGCAACTCTGTAATGTCCCCTTCTCATCAGTGATTTGTTATGTCACTCATCAGCCTATTCCGGAAGCCTGTAGGCTCGTTTGAGGTAAAATTAGGGTTTCCAGTTCTAAGGTTCTCTGGATTTTCTAGGAGTTTACTATTTATAGTAAATTCTATTTTGGGCAGTATGCAGTTATCAGTCTTCAAGGTCTTCATTTTCAGTTGGAGCATTTAATGCAATTCAAGTCTGGCTTCTAAAGGTTTTTATTTTGGTGAATTAAAGCATTAATGATTTAATTTGCAGTTGACCCCCTTGGCCTAGGAGAACAACTTTAAGTTGTGTTTTAAAGAGGGACTTGGAAGGGGAACGCCTTCATGAGGTGTTATTATATTTTAATTATTAATGAAGTCTTATGACTTGGGAAATAAGTGGACGCCTTTTTGAACAAATTATTTTAAATAAATTTTTTATGTTGCCTTGTGAAGTGGATGCCACTCTTGAGCAATTAATTGTTGTTGGAAATTTGAAGAGACATGTTGTGACTTTTGGCGTCTTTCCTTGGGAAATTGAAGAGTCTTCTACTCTTCTATATATTGAATGCCTTGCTCCAGCTCTTCATCCATTCATGCTATCATACTGTTATGCTGTCAGAATGACAATTGAAACTCTACTTCGGGGATGCTACCTCCTAGCCAATTAACCAATTTTGTGTTTGAGATACAACACCTAGTTGGTATTTGCTGCTTCTTATCCAGACTAGTAGATTGAGCTCGATCGTGGAGAATTTTTGGAGATTTATCAATTTTGGTATTGCTGGTTCATCTACAACTGAAGGTGATTTTGATTCATAGCTTTATTTCCAGTTTGAATTTGGTTCTAGGTATTTCATCATTCCATTTGTTTACCATGGGCGATTCATCATGCCAATTTTGAGAATTTTAAGTTGAGAGTTTGATTTTTAAAGAGAAATCACCCCTTCAAGGAGGGTCGTATTTTTCTGGAAGTGCCTTGGGATTCGTGCTAAATCCACAGAGAACCTTTGTTGCTGTTTCTTCATCCTAGCATGCTCGCCTACCTTCTAGTAATCCATTGCATTTGATTTCAATCAAAACGGAGGTAATTTGGTGTAGTTATGAACAATTTATTGATTTCATAGTTTGCTGATCAGAATTTCCAGAACTCAGATTTTTATATCAGATTCATATAATTTATGTTTTGGTCTTAATTCTATCATTGGAAGAGTAAAGGATTATTAGTATTCATTCTTCTCTTCTTGACTTATTTCTCAATCATTGTAATTCTCGTATTTGCAGTGTTTTGAATTGTAAGGTTGTGATATAGTAGTACTAATCCAACCAATGTTATTGCTGCAATTACTTGTTTAATTTCTTATTAATTATCCCTGGATGGTTTACCGCCAGTGTGGAGAACGAACTTGTTATTTCTTTGTACCCACTCTCAAGTGGTGAATCCCCACTATTTAGTGGATGCCCGCCGCAGCCGATGAATTAGATTGTTGTAGCTTCATGGCTGGTTATCCGCCTATTAGTTTCAGTTTTCGATCAATCACTCCATCATATGTTAGCACCTCGCCCTCAGTGGGATCTTGAGTGCACATCCTTGACATCGAGTTTGTTTCATTTCAAGTATTGTTTTTTAGCTTCTCCGCCATATGACAACACCTATCCTTCCTTGGGATTGAGTGTGCATTCTTGGCGTGAGTTCTTTCAAGTTTGGATTTCAGTTTTTGATGCTAACGCTAATCAAGTTGGCTAGTGCTGGTTTATATTGTGTTGTGCAATTCATCAAAAAAATTGGTTAGCATATTTCAGTGTTGTCAGAGCAGAAGACCCTGCCATCCTGTGGCACTTTTCAATTGGTTGTCTGATGAGTGGAACAGACACTAGGCCATTCACCAGAAGTCAGGCCAGAAATCAGCATCAGTTTCCACCCGTTCTAGAGGTAGAGACATTATCAGAAGCTTTAAGGGATCTTGGCAAAACAGTGGAAGGTTCAGAAAAGTCAGTTGAAGAGGTTGGACAAACAGTTGTAATAATGTCAGACAGTGTTAGGCAAGCTAATGAAGAGAGGGGCAGAGTCGAGAAGAAGTTTGATGGGATGATAGACATGATGTCCTGATTATTGTCCAAGTTGGATCAGCAAGCCGCACATAATGTTCTTCAGCCCCAAAATAATCCAACTGGTGAAAGCAGTGGAGTTAATGGAAAATCCAGTAATGGCAGTCTTGAGGTGAATAAAGGAGATAGAATTGTGGGTCAGCATGCTGCAATTCCTAGTGGGTCATCCTCTAGACCTCTTTTCCCCACTTTCAGGCCAAGGGAAGAGCAACAACCGGTTGAAGCTACACCAAGCTTTGCTGATGATGCACATCAAGCTTACATGGAGTATGCTTCTTTACCTCTCGATTTGAGAGATGCTTGGACCTTTGATCAGTACATGAATCAAAGGAGTCGGAGAAATGGAGGAAGGAATGAGCAACGTCCTCCTATGGTGCCTAGAAATGATTTCTACCAAGCTTTGGGAAAGATAACTATGGAGCATTTTGATGGTAGTAATAAGTGTACAGCCAGATCATGGGTGCAGAAGCTAGATAACTATCTCTCTCTCAGACCAATGCCGGAAGAAGATGCTATCAAATTTGCTACCTTGCATTTGGATGGGATAGCTCACGAATGGTGGACTCATGGTTTGGTCACTCTTGGCCATAACCTCATTCACACATATGATGAGTTTACCAATAAGCTAATCGAGAGATTTGATACCAAGGATCCAAAGTTGAGATTCAGAGAATTGGCACAATTGAAACAGCAAGGATCATTAGAAAATTATGTGGTTGATTTCCAAAGGTTGTCAGTAATGGTACCTAAATTGTACCTAACATTACTGAAAGAAGACTTGTGGTACTCTTTGTTGAAGGTCTAATGGAGCCTTTGAAGGGTTGGGTCAAAGCCTTTGATCCACCAACTTTAGATGAAGCTATCAAGAAAGCTAGGAGCATGGAGTTAGCAGCCCCAAGGCCTAAGTTTCATTCGAAACCTTTCAACCATAAGAAAGATAAAAAGACTTCTTCAAATCTGCCTAAGAAGTTTCCACCAAGGTTATCAGAGGAGCTCAAGGAACAGCGTAGAAAAGATGGAGTTTGCTACACTTGCCGTTAACCCTGGGTTAAGGGTCACCGTTGCTATGGAAGAGGCAAAGCAAATCGAATGGAGGGCTATTCTGATTATGGATCAAAATCTGATTCGTCTGACCAACAATATGAATCAGCAAGTAGTGAAGGTGAAGAAGCCCCAAAAGAGAAGACTAATGAGGTGGTAGATGGTAGTGCTTTCGCACAACTATCAAGTTTTCAAAAAAATGAGTCATTTCGGGTTCATAGAGTAGTGAATTCACAAAGGATTGTTGCTCTAATCGACACTGGAGCAACTCACAATTTTATTGATGAAGGATTAGTTGCTAAAAAGGGGTTGAAGACTGAAGAATTTGAAGGTTTCAAGGTAATGGTTGCAGATGGTTTTACTATGTCTTGCACAAGGAAGATTCCTAACCTCTCTATGCAACTTGGGAATTATGAGGTAAAAGATGATTTCTATGTGGTGGGAATTGGAGATACTGATGTTGTGCTAGGCATACAATGGCTACGATCTCTTGGTGAGATCACATTGAATTTGCAAACTATGGAGCTAAAATTCCAGTCTAATGGAAGGAAAGTTGTTCTAAGAGGGATGTCAAATGGGGGCCCTCGAATTGTGTCTTTGAAGAGGATGGAAAGGCTGATCCGTCATGATCAAGTTGAACGGGCTGTTGAATGTTTGGTTCTACCAGCTGATCCAGTGGAAGAGAAAAGGCAATATCACCCTGATATTCAAGCCTTACTTTCAAAGAAGAGCAAAGTCTTTGGAAGTATACCTCCTGGAAGACCTCCTAAAAGAGGTTCTAAGCATGTAATTGAATTAGGAGCAAAGCCCGTCATGACTACACCATACCGTTATCCAAAGAAGCAAAAAGATGAGATCGAAAAAGCCATCAAGGAGCTATTCGAGATAGGTTTCATTAGGCCAAGCAAGCGTCCTTTTGCTTCTACAGTGGTGCTGGTCAAAAAGAAAGATGGTACAATGCGTATGTGTGTTGACTACCGTGCATTGAATCAGAAGACCATCAAGAATAGATATCCAATCCCTAGAATTGATGAGCTTATTGATGAGCTCCATGGGGCTATGTTTTTCTCAAAGATTGATCTTCGTTCGGGCTATCATCAAATCAGAATGAGGGAGGCAGATATAGAGAAGACAGCTTTTAGATGCCATTTTGGGCATTTTGAATTTCTTGTCATGCCTTTTGGTTTGACAAATGCTCCAGGTACATTCCAATCTTGTATGAACAAGATTTTTAGACAGCAGTTGAGGAAGTTTGTGCTCATCTTCTTCGACGATATTCTCATCTTCAGTAAGTCTTGGGAAGAGCACCTCAAGCAATTGGAAGAAGTGCTTAGCATTTTGGAGGCGGAATGTTTGTTTGCCAAAGAATCAAAGTGTGAGTTCAGGATGACAAAACTGTTGTATCTCGGCCACATCATTAGTGCCAAGGGTGTCAAAGTTGATCCAGAGAAGATTAAGGCCATCCTTGATTGGCCACCTCCAAAGACTTTCTCATTTGAGAGGATTTTTGGGTTTATGTGGATTCTATAGAAGAATTGTGAAAGGATATTCTCATCAAGCAGACCCTCTCACAAATCTCACAAAAAAGGGAGTTTTCCTTTGGACAGAGAAGGCACAAGAAGTTTTTGATAAGTTCAAACAAATCATGAGTACATGTCCAGTGTTAGCTCTTCCAAATTTTACCAAATCTTTTGAATTGCAATGTGATCCTTCAGGAGAAGGTGTTGGAGCTGTGTTAATGCAAGACAAACATCCCATTGTCTTCGAAAGCAGGAAGTTAAGAGGAGCAGAAAAAACTTACTCCATTTATAACAAAGAGATGCTTGCCATCATGCATGCTTTGTCTAAGTTCCGTCAATATTTGGTGGGAAGTAAATTTGTTGTTAAGACTGACCACAATAGTCTTAAACATTTTATGCGCCAAAAGGATTTGAAAAGGATCTGAATGAAAGGCAGCAGAAATGGGTGAGTAAGCTCCAGGCTTATAACTTTGACATTGAATATGTCAAAGGGAAAAATAACATAGTGGCTAATGCCCTTTCAAGAAGGCCTCATTTGTAGTCACTTTGTGAGTTATCAACAGATTGGAAGGAGTTAATTGCTGCTGATTATGCTAAAAATCAGTTTGCAACCAGCTTACTAGAAGGACAATTGGCTGATGAAAGGTATAAGTTGGTTGATGGTCTAATTTTCTATAAAAGTAGAATCTTTTTAGTGCATGAATCTAAGCTTAAAAAGAAGATTCTACAATCTTTTCATAATGTTCCCCTTGCTGGTCATCAAGAGATTCTCAAGACTTATAAGTAGATTCGTGAAAGATTCACTTGGAGAGGGATGAAAGAAGAAGTCTTGAACTACATTAGAGAGTGTCCGACTTGTCAAAAGAATAAAAATGAACACTCTTATCCAGCTGGTCTATTACAGCCCTTGCCAATTCCGAATCAGAAATGGGAAAGCATTGCAATGGATTTTATCACGGGGCAAGAACGTAATTGTATTTTTGTTGTGGTAGATAGACTAACAAAATTTGCTCATTTTTATGCTGTCACAACTTCATTTACAGCAGCTCAAGTGGCTGAGTTGTTTTTTAGAGAGGTTTTCCATTTGCATGGATTGCCTAAAACTATTGTCAGTGATAGGGATAGCAAGTTCCTAAGTATTTTTTTGCAAGAGATCTTCAGATTGAGTGGGACGGTGCTTACTCCAAGCACTAGTTATCACCTACAAACAAATGGGCAATCAGAAATTGTTAACAAATGGTTAGAAGGCTACTTAAAAAACTATGTTTCAGGACAGCAAAGAGCTTGGATTAAGTGGCTTCATTTAGGAGAGCATTGTTATAACTCTTCCTATCATATCTTAATTAAGATATCTCCTTTCATGGCTCTTTATGGTTATGATGCTACTAACTTTGTTGATTTAGTGTTTGGTGATAGTAGAGCTCCACAAGCAAAGGATATGCTACAACAGAGCCAAGATATCTTAAAATCTCTAAAGGAAAATCTGCAACAAGCTCAAAACCAGCAGAAGTTATACGCTGATCAGCAACGTATTGAGAAATCTTTTGAAGTAGGAGACATGGTTTACTTGAAGCTTCAGCCCTATCGACAATCTTCCCTCAAGAAGAGTGGTGCAGAAAAGTTGAAGCCACGTTTTTATGGCCCTTTCAAAGTCACCAAGAGGATTGGTGAAGTTGCTTATGAGTTGGAGCTTCCAGCTGAAAGCAAGGTGCATAACGTCTTTCATGTTTCACACCTCAAGAAGGCACTTGGACACAATGTTGTGGCTACTTCAGAATTACCTCCATTAGATGAAGAAGGTCAGTTGGTGTTGATTCCAAAAGAGATTCTTGATACTAAAGAACGTTCCTTGAGGAGGAGGACAATCAAGGAATACTTGGTTAGATGGAGGAATTTGCCTTTTGAAGATGCCACATGGGAAGGAGAACAGATTTTGTTGCATCCATTTTTTCAGTTGCTTGAGGACAAGCAATCTCGAGGAGGGCGGACTGTAATGTCCCCTTCTCATCAGTGATCTGTTATGTCACTCATCAGCCTATTCCGAAAGCCTGTAGGCTCGTTTGAGGTAAAATTAGGGTTTCCAATTTTGAGGTTCTATGGATTTTCTGGGAGTTTACTATTTATAGTAAATTCTATTTTGGGCAGTATGCAATTATCAGTCTTCAAGGTCTTCATTTTCAGTTGGAGCATTTAATGCAATTCAAGTCTGGCTTCTAAAGGTTTTTATTTTGGTGAATTAAGGCATTAATGATTTAATTTGCAGTTGTCCCCCTTGGCCTAGGAGAACAACTTTAAGTTGTGTTTTAAAGAGGGACTTAGAAGGGGGACGCCTTCATGAGGTGTTATTATATTTTAATTATTAATGAAGTCTTATGCCTTGGGAAATAAGTGGACGACTTTTTGAACAAGTTATTATTTTAAATAAAGTTTTTATGTTGCCTTGTGAAGTGGATGCCACTCTTGAGCAATTAATTGTTGTTGGAAATTTGAAGAGACATGTTGTGACTTTTGGCGTCTTTCCTTGGGAAATTGAAGAGTCTTCTACTCTTCTATATATTGAATGCCTTGCTCCAGCTTTTCATCCATTCATGCTATCATACTGTTATGTTGTCGGAATGACAATTGAAACTTTGCTTCGGGGATGCTACCTCCTAGCCAATTAACCAATTTCGTGTTTGAGATACAACACCTAGTTGGTCTTTGCTGCTTCTCATCCAGACTAGCAAATTGAGCTCGATTGTGGAGAATTTTTGGAGATTTATCAATTTTGGTATTGCTAGTTCATCTACAGCTGAAGGTGATTTTGATTCATAGCTTTATTTCCAGTTTGAATTTGGTTCTAGGTATTTCATCATTCCATTTGTTTACCATGGGAAATTCATCATGCCAATTTTGAGAATTTTAAGTTGAGAGTTTGATTTTTAAAGAGAAATTGCCCCTTCAAGGAGGGTCATACTTTTCTGGAAGTGCCTTGGGATTCATGCTAAATCCACAGAGAACCTTTGTTGCTATTTCTTCATCCTAGCATGCTCGCCTACCTTCTAGTAATCCATTGCATTTGATTTCAATCAAAACGGAGGTAATTTGGTGGAGTTATGAACAATTTATTGATTTCATAGTTTGCTGATCAGAATTTCCAGAACTCAGATTTTTATATCAGATTAATATAATTTCTGTTTTGGTCTTAATTCTATCATTGGAAGAGTAAAGGATCATAAGTATTCATTCTTCTCCTCTTGACTTATTTCTCAATCATTGTAATTCTCGTATTTGCAGTCTTTTGAATTGTAAGGTTGTGATATAGTAGTACTAATCCAACCAATGTTATTGCTGCAATTACTTGTTTAATTTCTTATTAATTACCCCTGGATGGTTTACTGCCAGTGTGGAGAACGAACTTGTTATTTCTTTGTACCCACTCTCAAGTGGTGAATCCCCACTATTCAGTGGATGCCTGCCGCAGCAGATGAATTAGATTGTTGTAGCTTCATGGCTGGTTATCCGCCTATTAGTTTCAGTTTTCGATCAGTCACTCCGTCATATGTTAGCACCTCGCCCTCAGTGGGATCTTGAGTGCACATCCTTGACGTCGAGTTTGTTTCATTTCAAGTATTGTTCTTTAGCTTCTCCGCCATATGACAACACCTATCCTTCCTTGGGATTGAGTGTGCATTCTCAGCGTGAGTTCTTTCAAGTTTGGATTTCAGTTTTTGATGCTAACGCTAATCAAGTTGGTTAGTGCTGGTTTATATTGTGTTGTGCAATTCATCAAAAAAATTGGTTAGCATATTTCAAACTCCTGCCTACCTGACTTACTATAAATAGTAAGTGCCTAAAACTAACTCTATAAGTCCTTGCCAAGGCCCAAAACCTAAATCAACTCATGGAGTAGTATTCCCAAACGTTGGATAACTGCCAAAATAACCCTCTAAACATCATCTGTTAGCCTACGAGGGTCTGAATGATAGGCTAACCCCCTGAATCAACTATACTGCCTAGAAAGGGGACATTACACAAAGGGCATTGGGACCGGGATCATAAGTGTCCTATGTAGGGTCATGCAAATCAGATGGAATATTTATACACCAATGAAGTTAATTCTGAAATTTCTGAAGAGTGATTTGATCTGGAGAACAATGAGATAGGAAGAGCATCCAAAAAGTCCGAAATAAACTTAGCAAAGTCATCCCCAATGGCACAACTCTCTAGCATGCAAATAGAGGAGTCATTCACAATCAGAGGAGTCTTGAGTGGGCAGCATGTGATCACTTTGCATAATACAGGAGCCCCTCATAACTTCATTGATGAGGGATTGGTTGCCAGGCACGGACTTCAGAAAAAGGATTTTGAGGGGTTTAGGGTGAGAGTAGCAGATGGTTTCACTCTCACTTGTATGAGGAGGATTCTTAATCTCACCTTGCAGTTGAATGATTATGAATTCCAAGCTGATTATTATGTTGTCGGCATGGGTGAGATGGATGTGGTCTTAGGCATGAAGTGGCTTCATGCAATTGGTGAGTTTTCCCTCAACTTGCGCACAATGGAAATGAAATTTGCAATTGATGGTACGAAATATGCGTTGAGGGGAATGTCTAAGGGTAGTCTACGTGTCATCTCCTTTACTGAGAAGAGTAGAGGGAAAGGAAAACAGATTGAACAGGTGATGGAGGAGCGAGAGCACTTTCAGGAGGAGTATGATTATGTTCATTGCTCCACAAATTTAGAGAGAGGTAATTCAAATCAGCAAGAAGACAGTATATAACTTGATATTATTCCATTGTTTGAGGATAACGCTGATTTGACTTATGATAATCCACTCTTTGAGTTGGATGATGACACTCTTTTTGTCCCCTATGTGGAATTGGGCGACAATCACAGGACTTGGGATCCTAGTTGTGGATTGGGACTACAGTCAGGGCTTATGGGTGCATTCCATAGTGTGTGTATTGTATGATGTGCATGCAACTTTACTTTCAGCCCACTCGCATCTGATTTGACTATGATGCATAAAGCACACATGTGTGAGATGGACAGTTGGTATGAGGTGTCTCTTTCTGCAGATGAAAAGTACAAACCTTGCAAGTACTTAGAGTTGCTTCTACAGGATGATCATGCTTATAGGACACATGAGATAGGGGTTGATCTTGGACAATGTGGCATACTTGGTGTGGTTAGATTGGTGCAGCAGGAGTTAGCTGGAGGCAGGGAGGACAAATTCCAGTTTTGTCCCTGGGATCTAGGTGGAGTACACCCATGGAGAGGTATGGTACTTGGAGTTTATTACTGTGTGTTGCTTCACCGTCCTCAGCTTGGTGAAGAGTTTATCAAAGTCACGCAGCAGAGGTCAGCAAGGGATGTGTATGCAGGCTTCCAGTTGGGTTGCGAGCTTTGGGTCTCTTCTATACTTGGCAGTATGCTTCTTTTGCAGACAGTGTTTGACAAGGTTGTCGAGTTTGGTTCTATCTTTCTCCAATGGTTACAGTGGAGTTTTGGTAGAGCATTGTTTAGACTAGTTTGGGATCCCAACATTTAGGATAGGCTTGGTTGCTCATATGAGGATTTTTTAGGGACAAGCAATCTTGGGGAGGGCGGACTCTAATGTCCCCTCTTTTCCGTATCCATATCTTTGCAGTGGTTAGCCTATGACTATGGTTCCCATAGGCTAGCGAGACACTTAGGGGACCCATTGGGGAGATTCAAGCTCTTCAGTAGGCGTGATGTTTCATTCTGACTTATTCAGCTCAATGTTCTAACATTCGATTGGCCGTTCGAAGGCATTTTAGGAGTTCACCATTGATACTTGCTATTTATAGTAAGTAATATCAGGCTCTGTGATGGCACACCTGCAATTGGTAACGGTGACAAGACACTCTCAAGAGATTATTGGTAGACTTTTCCAAGGAGTTATTGAATTATTAAGTCACTTTACTTTAATGATATTCTATTATTAAAGTGACTTATTAATTTAATGTTATAAAGTTACTTTGATAAATTACTTTATAACTCGGTCGATAAATAAAGTGACTTTATTAAAAGAATGCATTTTAAGTCACTTTATTAATATTTAAGTGAAGGGGGCGCTTTTCAAGACAATAGATAAAATATTAAATTATTGTGCAAGCCAAGTTGGTGTGGGATTTTGAGATGGAGAAATATTTACAAAACAATGGCTGAGCAACAAGTTTGCAAGTTTGAAGCTTCAAGCTGATCAGAGGATGAAAACCCTCGATTAGGATAGAATCTACAAGCATGAAAGACCATCCAAAGGTTCTAGATTGAATGGTCTCCATTAGGGGTCATGATTAGAGCATCTCACAGATTTACTTAGCAATTTGTTTCAGCATTTACAGTTTACATCAGCAAGTTTGAATAAGACAAGCCATATTCAGTATTGCAACAGGCCGTACTATTCAAGATGGTGATGTTGTATGATATGATTTTGCAAGGGGTTATATTGCTAAAATTTCTCCAAACTTGTGTTAGTTGTTCTCCTATGAAGGCTTGAGCTTGTTAATCTATCGTAACTAGATTGGTACGATGAATAAATTGGTTTGAGTTTCAAAGGTTGGGTTTTTTCTTGAATGGACTTTTCCCAAGTTAAACACTATGTCATTGTAGTATAATTTTTGTGTGTATATTTTTCCCCTTGAAATTGATCAATTGTATGTTGCATGCATTTCTCTCTTCATTGATTAGTGTAGGAAGTCTTTTCATTATCTTCCTTTCATTTGGTATTAGAGTCTGATCAATGTTGTTTTCTAGGTGGAAGTAAAAATATTTTTTGGGCTTATCTTGGTTTGAACAGGATTGTAATAGCCACCCCTCATTTTTTTTGTTTGTTTACTGAGTTTTGTGGTAGGTTGCAGATTTGTTTTGCTTCAAAGTTCCATTCATCATGTGTAACATCCATAGAAATAACATTGCACTGAATGGAAATAAACATGGACTTGCATCAATCATATGGAACTAATAATAATCATCTTGGTATATTAATAATTGAAAATCAGACTTAAAGAGATACATATCAGACCTGGTTATAGTCAAACAAATCCTTTCCTTGATCATACAATGAGCAGCAAAAAGCATACAACTCCTCAAGGAAGTCTCCAAATGCATAGACTAACAAACTCCAGCTCTGTTTTTTGACTGTTATAAGCATGAACAGCAAGGGAACCTTTGACTGTACTCTTCAAATTATTCCATAAACACCTGCAGCTGGTTACACACTAATATAATCACTCCCAGAAATGCACAGTCCCAATCAAATAGCAGATTTAAGGGGAAACACAGGTCTGAGAGTCAAACAGCCACTTCTCATGCACTTCCAGGTGCTGCAAAAGGGGAGGCGGCTACCATAAAACTCATTGCTCATTGAGAAGCTGCTTGTACACTGTCCTTAAACTTGCTACAGCTGTGTCTAACCTGTGGAATCTGCCCAAACTGAGTTTCCCGACCAAGCTAAGAATAACCCAGGCTGCCCATTTCAATTCAAACCCTTATTGCTTCAGATATTAGCAAAATGATGGTACAGCCTCCTCAAGGCATGTAGTATGGCCAATCTCCAAACCAAAGAAATCTTTCAGACACACCAAAAGTCACTGAAAACTCGATGTTATCCACACCAAAATATGCACCTCAAAATACCTCATAATTTTTCTTTTGAAACCCTAGAAACCATTAAAACTCCATGAAATACCAAGGTGATCCTTGAAGTAGAATCGCTCCAACCAGCTAGGGTGGGTCTCTTACCACTAAAACTTGCGACAAGAGATGAGGGCTTTTGTCCTCAACCAACAGTATTCGAATCCTAGAGAAAATCTAACAGAGTCTCCTTAAGTTGCCAAAGTTCCATATACAAATGAGAATTCAAAGTCATATTTATAAAGTGAGGGAAAAGTTAGGGCAACTTGCATTTGAATTTGAAGTTTTTTCCCTCTCATCCCACTTTATGAAATGACATGAAATACCAAGAGGGGCATCCAACTTTTTGCCTCCAAAATTTCACTTTTGATTTTTTATTTAAAATTGAAATTAAGCCCAAATTGGGCATCCACCTTTTGAGGCATAACATTAGCTTTAAAAACTGATAAATAAACTCCTTTGGCGTCACATCATGAGATTCATTGTCCCCTTTTTAAAACAACATTGCTCAACTAGGCCAAGGGGGTCTTTTATAACTTAATAACATAAGTCATAAAATCACCTTTTGAAGACTTAAGAGAATAATATGTCAAAACATTAGAACTCACCCAACTGCAACTGCTAAGCACTGCCCAAACTGGAAACCCTACATTGCACTACTGCCAAGACCAATTTCCCAAAATAGCACTACTAAAAATAACATACTGTAAAAGTAGTGTGTCCAAACACTAAACTAGCT
The DNA here is from genome assembly GCA_007258455.2 of Sequoia sempervirens. Taxonomy (NCBI): domain Eukaryota; kingdom Viridiplantae; phylum Streptophyta; class Pinopsida; order Cupressales; family Cupressaceae; genus Sequoia; species Sequoia sempervirens. The sequence goes on from VDFB02000007.1 coordinate 201,734,312, forward strand.
CAAACTGAGATACCCTAAAACTTACTAAAAATAGAAAGTGCTAAAAATAGTCATTGCCAAAAATAGCAATACTACCCACCAATGATTAGAGAAAACCTAGAAAAAACCCAGAAAGTTCTCTAGCAACATCAATATACTCCTCTGAACATGTAGACATAGATCCCAAAAGATAGCACCAATTGCCAAATGAGGAAACCCTAAAAAAGGGAACATTACAGGGATCCATTTGCAAAAGATCTATGTTTTCAAGGAAAATGACAAGTACATCATTGCTATCAATGGAACAATTTAGTGGTACAAACTACAAGCTATAGAAGCTCAAGATGGAGGATTTGTTGAAAGGAAAAAAATCTATGGTTAGTAATCTTCGAATGGAAGCCTATAGGCATGAAGGATAAAGATTGAAATGTGTTACATCAAAATCTAGAAGCCTCATTCAGCTTTTTTTGGAAAATTCAATGCTCTTCAATGTTGTGGAATAACACACTGCTAGAACTTTCTAGTAAAAGCTAGGAAATTTGTACTAGGCTAAATCCCAAGTGAACAAGCCTTTTCTATGGAAGAAGATATATACTTAGAGGATGGATGAAAGGGACTCAATTGTTGATCACCTAAATGCATTTAATACCATTGTAAGCTAGTTATAGTATGTTGGTGTGAAGATGGAAGAAGAAGATTGATACATGGTCCTATTATGTTCTTTGTCAAATTCTTGAGACAATCTAGTTATGACCATTGGAAGTACCACTTTAAAGTTTGTTCTTGACGAGGTAGTGGCTTCTTTTCTCTTGGAGGAAATGAGGCAAAAGGTTTCAAAAATTTCCAAGGAAGCACTAGTTGTTCATGGGAAGTCAAATGAAAAAGGAAAGAAGGACAAGAGCATATATAAGTCTCAAGGGAGATCTAACTCATTAGTTAAATCCAAGGTAAAATGTTGAAATTGTGGTAAAAAAGGCCACATCAAGGAGGACTGCAAGGAGAAGAACAAAAAGAATGAGTTGAATGATGATTCAAATTCTAGAGCTTCTTAGTATGAAGCAAATGCATTTGCTGTAGTCCTTGCCACACATGCATGTAAGGATGCATGGATGATTGAATTTGGTGCTTCTTTCCAAATGACTTCCCATAAGGAGTGGTTTTTCTACTATGAGAATTTTGATGATGTGAAGATCTACCTTGGTGACAACTCTTTTTTGAGTATTGTTGGGTGTGGCTAAGTCAATATCAAATTCTCTAATGGAAGGATCAGTCATTTCCAGAGTTCGACATTTACCAAGTTTGACACCAAACCTATTATCTATTAGCAAGATGATGTTGCAGCCATGTAAGTAGTCTTCAGTAGTGGTGGGTCTCTGATGGTTTGTGGAGCTATGGTGTTGGAAAGCAACATTAGGTTGGAACTCTTTTCCACCTTGATACTAGCAAAAGGACTTCAATGTAACAATTCAATAGTGCCTAAATCAAAAAGGCTTGCAACATCTAAGCCTGCAACTTTGGTACCCATAGCATCTACACTAAGAGGATTGCTACTTGCAGCAAAGGCACTTGTAACACCCGGACTTGCAACAAAGGCACTTACAGCATCTAGAAAAGAAAATTGGATTATTAAACATGTTCTCACCTCAAAGAGCAAGCTACCAACTAAGAAGACCATGTTGTGGCATGAATGCATGGGCCACATAGGTGAGAAGAGTCTTAGGACCTTGAAAAATAGAAATCTTGTAGAGGGGTTGTTTAATTGTTCTCTTGACTTGGACTTTTGTGAACATTATATTTATGGTAGACAAAATGTAAGAACCTGTACCAATTTCTATGCCAATTTTTTGCACTTTTTCCAATATTTGCTAGATAGAAATTTTGTCAAACAATTCATATGCATGTGTTTATGAGAGGTTTTCTGTATGTTATGCTTGATTAATTTGTTTCCAGATAGCGAAGTGTAATTTTCCATTCATGCTTTCAAGTTAATATTGAAAGGACAATTTAACAAGCAATTGGCATGCATTCAACTGACTGAATAAATCAGAGAAATGAATATTCAGTCTGCTGGTTTGACAAATAAAGCACAGAGGGTAGTTCTGATTATTCCCTGACCACTTTGAATACAAAAGTGGGATTTCCCAAGGTCTGCAGTAGTGAAAGTACAGGTTACAGATTGCATAGACTGCCCACAAGTTGCAGACAAATACCTTTCAGACCATACACCATGTTCAGAGATGATGGCGCTAGCAATTTAGCTTTCAAATGCTTCATGAAATGCATGCTTGGCAAGTAGAGGTTAGCACCCAGCAATAAAGATTCTCACACTGCAGACAGGCATATCACTATCTTCTTGTATCATGCCCTCACATCCCCTTCAATCAGCTCCCCTTTTACACTGCACACCACCACCTGGAAGCTTGGTGCCTCAAATCAGTTCAAGTATGATGCCTACCACATATATGTTAGCGCCCAGCAAACAGAAGTCTCATGCCTCCCTACTAAAGATATTATCACATATTTCAGAATAACAGTCCATAGCGCTATTGATATAAATGAAGAGCCACGACCAGCATTAATAATTTCCACGTCCAGCTAACAAACCTCACGAATTCCTAGAATAAGTGGCGTCATAATGATGTAGGAGAAATCAACCAGCCAAGGAATATTCAATGCCTCCAATTTTGATCTAATATCCATGCCTCAACCATAGAGTTATCACCCAGCAATAAGAAACAATCTTCCATAAGTGGTGTCCACATTATTTCCTAGAAATCCTTCAAAACCTTTAAACTCAGAAATTTGTCTTGCTTTTAAGACTTAACAAATTTCGAAAAACCTCCAATTGTTAAACCAAGTGTGAAACCTGTGTGATTCCACTACGATCAGCTAGGGAAGATATTGCACCACCGAAACTGATTTCCCTTACGGTTTTTGTCCTAAGGTTTTGCTCCAACAAGAAGTTCTAGATTCAAAATAGAGAAAAACCAAATCAAGCATGAGCAAATGAGCTCCCAAATTAACTTTTATATTTTCCCTGGACGATCTTCTAAATTTTCGCTTAAAATAATTCATTAAAGCTCAATAATAAAGTGACTTTTTAATATTTCTTTTAATTTTCACTTAAGTCACGTTACTGAATTAATTAAAATAAAGTTATCCATAAAATATACTTTATTGGACAACTTTAAATTAATTAATTTAGTTTATTCCCTGATGTCCCAAAATTAGCCTTCAGGAATAAAATAGGCTAAACGGACACTCCAGCCACTCCTCGAAAGGGGACACTACACAAAATCATGTTCAGTTCTACTAAACTCACATAAGAATCAAAAGATTTTGGATCTTATTCATAGTGATGTGTTTAGTCCTATAGATGTGCCTTCATTGGAAAAATCCTTGTGTTAATGTTTATTTTATTGATGATTTATCTAGGAGGAATTGGGCCTATTTTCTCAAATAATAAACTCAAAGTATTTAGTTGGTTCAAGGAGTTTAAGGCTTTTGTGGAAAGCTAGACAAGCAAAATAATCAAATTGTTGAGAACAAATAATGATGGAGAATATTGTTCATGTGAGTTTAACAAATTCTGCAAAGATTATAGTATTTCACAAAATAAGACAAATCCATACATCCCAACAAAATGGAGCTGCAAAGAGGATGAACAAGTCATTGATAAAGAGGTCTAAGAGTATACTCAATGGAGCTGGTTTGGAACTAAAATTCTAGGCAAAGGCAACTAGCAATGCATGTTACCTGATTAACAAGTCTTGTACATCTACACTTGTGGATAAAACCTCTATGGAGGTTTGTACAAGCAAAAATCCCTTACTTCAGCATCTTCAAGCTTGTTGTACCCAAAAAGAAATTTTTTCTTCATTAAGGCATTTTGATTAAAATGGTCTAAATCTTGTAAAATTGTCATCAAAAGTCAGTTTTAGGGAAAATCAAGCATGAGCTTTCTGTGGGTTTAATGTCTGGAAGATAGTGGAAAATTTTGAAATTTTTGAAAATTAGGGTTTTCGGGCCCCTATTTTTAGGAAAATCCCTAAAAATAGAATCTTGTCAAAATTGACTAAAAATTACTTCGATTTGCTTATTTCACTTCACAATCATAGTGGTGAAGTCAAAATAAAAAAAAAAGTCAATTTAAGTCTAGTGGGTTGTTTTCACTTTTTTAGGAGAAAAGTTAGGACCTCTGAGGTCGTCAATGGCAGTTGGCCAGTACTAGGTGTCAAAATTTAAGCCTCAAACTCATCACAGAAGTTTTTGCGGCAAAAGATGTTGAAAAAGATGCTTCGCGATGGAGGGGATTTTCAAATGGTGAAAAATGCAAAAAATATTCCAAGTTTGGAAACACTACCCCTGCTATGTGGGAGACACGTGCGCAGTCGACGCTTACGTCAACTTTGTAGTGTCCGTACACATAAAAATGGTGAAATGCAATCACATACACATGTCAGCAGTAGTGATGCTTCAACACAGTCAACTCAGCAAGCATCTCGGTGTTTGCGGAGCACAAAATGGTGAAAATCATCAGTTTTGGAGAAAATTTGAACCCCTGCAGGGCAGGGGTGCTCTTGAAATTGAAGGCTCGGATCCAGTTGTTGGTGCTTGTGAATACAGTCATCATCTCCGAAATTCTTCCAACTTTCCAATGAGTCATCAAGCAAATCCATCAGATTTGTGAAACTCCGGCAATCGACAACGGAAGCGGAAGAAATTGAAGATTTGCGCAACAGAGACCGCAGTCAAAATTCAAAATCTGCCCCCCTATAGCCCAAGGGCTCCCTTGAATTAGGCCTATTAGATAAACCGTTTTTGAGGGATCTCTTCAGATTCAACCCAACTCTGCAATGAATCCATTCGCTAGTTCGTAAGACATACTAAGCAATTGTGGTAGTGTTGGTGTACGTTTTATCATCCACCGAACACTTCAGAATAAAATGTCCAAAGACACTCTATCCTCTCTTGAAAAACCACCGTGTATGCTAAGATTGCGAGAAGATCATATGGCGATTCCAAGGTTTCTTTAGTCGGGTCTCGACGTGTGGATAAGCTCAATGGCCGTTGTGATATGCTGGTAATAAACAAGGGGACTTACGTAAGAAAATCTTCACAAGTTTAGGACTTAGGGAATTTATCATTAAAGGCTCTTGATTAGGACTTTCAATGGATCTCAAAAAATGGCAAAAAGATAGGGTTTAGGGAGAATCTAGTCTATGCCTAAGAACTCAAGAGACAATAAGGATTCGGTGAAGGGAATAAACCACACTTTGTTTCGCCTCCTGCAGGACAACATACGCAAAATGGGTGCAATCTTCAAGGGTTGTGAGAATAATTTTCAAACCTCGAATGAGGCTGAAGTTAAGTTTCCACAATTAAGAGCTCAGGCTAACTTTACGCATCGAATGCAAATCATCCATTCGAAGAAAGTATGAGCTACACTTCACCATCGAATCAATACAATCAATCTTTCATTCAATTAACCAACTTTCAAAGCAAATTCTACCTAATCTAACTTTAACTTTGATCTATGGCGGAAGATAATATGCAACCTCGCTTACTATTTGACAATAAGAAGTTATTCAAGGCAAATCATGCTCAAGAGCTTTTATTATTCAAAATAGTCTCAATGCGACAATTTCATATTCTGTCTCCACACAAATGAAAGTGAGAGAGCATTAGTTTATATAGAGCCTCAAAATGAAATGAAGGGCCGAGATTAAAACAAGACTAACGGCCAAGATTATTACAACCAAACCCTAATTAGGGTTTCCTAAAATAACAAGAGTTATCAACTAGAAATCAATCAGTAAAGTGGCAGTTCCAGCTATTATCTAGAAGAGGCGTCCTTATCCATCTGAGCAGCACTATGCTTGGCGAATCTGGACACTACTGCAATGACCTCCTCCATCGTGACAGGTGGCAGCATGCCGATCCGGAATTCGAGCTCGTCCAAGTTCTCTGCACATTTGGCAAAGGTATTTGCCCATTCTGCTTCCTGCTTCCTAAAGTCATTCCGGATGGCCGAAAGACTTGCCACCTTCGCAAAATCCTTCCTTAGAAGTGGTCTAGTAGTCGAGAAGAAAACTTCTTGAACCTTTCGTTTCAGCTCCTCCAGCTGCATATCCCTTTCTCGGACAATCTCTTGATCAAGCATTTCTGCAACTGTCATGTGAATTTTCTCTCGGATATCCTTTACCTGCTCTTTGATTCTAAGTCCATCTACTCTTGCCTTCTCCAAAACTTCTCTACGTATAGTTACTGACCAAAACCAATGATTGAAATCATATGCTGCTCCCGCAGCAATCACCTTCCTGTCGACCAACTCCTCCCTTGGAGTGCTTTTCAATAGCCTGAGGCATGGAATTAGCCTCTCCTGCATATCTGGAAGTCCTTCCCATGTTTCCGCCATATCCATAAGTCTGGAAAGAAAACATGATGTTTGCCCATAAGCCAGTGCCAACTTCTCCATGAACAATGCCGCTTTTGTGCCTTCACTCGCCATCCAGTCCTGAGCTTCCTTGGCCGTCACCATTCTGCACTCGACGTCCTTGGTCACCTCCTGTGATGAACTGAGAAGAGGAGGGACAATTGCACTACCCTGATCAAGTGGCTGGGTCAAATGCTGAATATATTCCTTAAGACGTTCGACCTCTTTCTTATACTCCTCCTTCTTGGCCACTTCTTTCTCCAGTCTCGCCTTGATGGTCGAGACAGAATTATCTAACTCCTCTACTTCTTGACCTTTCGAGGTCGGGCCAAGGTCAACGGTGGTTATAGCATACTCCTGAGGAGTGATCTCGTCCTGTGGCTTGTCCACCGTAGGTACTGCAATATGCACGGAACGGTTGCCTGTCTCATTCCTCTGAATGGTGGAGAACTTCTTGGCAGGCTTCTTGATTGCGACTTGCTCCAATCTTGCCAAGAAATCGGCAGTATCATCCTCCTCTTGTTGAGCTTCTGCAGGTATCTGGATCTTCATTCTCTCCAACAGCCACTCTGGAATGGTCGACTGCTCAATACCATCCTCTACCTGAACCTCTTCTTCATTCGGAACATCCACAACCCCTCTGAGAGCGGAAATCATTCCCTCTTCGAAGTCATTGTTCCGAGCTTCTATATCATTGTCTGAACCCAAAATTTCTGTGCCCGTAGGTGACAAGGGCTCTTCATCATCTAGTTGAATGGGTTCATCATTCACTTCCTGAACTGCAGGAGGTTCAAGCATCTCTACCAAGGAATCGTCAATAGTAGCTACCAACTCATCAATATTTCTGGATGCCGCTGACCGAGAAGGTTCTCCCTTATGCCTCTTGGAAACAGGCTCAGCACTTGGCATTATTTCCTTCCTTTTTTCTCCGATTCCGACCAAGTCCTGATGGGATGCACCAGCATTAGAAGAATATGACTCTGACTCACTCAATAGATCATATGTGAGCGTGATTCCTTTCTGTCTCAATTCCTGGGCATGATAATCAACCCACCACTGAGAGTATTTAGTCACTGGCCTCATTAGGGTGGCTAGGTCTGTGTGCTCCGGTTCTGACCACTTCACTGGAGGGAGAGGTCGGCTTTCCTCGAAGCGTGGCTGGACGTGGTTTCCATCATCTTGTAGCTGGTCAAGCACTCGACAGAACTCAATTGTCCTCATGAAATCTAGTGGCATCCTGGACCACATTTTCCGCCTGACTTCATACTCATCGGCAGCATTTGCCCAGAAATCTTCCAGTTCCATCCTGTGCTTGTACTTTCTCCCTTCCACTGTCTGAATGTTATGATGTGGGTCATAGTTGACCCTGGACTTGTAAGCCGTGAAAGGATACCACTGGATCTCCAATCTTGCACTTTCAGCTGCCTGTGCTGATGGACAATATTCTAACATATTCCCGATGAAGAATGGGAATGTGACGGACGCCTTCTTGGATGGCCTCTAGATATTCTAGTACTCCTCCAATTGTCTTAGGACCTCAAGCAATATCATCCGATTGGTCGGATAGATGGGCAATTTATAGGGATTTCCAGTAAATCCCTGGACCCTGACATAAGTAAATTTAGGGAACTGGATGAACCAAGACCCGTATTTACTGATAAGACTTTTCGCCTCATGGCTCAGCCTCTGATGCACTCCTCCTTGAAGCTTTCTGGTAATGTGCATTAGGAATGCATCATGCACCCTCCTGAAGTGAGTCTTCTCCTTCAATTGGAGCTGTGGATAACAGTCGTAAGGCCTGAGTTCGTTCTCCCCGTTGCCAATTTTGCCCTTACAAATCAATCCTGGATACTTGTATGATCTGGCCAACAGGTACACAACATACGAACTCATATGAAAAGACTTAGTCTCTTCGAGGTTGATCAATTGCTCATGGAGGTTGTCACTTATCATCCGTGACCAGTTGAACATTTTGACACCAGAGGTGATCTCGTCGATGAAATAGTACATCCAGCTCTCGACAAAAGGCGCCTTGAGGGTTACCAGCTATTCTGTTCAGCATCAGTACAATATCCCCAAAATCTTCCTTGAAGTCTATTCGGCGAGGCCTCTTGGGTAACTTCTTGATTGAAGGCTTAGGCTTGTCCATCCACACCTTGTTGATTGTTGTGGCGCACAGATCTGGTTGGCTGTCATATAATCTTTTAGCTTCCTCCTTGGTCTTATAGACCGTTCGTGAATGTTCCGGGATGCCAAAGGTCTCCTGGATTGCAACTTCGCCCAAGTGTGCCAAGACTCTTCCATCAGGTGCGATGATCTGTCTCTTTTGAGCGTCATAGTGGAGAGCACATTCCACCATTAACTCTGCACAATCCATTGCCGGTGGGAATCCAGCTGCTTGAAATATTCCGTTTCTGACCATCCGTTTGGCTATTGCTGTGGGAAGTCCCTTCTGACCATACACTCTTTTCTTGAATTCATCAAAGTCAACGTGTCCGAGATCGGTGTCCACGATATTTTTCCATTTTGAAATGACTTTGGTCTCTTTCTGAGCACCCTTAACCTGCAGTCATAAAATTAACATTAATACAAAGACTTTTTCAAATAATTAAATTTCGTGCCTTGGATTCGAAAATTTACTTTCAGCTGTTTAAATAAGTAAATTGCTGCAAAAAAGCAAGCTGAAAATAAATTGGATGAAGTTGAAAACTTTTCCAGAACTCCGTCTAGATGAAAGGACAGAAAAGAGATAGCAAATTTATTTGATTGGACACCAAACCTCTGTGAAGAACTGTCGGATGCAAATCAGAAAAAATCTGATTTTTAGAAAAAAGAAGTGCGCCCCTCTTCACAGAAGAATTTCAGCTTTCCATAAATCTCTTTTCCTTTCCTGCGAAAAAATTCTTCGGCATAACACTGCTTCTCTCTCCGGGAAAATTCGACTTTGCCTATTGATCAACCAATCGCCTGATAATTTCGAGAAAGATTAAATTTCTCTTCAGCTGTGTGTGAAAAAAAATGAGTTGCTGAAACTCATTATAATGCTGAAGGATTGAATTCGATTTAGCAACTGCCATAATCTTTCTCGATCTCGATTTGTTTTCATTTATCCAAACAGGCAAGTTTCCTTTTATTTTTCGACAAGAATCAGTCTCGAGCTTATCCGGGCAAATCTCACTGATCTTCAAAAATTTGATTTTTTATTTAATTTTTATCTTTGATTTTTCGAATTTTTTAATAAACATTAAATATTTAATTAAATTCATGGCGAATTTAATTCTTTTCTTGTCGGATTTCATCTCTGCCTGGCGTACTTTATTTTCTTCCAATTTTCGTCTGGCAATTTTAATTTTGTCCAAAGCATTTTTTAAATTTCAAATAGTTGAAAACTAATTATTAAAATATTAAAAATATTTTAATTAATTCCAACCCGTTCGTTTTGGACCCATGGCTATTTCGATTTTTCCTTTGTTTTTCTTGGCTAAGAGTTTATTTTCCAATTTTATCCTCAATTTTGTCTAGCCAAACCAAAATTCAAGCCATTCCGTCGAAAATTTTATTGCCAGATCCATATTTTTCTTTGCCAAGGCAAAATTTTCTTTTGCCAAAGTCAAATATTTCCTCTCTCAAACGAATTTTTCTAGGCAAAATTCTCATCTGGGTGTCTTCATTGGTCGAATTTCTTTGACGCTTGACAAATTCTCCTTCCTTTTGGCCAAGGACGATCCTTCCTTTCTCTTTGCCTTGGGCATTTTTCCTCGGCCAAAGTTGTCAATTTCTCAACATTTTCACCATACTTAGGCAAATTTAATTTCTTTTTCACCTCTGAGTTAGGCACATTTCGTTTTATTCTTTGCCAAATCCCAATCTTCTCTAGCACGTGTCCTCTCAAACTTGGCACTTAACTTCTTGAAAGTGTCGTGATACTTGGTCAAAAATCTCAACTTTTCATCCTTTAGCCTCTATACTTAGGCAAATATTCGAACTTTTCTTTGGACTTGGCATTAACACTTAGCCAAAAATCATTCTTTTCCCTCTTAGGCGGACTTCCTTAGCATTTTGGACAAGCATCATGGACGTCCCTCTTTTCTAGGGCGGACTTCCTTAACACTTTAGCATTTGTCCTCATCATTTTATCCCTTTGGAAAGGATTCTCCACCTTTTTAGGCCTTCACACTTAGCTAAATTTCGAAATTTCATCCTCTAGGCACCAAACACTTAGCAAAAATTTTGATTTTCCTTCATTTTACATGCCTAGGCAGACTTTCAATGTCTTCAGTCAAGTCCCACCTTTCAAGGGCGGACTTTAGAGCTTCTTTGGACGAGTCTTCAAGTCAAGGCGGACTTTAGGGGTCTTTAGGATATGGATGGCGGACTTTAGAACCCTTTTGGACTTCCTTTCTTGAGAATGGCGGACTTTCTAAGATGCTTGGACAAGGATGGCGGACTTTAGAGCTGTCAAGGATGAGCTTGGGCGGACTTCAAGACTCTTTAGCACATCCCTTTCTTGCACATGGCGGACTTCATCAACCTTTTGGACATGCAGGGCGGACTTCAAAAGATCCTAGGATGAGCTTCCTTGCTGCATGGTGGACTTTGAAGAGTCCTAAGATAAGCTTGGGCGGACTTTGAAGCTCCTTAGGATATTCCTCATTGCTGCTGGGCGAACTCCATGACCTTCTTGACATTTCTTCATCCTCTCTTCTCATTTCCCATGGCGAATTTCAGACTTGAACAGATTTTTTTCACAAACTTCATCTTTTTTGATCTGATTTTCCATGATCTTGACCTCAGATCTGACTGGTTTTTTCCAGATTTCAATGTTTTTGACTGATTTTCATGCTTTTCGACTGTTTTTCCAGATTTTTCAACAATTTTTCATTTTTTTTATATTTGATTTTCTGAGAGTTCTATCGAGTTTTTTGAACTTCTGAGTGCGTTTTCAGAACTCGGGACCTTTCTAAAAATAGAAACTTTCCAAAAATAGAAACTTTCTAAAAATAGAAAAAGCAAACGCTAAAAATAGGGAACGTTGTTTGGTCCAAAAAAATGCCAAAAATGAAAAATCGAAAAAGCAACTTTTCCTAAAAAATAGGAAGTCTTAGAATTGGCCGAATTCACAGTCGATCTTCGTTTCTTGGGCCTTCTGAGCGCTTCCGTGACGTCTACGCACTGATTCAAGCATGAATTATTGACTTGGCTCGGGTAACTCTTGGCAAACTGACCTGAAACTCTTAGCAAAGTGATCTCACGTAACCGTTGCAAGGAGACAAAACCCTAAAAACTAGCAGGCAACTGGGGGTCCCCATCAGCGATGGGGCGATGTGTGAAAAGGTCACAACAAGTAGTTGATCCTGCAAGCACGTAAAACGGAGGGAAAATAAATGTGAAAATATCAAATTGTACATCTATAGGCTAGGGGCACCTAGCTTTTTGGCCACTAGTTGAAGTTTTCGGCAGCTGTCATCTTCATGAGATCTATTCAAAATCCTCCTAGCTACGCAATGAATCCAACCGTTAGTCATCAGAATCTGTTAAACACCCGTAAATGAAGAATCAGTGAAAAATGCTTAAGGATAAAAGCAAGTTGAACAGAATCTGTTAAACACCCGTAAATGAAGAATCAGCGAAAAATGCTAAAGGATAAAAGCAAGTTGAAAATTTGGCTAAGTATGGAAAAATGCATCTTTTTTGAGAAAGGCGCCCTTCTACTAGAGGCCTTAGATGCAATTTTTTGGCTTGGTGATTCCCATGAACATTTCTTCCAAGTTGTTCAATCTCTACGATAAGACTATTAGTGCAAACATTGGAGCAATCCAGCTCCCAACGACGAGGGTCAAAGTAGAGCATTTTGTTGAAGTATACAAAGTGTAAAATCAGACTCAAAAGCTCAATTGTGCCCCTGCAGGCCAGAGGTGCCCTTGAATTTGAGGGTCTTAATCCAACTTTCAGACATTGCACATATAGTCATCCTATGCAAAATTCTTTCAGCTTCACAATGGATCCAGTGTCCAGTTGACGAGAGTCATCAGTCACCAACAGTGGCAGATCAAAGCACGGAGAGTCAAAATCCAAAAATGGCCAAGTTTGGTGTCACATGCATCCTTTTGGAAAAAGGTGCCCTTGAATTGGAGGCACCAAATGAAGTTTTTAGCGTTTGTTGCTCCCAGCAACATCTCGTCAAACTTGATCTAGCTTCGCGATGAATGTATTAGCTCAACTTTAGGATCAACCGGACATCCGGAATTCAGGGTGAAACATAGGCAGTTCGTCATCGCGGAAGTTGAAAATCTTTGAAAATTTTCTAACTCTCAAGCTTGGGCTCCAAAAGTCAAAGTTTGACCATTTCAACTCTCAATTGTGATTTTTGCATGCAACCTCTTGCATATGGCATCCAAAATTAATCAAGAACTTCAGTTCGCAATGCATGCACGAGGACTAGCTCAATTAGGGTTGGTGCACCTACCTAACTAGCAGTATCACCTCCAAAATGCTTATTCATTCAAGCATAGGCGTCACAACTTCATTATTTCTTGCAGGTGGAAGCAAAAATCAGCTATTTTCTCTCCAACGCCTTTTGAAGGATCAAACGGAGGCCATTTTCAGTGTTCTTCGAGGTTCTTCGTTCAAGTTACACAGAGGAATAATTATTCACGCTTCATCTTTTCAGTAGATTCTTGGCAGATTTCATCAGATTGAAACAAGGAGGCGATTTTCTTGAAGATTGATAGAGGTAGAATATAATTTCTATTTTCTCTTTCTCAGTCTTCTATCCTTGTCTTAGGTTTTATCTCGCATGTCAAAGTAAATGACATCTTTTTCAGAATCTAGTCATCTAGGTTAACTCAGCATAGCATTGGCAACAAAACCCATATTCTAGAATTTTTTGAGAAAATTGCCACGTTCTCATTTTGAAGTAATGTGCTTTTTTTCTGAAAATTCTTTTGCGTGCCAATCAAAAATTCAACTTTTTGAAAAACGAAGAATCTGGGTTTGTTCAACACGACTTTCTCTACAAAACCCATGTGCTAGAATTTTTCAAGAAAAACTACCTCATAGCTTCATTTTTTGAAGCTTTGCTTTTTAGTTTTTTCCAAAGATTCCTTTGCATGGTAGTGGAAAAGTCAAAATTTTGAAAAACGAAGAATCTAGGTGTGATCAACACATTGGTGGCAACAAAACCCATATGTTAGAATTTTTCATCAAAAAAAGTTTTTGAAGCCTTGGTGCCCCTACAGAAAAGCTCTTGCATGCCTTACTAAAGGTCGTTATTTCAAATTTCTAATAATCTAGGTTGACTTAGAATTTCATTCTCTACAAAACCCATATGCTACATTTTTTCGGAAAAAATTGCCCTCGCAACCTCTACTGCCCCTACTACTTTTGTTTCAAAAAGTCTTCGCATGCCAAGGCAAAAGGCATTTTTTCAAATTTCTGACATCATGGGTTTGCTTAGAAATACTTTCTTTACAAAACCCACATCTTGGAATTTTTCATAAAATTTGCCCCTTGACAGGGTATTTTTAGCCTCATCAGGAGCTATTTTAGCTTTTCTAGAAAAAGTTGTCAAAATATAGCTGTGTTTATAGTCAACAAGCTAGTTTTTCAAAATGCAGTTCACTCAGACTGAATTCAAAACCAAATAGGTCTTAATTCATGATTTCATCAGAATGACTGACACAAATTTGCATCAAGCACATCCGGAGGGTTGATTCAGACAATTTGGTAGTCGTAGACACTCAAAGTCCTCATGGTTTCATACCTTGTATAGCTGATAGCCTTTTGAGGCCAGTTTAGAGGGTTGATACCGTTGGAATTCTGTGTGTGCAGCGATTCATGTGCATTTCTCACAACCAAAGTGTTTGCAGTCAAATTTTGCAGTTTCGTCCATTGAGAAAAATGTGAAAAGCGTCAAAAGCATCAGAAGCGTAAAGCTGCAGAGGAAACAAAGGCCATCACTCCAGTTGCGGAGCCACCCGAGTTACCAATCAATGAACTGCCAGTTGAAGTGTGTAGATATTTCCAGGAATGCTCAAGTTACTGACAAGCAGTGAATTGAGAGTTAAGACATGTGATGATCTCAAGATGGTGATGCAATCAACAACCTTGTGGAGGGGTTAATTGCTCAAGATCACGGCCAGTAAACTACATATCAGGAAGTCCCACCCTTTCAAGATAGACATTAGACACAGTGGTTAACTTGAAGCTTCTTTCCAAGTTAACTCGTTGTCCCACATATCATTGCATGTCTATTTTGGAATCACCTATGTACATATGGAGTTCTCATTTAGTTTTCAGTTTCAGTTAACTGATGTTAGTTGTCAGTTAACTCTCATATCAATAAGGACTTGTGTGTTGCACAGTCCAATTAGTTTAGTTTAGAATCAATTAACTGAGGTAGTTTTTCCAGTTAACTGTTAAGTTGCATACATTTAGACTTAAGAATAAATCTTGCATGCTTGCAAGACTCGTGTTAACTCGAGGAGATTTTAGGGTTCCCTACTGCTTCAAACTTCTATAAATAAGAGAACTCTTGTTCATTTGTACTTTAACTTTTTCTTGTGATAGCAAATTGTTGTGCCACCTTGCTGTGCAATATTGCTATTCAGTATTTGTTCACATTGTAATTAGAATTTTTGCTGCAATAACAAATTGTTGAGCCACCTTGCCATGCAATATTGTTGTTTTGTATCTGTTCACTTAGTTAAATATAATACTGGTTTGATCGTCCATTGTGTGCGTGTCTCGTTATGCAATTTTTTGTCCCAGTTTTATTCTTGTTGTGATTAATAAGCTTTGTTTCATATCTACACCTTGGATAGAGTATTTTACCTCCTTGGGAATTTAGAGATGAAGATTATTGTTTGATGTCGTCTCTAGTAATCTTGTTTGCAGCCTACACCTCGAATAGAGAATTTTACCTCCTTGGGAATCATGTGATTGAGATTGTCGTTTAATGTCTATTTCCAGTAACCTACTTTCAGCCTACACCTCGGATAGAGTATTTTACCTCCTTGGGAATCCTAAGAACTAGTTTACCATTTGTTGTCGTTTTCAATAACCTTTATTTCAGCCTACACCTCAGATAGAGTATTTTACCTCCTTGGGAATCATGTGATAAAGTTTATCGTATACAAATCCCCTACTAATTCCTCTTGCTCTATTTATCTTGAGGAAATAGGATAGTTTAGCGTTAGCCTAGTTGTAGTTAAGATCTACAAAACCAGAGAAAAACCTTAACTGCAATGTATTGGTTTTCTTAACCTTGTGCCTCTTCCAGCTAAGTCAAAAAGATTTAGAATAATTTACTTTTCCACGCATATCAGAAAAAGAGGGAGCTTCCCCTCCTAATTTGAAGAGTAGTCATTACGCACTGTGCATAGCTGTATGTTGCCAATACACACTCCAGAGGTGCGAATTGTATCGCCAACAAAGCCTTTGGTTGCAAGGCATATGCTCATGTGCCTAAAGAGAAGTGGCCAAGTATTATAAAGCAATGAAATGTATCTTCATCGACTATGGAAATAATGTGAAAAGGTACAAGCCTTAAGATCATGTGACTAAGAAGGCATTATATAGTTGAAATCTGATCTTTAGAGAGATCAATTCTTCTCTTATAGTTGAGAAACTAGATGGGAGTACAAATTCTATAGTGCAATTACTTCCAAAGACCAAGACAGCTACACCCCAAGGCTAAACTAGAGGTTTAGGATGGACTTGATGACGAGGATAGGAGCTTAGTGAGTTATGAAGAAGAAACTCCAACTCAGCTTTTGAGGTCCACTTGACAGAGGAGGCAACTAGAGAGGTATCACCTACCTGATCTTAGATGTATATTTTCCTTGATTACTAACAATGACAAGCCTCAAACTTTGACTAAGGCAATGAAAATGGATGACAATAAGTCCCAAAAGTTGGTTGTGCATGATGAGATGCTTTCTTTGACGAAGAATGACGCTTGGGACTTGGTTTAGTTGCCAAAGGGGTGTAAGCCTATTGGTTACAAATAGGTCTTCACGAAGAAATTTAATTCAAATGGAAGTGTTGAGAAGTAAAAGGCTAGAGGGAATTGATTAGGTGAGACCTTTTTTCCAATTGCTAAGCTAACATCCATTTGGTTCTTGTTATCTATATTAGCAACTTTTGATACTAAGATTGAGCAAATGGATGTGAATACAACTTTCTTGCAAGGTGATTTGGAGGAAACAATTTACATGATATAGCCTAAGCAGTTGTAAGGTCTAAATTAGATCACTGTGTATATTTTAAGAAAGATGGTGATGATTTCCTTGTTTCACTTTGTATGTGGATGATATGTTGATATTTGGTAACAATAAGGGGCTAATTGTGGATCTGAAATATCAACTCCCATTACAGTTTGATACAAAGAACTTGGGTGCTACTAAGATCATCTTAGGTATGGAGACCAAAAGAGATAGAGCAAACAAAAAGCTCTAGTTGGGACAAAACTAAGTATATTCAGTCTATGTTGAAATGCTTTAGCATGGCAAACTGCAAACCAATGAATGTTCCTATTCAATGTGGACTAAGTTATTAGTTGAGCACTATCCATCTTCACCTATGGAGATGAAGGATATGTCTCATATTCTTTATGATAGTGTAATGTAGGTTATGGTCTACACCAAACCAAACACTCCCCAAGCAATGGGAATCTTGAGCCATTTTTCAGCTAATCCTAGTCAAGAGTACTAGGCAACAATGAAGAGAATCTTTAGAAATTATGGAGCACTAAAGAGTATTCAATTTGCCACCAAGGTCACATACATCATCATGGCGATCACATGTAGCATCTTGGTGGCACTTGCAACAAAGCTAGTGAGTACTTGCAACACTTGGAGATACAAGGATTTGTTGACTCAAATTTAGCAAAAGATGTGGACAACAGAAAATCTACTAGGGGTTATGTTTTTAACCTATTTGGTGGTGTAATTAGTTGGATGAGCAAACAACAAGCTATTGTTTCTTTATCAACTACAATGGCGGAGTACATGCCTAGTATCATGCTTGTAAGGAGGTAATCTAGCTTCAAAGATTGTGTTTGAATGTTGGGCTAAGTTGGAGAGCAATTCAGATTGGATGCAATAATCAGAGTGCCATCAACTTGGCAAAAAACTTGACTTTACGTGCACAAACAACATATGTTGATGTTCAGTATCATTGTGTTTGTAACACAGTGAAGGATGGAAGTGTGATGCTTGAAAAAGTTGACACTTTGGTGAATGTTGTAAATGTGTTAATGAAGTCTGTAAGCACAGAGAAGTTCAAATGGCACAATGAATCTATGGGCCTCTTAGCCCCCAACAATTAGTCTATAGATTGTTAGAATTTCTCGTTTTCATTGTTGCAAGTATCTAAACCTTGCACCCCTATAATAACCACCCTCAATGTTTTTTTTTTTAAATATGTTAGCTTTAACTATAAATGAAAAGCATAACAACTTTCTTTCCACTTTCTACTCACCCAAATCCCAAGAAGGGAAAGGTGAGAGCATGTAGTGTTCTGGAATGCTCCAATTGGAATCAACTGCTAAAAGGAAAGGCCTTAGGCGGAAATCCAGCCAAACAACTTATTCAGTGGGATGCAAGCATTACAAGAAAGTAAACATCCGCTTATTCAACGGGAATTACAAATCACTTCCACTTTTCAGCAAGAAGCTTATTTAAATTGAAAGTAAATAATAACTAGGTACATCCATTAGCAGTGGGAAAGCTCATAGAACTGAAGTGAATAACAAAGCTCCGGCCACTTTGTCTAGTGGTGGGAGATTGCAAATCACTTATGTAGCGGGGTAAGTATCGACAATAACCAAAATATATTCACTGGTGGTACTACCATCCAGTGTTACAATTCAATTGCAAGGAAGAATGACTTTGGCGGTAAGACCATCCAAAGAACTACAACATTAGTTGATGAGCATATTGGTCATCAAAAGAAGTAGGTTAGCTGCTGATATTGAAATTTGATAATAACAATGGCATATATCATCTCCAAATCAACTCCAAGGCATGAACAATCACTAAATAAGCAAACCAATCAATATACGTTGAATCATAAGTTGGTGTGGCCATATGACATATCAAGACCTGATAGGAAATCACAGTAAAAGTTGTAGAATATGGTGTAGCAGGTCTGATATGGATATTACAGCGCTGCTAAACTCCAGCAAGCCCACTAAATCACTCAAAATCATACCCAAATGGACAAAGTACAATTACAAACTCGTATGTTTAGCTTTCAGGTAGCAAGGTGCCACCAATCATAAATCTAGAGACCCCAAACAAGCAGCAACCTTTCCCAGCATTCACACACCAGCCTTGTGCATGGTACGACCAATAGGAAACAATTTACGGCCCCTAGGAAAAAAAGCCAGCAACAATGTTCATGCCAAAATGGATGGGAATGAGTATTAGACAACTTGGCACCCCCCTTTAACAAGAAAATTAGAGCACATCAAAAACCTCCATCATGAAATCCAAAATCTGAAGACTCTACTTGGAAACCAATGGTGATTCCTAAATTGAAATCACACCCAAACTAACTAGGGATTATCTTTCAAATCCAAAACCAACAATCTAGAGAGGGTTTTCGTCCTCTAAAGATCATGGAAGAACTCTTAGGTTAAAATCTAGCAACATTACAGTATCATATCAACGGTCTATCCCAATGAGCCCTCCTCAACCTCCTTTTATAGCTTTTCTAGAGGGAATTTACAATTTACAATAATATAATAATTCACTTTATTTCTCTCACAAAAAGACTTTTTGAAATTATAATAATATTTACCAAAGGCCCCTTTCTAGGTGTCCAACTTCTAAAACACTTAGTCACCTTTCCAACAAGCTATTACACTAAGTTGCCCTTTTTATTATTTCTATACATTAGACAACATTAGTGAAACATTATTAATTACTCAATGACTCACCCAAGTTGTTGAAGATAGTGAAATTTCATCGGAATCAAAATCTAATCAAACTGAGATGGTATTGGAGATTAATGATGAAGAATGGTGTCAGTCGGTTGACTTACTAAAAATAGGCAATCTCTCCAAGAAGTTTGGAGAAGCCACCAAAAGTTGGAATCCACTTTGGGAAGTGTTAGACTAGTCCATACTACCTACTAAACTCATTTCCAAGAACCAAAGTCACTACTAACCAACACTGAGCACTCCAAGAAGTTTGGATTTCTTCCAACACACCTTAAGCTGCTTCAAGAAAACTTGAAAATTGGACAACTCACAAATTAATTTTGCTAAAAATGGGGACATTACAATCCCGATGTTCTATATTTAATTATTTATTGTGTTTATTTGATATTTTGTCTTCACATGGGAAATAGGGCATCCCACTTTGAGGTGGCACTTTTGGCCACATGTCAAATACTTTGCTATGTGTGTAAGAAGTTGTAGGAGCATCTAATATTATTATGACATGGTAAGATATGGGGGTTACTTATGACAAATTCTATGATGCATGTAAGTGCATGATTATAGGGAGTTACATGGTAGACTTGACTTTTGTCCAGCTTTATTGTGCCTATTATGACACATCATAAGGCATCTTTTAATGCAGACAATGAAGCCAAAATGAAGCACCCAAGTTGGTGAGTTGGCTATGATGGGTTATGACAACATAAGAGAATCTTTTATGATTAGTATGTCGACTCATCATGAGAGTTGGGCATTGGAATACCCCATGGGGATTTGGGCACCATTTTGGGAGTGATATTCTCCCATGGTTTATGGTTTGCCATTTATGGTTTCCAAATTTGTATCTTCTATATATTAGTGCTGAAGATGGAGTTGCAGTATAATGTTATTCCACAAGGGATTATGTTGCTGAAATTTCTTCAGACCTGTGTTGGTTGTTCTCCTATGAAGGCTTGAGCTTTTAATGTATTGTAACTAGAATGGTATTTGTGAATATATTGTTTCAAGATTTGGAGGCTAGGTTTTTACCTAAGATAAATGTTATGTGATTGTTGTATAATTTTTGTATGTATAATTTTCCTTTGAAACTACTCAGTCATGTTTTGCATGCATTTCTCTACTCATTGATGAATGTAGAAAGTGTTTCTTCAGTGATCTTCCTTTCAGTAGCTTCAGTCCACCTAATGAAGTAGTTGATGGCCATCAATATGAACTTGTGGCTAGTGCTTGATGGTGGGTAATTACTCCTATGAAATCCAATCCCCACTAAACAAAAAGCTGATCTGTGGAGACAGCTTTTAGGGAAAATGAGGCTTTCTTCCTTCTTTTTAGTAAAGAATTGGCAATTTTGGCAAGTGAGCCTCCGAAAACATTAGGGGCCCATAATATACAACCATCATGATCTCGGTTGTTATGGTTTGAGCTGAATAATATCTGCTTGAAAGACCTTGGTGGAACTCTTTGAGAAGCGTTGGGGTTCTTTCATGTTTTGCACATCATAGCAACACTCCATCGAAATTCCTTCTAAAAAGGACACCATCAATTATAGTAAATTGTGTTGTTTGCAATTTATAAGCCCTTCTTTTGACTAAATTTAAATCAACTAGGTATTGCCCTATCTCTAAAGGCTTAATTTTGTCTTCTACCTAACTTATCCCATGTTTTGGTTCATTTATCATGGATGTTTCTTCTTACTTTTGTTGTTGTATTTCCTCCATTTTCTTTGGAATAAGGATATCCTCTAATAAATGTTGACATAGAGTTCTTCCTTTGACAAGCTTTTTCATATTCAAAGATCCTAATGACCCAACTAGCTCCCTTTTTACTAAGCTCACCACCTAGAATGTATTCTCTTATGCTTGAGTGGACAACCATGACTATGGTTCTGTTTGAAGAGACTAGATGCCTAAATTTATTCAATCCTTTTACTAAGGAATACATTTGTTGCTCTGCAAAGTTATACTTTTCTCATATTCTTTCGAGGACTAGCTAAAGAATGCAACAAGGTGTTAGTCTATGCTAGCTTCTCCTTCCTTCTGAGTGAGCACTACAATAATACTAGCCTACCATACATCTATAGGAGAAAATATTTAGAAAAATCAAGATTTACCGACACCAAGGCCTTGAAAATGGCCACTTTGATTTGTTCAAATGACTCTTTGCCCTCCTCTATCCATCTAAATTGTGGATCTTTTCTTAACATGAGGATAATAGGCTGCACTATGCCTATAAAATCTGACATGAATTTTCTTACAAAGTTAGTCTTTTCAAGGAAAGATTGAAAAATCTTCTTGTTTTGGGAAGTGAAAGCTCAAAAATAGCTTGAACCCTTTCAAGATCAATAGCTATAGAGGGGCACCAAAAATACACTTTTTGCAATCCAAGGAAATCCCTAGTCACTAAGATCTTTGAAATGTTTTCTCCAAGTGGTAAAAATGATCAACTTTGTTTCCAAAGAAAATAGTCAAATCCTCAAAATAAATCAAGATGATCTCATTGATAAGGTCCTTGAAAACAATATCCATTGCTCTTTGAAATGTGACTCCTACATTAGACAAGCTCAAAGGCATTTTCTAATAGGCAAAAGTGCCCCATTTAGTAGTGAATGTTGTCTTGTGTTGATCTTCTCTCACTAGCATTTGGTTGAAGCTAGAAAAACCATCTAACATTGAGAGTCTATCTAATCTTGCTATTGTCTGCAATATCTAACTCATTTAAGGTAGAGGGCAGTGATCTTTGAGGGAGGTTTTGTTTAGATCCCTCAAATCCACCCAGAGCCAGACCTCTTCATTCTTTCTTATAATAGGAACAAGGTTAGAAACCCAAGTTGAATGCTTGATAGGGTAAATTATTTTTGAATTGACCAACTTGGATAACTCTTGTTTCATGTTTGGTCATATATTTGGAATAACTAGTCTATGCTTTTATCTCACTATCTTAGCTTTAGGCCAAAGATCAATAGTATGTTGAATAATGTCTTTATTGAATCCTTTCAAACCCTCATAGTCTCAGGTCATGACTTGGGTCATATGTGGCACAAAGGTTGACAAGGAAGAGTTCAACATCTTTGTAGTCTTTCTTGCTCACTGCTATTTTTATTGTCTCTACAAGAATCATCAAGACTAAACATGCCTTCCACCTTTCAATTGGAGAATACTTCCATATGCCTCGTCAATTTCTTGAGATAACTCTTCTACAAATTCAGAAGATTGTTTAATAAAATGAGCAATTCGCTAATAAATTTGAAATAAATCTAATGACATTCATTATCTACTGCAACAGGTCTTACAATCAACTTAACACTTATCTTTGTTTGCCAATAAAAACTTTTCACTAGGTCAAACTGAAAATTGTTCAAGGCCATCCTATCTACTTTTGCATTCTGTTTCTAAGGAATTACTTGAAAATTCAAAGCATTGAAGGATTCTAACAAATCCCACACATAGTGCTTGTATGCTTTCATCAAGAAGTCCTAAGAGGTTTAGTAGCTAAAACAAACCTGGTAACTATAGTTACACTCAAAGACTTAGGGGCATCTTTTGTTTGCATCTGGTGTAACCAGGTGAATAGGATCAAATTTTACTTCAAAAAGTAGGTAACTAAGATTAACCGAAAATCTAGTCAAAGTGAGACTTAAACTCCCACCAAGCATGCCAGAAACTATTGATGGTCTAAATATTTGTTCAAGATAAATGTGCCATGCATGACTACCAAACATCGAAAGCCTCACAAATTGGGAACAGGTCTAAGTCGATTGTGAGAATTACAAGGCCAACTCCTAATCTATCCTACTAGAGCCTAATTGTTAGGAGGAAAAAGGAGACAGATGTAGGAAAGTAAATCACATACACCAAATAGATTTCCCTTTGAAAACAAAACAAAACTTTGCAACTCATGGTGCAATGGTCAATAAAAATAATAGCAATAAAACACATATGATTCAAACAAATTCATATACACAATCAAGAGTTGGAACTTTAAGAATAACAGCCTCTTAGATTAATGATTCTAATAGTATTGACCTACCACATACAATGTTGTATCACTAACTCTGGACACATCCACAGAGGTTCCACTATTTGATTACAAAAGGAGTGAGATAATGCCTTACATAAAAAGCTCATTTACATAAACAAGTTAAAAAACTGAAAATGAGCATGCAAGCCACTATATATAACAGAATATTTCACCCACAAAGAGGTTTTCCCCTTGGAATTTAAACTGAGATCAGCAAGAGGAACAATCTTCCCCAAATCTGACACCTTGAATGCCCTTGTAGATAGCCAAAGTAACTTGGTAAGAGTGAGGTACTCGGCTCTATGAATTCTGCCTCCTAGCACTGCACAGGCCATCCCTCAGTAGGTGAATTGTCAAGTCACAGACAATGCAAAGAGAGAGGTAGTTGGGCATGAAGGGAGCATGGTACTTGTGGACTAAATTTTGAAATGGATGAGCCAATGCTCCCCCTCGATGCATACCCCACACATAGAACTACTTAGAAGCCTAAAAGAGGTCAAGAACATCAAAATTGAGCTACTGAGTGCTATAATAACTGAGAAACACCATGAAATAGCTTCATGCCCTGCGGATCATTGAACAAATCCATTGTGGAAAAATCAAGCAGTTCAAGCTACTCCCTGATGTTTATGCCTTTTCACTTGAACTCCAGGGCGCACAACACGTGGCAGTCATACAGACAGAACCAAAAAATAGGACCAGAGGTGGGCACTGCTACTAATAAAAATATTTAGCACAAAGGAAGAACGGCCCACCTTGAACACCAAAAACTCGAACTGTTGCACACAAAAACCCCACACATCATTGGATGAGGCGGGCATGGCACAACCAAACAAAATGCACACCTTGAACACCAAATACTCGAACTGTTGCACACAAAAACCCCACACATCATTGGATGAGACGGGCATGTCACAACCAAACAAAATGCACTGACTGTAACTGCAACACTTAAATGGCCTTACACACATCAGAAAACTGCAAAAAAAAAAAGGGAAACACGACCCACAAAAGCTGCAGTTCACCAAGAGCAAAACTCAGACAATGTGCAAAGAAGATCTGCCACCTATAGTGAAAGAATTCAGTACAAGTATCTTACCCAATTTCATCACTTTATTATGTCCCCTAGAAACCTAAACCTGGGGCTTCGTTGTGCAAGGCTTAATGCTTTACCACTTAAGCTCATCCACTTCAAGCAAGCTCTTAACTATTTTTACAGATTATAAATTTTGGAGAAAAAGATTTGTTTAAACTTCGATGTTGCTACTACAACTGGGCATCTTAGTTTCATTACAGTCGGAGTTGCTTTGAAATTAGCACTCTAGAATAATTCAATAATTCAATTTTATTTGTTTCTAGCAACGCTGCCAATAATTTTGACAAATATTAAAGTCAAAGAGGACCAAGAAAGTTATTCCACCTAAATGACAGATTTGCATCGAGTTTTACAAAAGATTTTGGAAAGAAAGTAGATTTAATTAATAATTAGGTCAAGACGTACTTTAGGATAGGGCCAAGCACTGGAATTCGCATCAAATTTTGAGTTGTTTCCGTGAGGATTTTTTTTATAAACAACTAGATGATGTATTGGTTGCAGTAAAACAATCTTTTAATCTAAAAAATGATTCTTCTAAAAACCCACCTTTACCTTTTCTACTTGAATTTTTTTGATAACCTTATACATTGCATCAGAGAATATGAATATCTTCCCCCAAACTCAATCCTCGCAATCATTCTTAATTAAGCTGTCGCAAAGAACTTTGGTCACTGGCAAGTTCAACCAGATTACCAAGATTCTATTCCAGCTCAATCTGCCACGCCTTAATGGCGTATGAAACAGAAGGATTAGGTTGGTTACAAGTTTAGGGTGGTTTTGGCATGACAGACCTAGAAACTAACCCAAAGAATGTGCAGCTTGATTGAAAACTGTATGCAATTTGGGAGTTCAGGAAAATTGAGCCTGTGCTGCATTGGTCGAGAACACAAAATTATATTCCAATCAGTTGGGATGGAAACTCGTAAGCTAAAAATCAGTCCAATTTGTTCTCACTAAAACGTGAGACCTTAGCCTAATGGATACGCTTCAGGGCTTAACTAATAATTGAAATGAGTGCAGAGCAAATATAAACTAGTCTAGAACATAAACCGTGTAGAATACAATCTTACGATAGCTTGAGAAGAGACGTCTTCATCCTGAGCATAAGAAGGTGAAGTCATGGCCTTCGATCTCAATGATGTCTTCTTAACGGCACAGAGTGGCTGAATCTTTCGAGGAACTGAACAAAATGGAAGATTACAATGGAAATTCCGTGGAATCACCACATTCATCATCTCAATTCCTTAAAAGACCATTCGTTTACTCAGTAATAGTAAATAGCTTGAGCTAAGAGTAAGTGCGTATGCAACAGGACAATGAACAAGCATGTCCTCCTTACACGACACGTTGCACCGTATGCTCCACAGGTATTCGCGTTAAAAATCGTCCTATCGGATTGGAACCCAAGTCTATTCTCTTTAAAAATTGAATTGATGTTTGGTGAAAAACCTATATTCATAAGAAGAAATATATAATTTAATAAAATTAAAAAAATTAAAATTATGCTTTTTGGAAAGTTTATAATAAGGGCTACATGTATACAAAACTTAATTTCTAAATGATTTTATTTGATCTATCAAAAGATTAAAAAAAAAAAGTTGTCTATCAACATTTTGATACGTGTAAAGGGGACTTCATTGTGGGTGTGATTTAAGACTATAGGGATTTTATTAAAGATGGTTTGATCTAAGGAGCTCTTATTTAAGCCTCTTTAATTAAAACCTTTTAGATGGAACCTCTTAGGATTTAAATCATTAAATTTTCTAAAAAATATGTGATTTTAGGAAAAATTAAAGATGTCTTAGAAGTGGGACTCATTATTGTGGGATCACCCTCCAAGAACTATGTTTAGGTTCTACAAAAGCAAGAACAACCAAGACCTTGTGTAAGGAATACACACATGAAGCTATCTAA
The DNA here is from genome assembly GCA_007258455.2 of Sequoia sempervirens. NCBI lineage: Eukaryota > Viridiplantae > Streptophyta > Pinopsida > Cupressales > Cupressaceae > Sequoia > Sequoia sempervirens. Next base: position 201,760,700 of record VDFB02000007.1, read on the forward strand.
TAGATGATTAAAAGATCAAAATAGTGGAATAGAGTGTTTTTCATCATCAGAGACAAATGCAAAGTCTCACAAGAAAACAATAGGAAAAAACAAGATGCATAAATAGAAATCTCATGCTATCATGCAAAATCATGCAAGGTGAGTGAGTACATATAGAATATGTGGGCTCAAAAATACAACCAATTTGGGGAATGTAACTCCTAAATATCCCAAATTAAGGAGTATCCCATATGGAAGATGTTGATAATAACTTCATGGCTCAATCCTAACAAGTTAGACCAAACTAAACCTAAGTCTAGAAAGGTACATAAACACAAAATAAAATGAAATAAATCCTACACTAACACTCTCCTTAAGTGTAACTTGGGTGGGTGAAAGACGATTCTTGACAAACATGTAGCTTGATGAGATACCCATGTGTAACATAATCACTCCATAGGGAGAAATCCCCTAAAAGAAAAATATATAAAGCTTCCCAAATAAAGAGAGGAAAAAATCCCCTCAAAGTAGAGAGAACTACTTGTATCCCTCGAGAATTATCCTCCCACACCCTAACAAAGCTAATAGATGAAGAAACTTGCTTTATGTAAAGTGTTTGAGAAGATGTTGGCAATCTACTTAGTAGTTAGGCAATAGTAGAGATCAATGTTTTTTTATGAATAAGCTCCTTGATATATAATACATATGAAACTCTACATGCTTAGTCCATTGATGTGGATTAGGTTGTATGAAATCTAAATAATATTTCAATCATAAAAAATATGATAGATGTTTGACAAAATTGGAGACCAAACTCAATGAGATTATGTTAAAGCCAAATAGCCTTAATGGTAGCATTAATAGCCTCCTAGTACTTAACCTTAGTGGAAGATGGAGTGATAACATACTAATTATTGTTAAAAAAACAAATTTGACCTAAACTAAGTGCTAAATTATATCCTAAAGTGGAAGTTTGCAATCCTAAACTAAGTGCTAAATTATATGGACTAAAGTGGACTTGCAATCCTCAAAATTTCTTGCCTAATGTAAATCAATATACCCAACCAAGTCAAGATCAATATTTCCTATATAATGAATCCCATAAATATGAGTGCCTATATGTAATGGATAATTTACTTAGCTACCTTATAGTATGGCTCATGAGGCTTTTGTATAAATTGAGAGACCATACCAACTAAATATGAGATGTTGGGACATGTGTGGATCACGATTATGAAGCTATTAACATTTTATTAATACAAAGTAGCATCAATGAATAGTAAAGAACATTGTGCTTGCAATTTGATTCTAAAAAGTAAGAAGGTCAAAGCAAGCTTATAGTCAACCAAGTGGAGCCATGGGAGTGGAACTGTACAAGAAATTCAAGTACATACTTTGATTGTGCAATACTAGTCTTAGAAGCAGACTACAAATATCTCAATCCTAAGAAAACAATGTAACAAACTTAATTTAATACAAAAAACCTATTGTGAAGAGGAGTGTGTCTTAGAAAACAAAGAACTCCATATGATTATTAAGTTCTCAACATACAAAATTTAAGAGTAGGAAAGTACTATCTTGTCACAAAATGAAAACATTTGAATGAAAATGACATTTAGTGAACCCAACAATAAGAAAAAAGAAATCTATATTAATATGCTAAGCTTGAGGGTTCTATTTAAGACCAGAAAAAAAATCTTATATATACAAAACATATAAAAATCATGTACAAAACCATATGACCACTCCATATATATCTACTCGAGATCTTTATGAATATAATTACTCTCCGTGTAAGAATAAAAAATGTGAGAGAGATGAAATTTATCTTTACAATTTCGATGAAATCATTACCAAGAACTTGTGAAAACTCCTTTATGATCACTCATGCTTTGAAGTTATAACTAACTTAAATTTGCTATACACTTGATGCATTGAGCTCATGTTTGGAAGTTCAAGAAAAGCTTGTAAAGACTTAAAAACAATTCTGATCCATGATAATTGAGACCGTTATATGGAAATATACAATTGAATTCTCTAAGACCTAACATGATTCACCTCTTCTACCATCAATTGGGCATGGCTGGGCCATAGATACAATCTTTAAACTCTTACTTAGAAAAATCTTCTTTGAGAGGCGCCCCAAAATTATATTCCAATCAGTTTGGATGGAAACTCATAAACTAAAAATCAAATTCAATAACTGTCTTAGCAGAAATCCAATTTGTTCTGTGAGACCTTAGCCTAATGGGTACGCTTCAGTGCTTAACTGATAATTGAAATGAGTGCAGAGCAAGTATAAACTAGTCTAAGCATTAACCAACTGTATAGAATACAAACTTACTATGGCTTGAGAAGAGACGTCTTCATCCTGAGCATAAGGTGGTGAAGTCATGGTCTTTGATCTCAATGATGTCTTCTTAACAGCACAGAATGGCTGTATCTTCCGAGTAACTGAACAAGATGGGCGTTTATAATGGAAATCCAGTGGGATCCCCACATTCATCATCTCATTTCCTTAGAGACCATTGGTTCACTCAGCAAATAGTAAACAAGCTTCTACTAAGCGTAGAGGCGTGCACAGCAGGAAGATAAATCATTCATATCCTCTGTACACGACACGTTGCACCGTATGCTCCACAACTTTCCTCGTTGAAAATCGTCCTCCTAATAAATCTGAACCGCTAATTTATTTCCTAGATTTCTTGTGTTTTCCTTCTTAATATTAATTAAAAATGTTTATATAATCAACATTTAGTGGCATAATGTATGGTTAAGTTGTTGTCATGTTGTTCTTATAATCAAGATTCAAATCTCACTAAGATGTCATTTTTGAATATTTAAATTAGGGATGAAGTCCCGTATTTGTGACCTCACCAATTCATAGCTCTAAATCAAAAGAGTTTACCCCTAAAAAGAAAATTTAAAAGTTTATATAATTTAATATATTTAAAAAACAATTTATTAAATAGTTATATATATTAGTAGGTTGGTTGAGTTATATATTTTGAAAATTAAAATATTTTATTGAAACAAAGTTTGTATATAAAAAATGGGTTGGGGCTCTAGCTCAGTTGGCTAAATCTTTCCTGTTGCAGGAGGTTGGTCACGAGGTCTAGTCTCCCTCACCCCCGTGGTACCGGAGGGCGTGTCACGCCAACGCTGTCAGTCACGTTAAAAAGTTTACCAGGGGCACTGTAGTTTATAGGGGGTCGTGCTACCTGATTCCTGCAGTCTAAAAAAAAAGTTTGTATATAAAATGCTTAATATATATTTTTAAATTGATAATAAAGAAAAAAATGTTTATTAATAGAGATATTAATTTTTAGGTGATTTTAATCATTTAGATTATCTTTTAATTGACAATAATAATAATAATTTCAAATATAAAATATAATAGAATAAATTTTAACGTCTACGAGGTCAAACATAATAATAATTTACATATATGTTTTGATGAAGATAAACATGAGAAAAGAGCCTAAAAGTACAAGTCTCACTAGAAGTGAGACTAGAAACCAACAACATAAAACAATCCAAGATCAAGAAAAAACATCAAGGACCACCACTAGACTAGAGAACAACAACTATTAGTTACCCAACAAATTCAAGCCTTCTATGGCCTGCCATTCCTTGTTCAAAAAGGCAAGGTGAACTCCATTAAAGATAGATCCTTGGGCTCCGTGCGGACCATGTCAATTTATGTTTTTATGTTGGCTAATTTATTGATGTATAAGATTATTATTGACAAATATTTTGTTATTTTTTAGGATTTATCTAATATAATCAAGATAGTCATAAATGTTACATTTATTTCTATCGCAATATTATTAAAAATGTGTAATGGTGAAAATTATATACTTATACTCTATTTCCTTATGTTTCTAGTTCATTTTAATTAGTGTCGTAACTACAATAATTAGCTTACAAGAGGCACAATTGTGCATAAAATTGGCTCATGACATCATATATCTTGATTCCTCCATCACTAATCTTTGGCTTTTGCATCATTGATCTCTAATCCTTTTTCACCATCTTGGATCAAATTTGTGGGTGTGGACTTCATCCAAGTCCCTTTTGTAGTCATGAATCTTAACCCTTCAGTTTTAAATTTTAAAATTCAAGTTTACCCATTGCTAACCACTTTAATAGTTGTGTGTTGACTAAGTGCACAATTGTATTGATTTGTGTGCTTGGTTGTTGTATTTAAGAATATTTATACTCATCCATTTGTAATTAACATAGAATTTGTTGAGCACATCCAAATTTTTATTTATGAAAGAGGAAAAATTAAAATTTGTTCATTATAAGAGGTCAATTTATCTTATATTACATTCTATGAAAAATAAGAACTAAGACTTGGTGTAAGGAATACACACATGAAAGTGCTTGATAAATGATTCAAAGATTAAAATAGTATAATGGATCTTGTTTGTTCAATGAGAGACAATTACAAATGCTCACAAGACAACAATGGAAAAAAAGATGCATAAACATAAATCTCAAATTATCATGCAAAACCATGCAAGGTGAATGTGTACATATAGGATATGTGGGGTGGTAAATACAACCAATAGAGAATATAACTCCCAAATATCCTAATTTTTTAAAAGGAATACAATTCATATATAGAAGATGTCAACTTACTTCATGACCCACTCCTAACAAGTCTAAGAAAGCTAAACCTAAGTGTAGAAAGGTACATAAAAACTATAAGAAACAAATAAAAACTTACACTAATGCTTCCCCTTAAGTGCAACTAGGGTAGGCGAAAGATGAGTCCTATAAAATGTGTAGGTTTATGAGGTGCCCATGTACATAAAATCCTCCCATAGAGAATAATCCCCACAAAAAAAGAGATAAGCCCCTCAAATAAAGAGAGAAAATATTTTGAATCAAACTAGAGAGCGAAAATAGAGGACTAAGTGACCCACCAAGGAGTAGCACCCCACACCCTATCAAATCTTCTTAAATAAAATTCATATGAACCTATCGATGAGTACACTCCCTAATATAATTCATATGAACCTATACATGTTTGGTCCATTCATAGTGTTTGAGGTTCTATGAAAATTGAATAACACTTTGATTATCAAAAAATATGATAGATTATTAAAAAAGTTAGACATCTAATTTAGTTAGAATATGTTGAAGCCAAATTACCTTAATGGTATCATTCATATTCCCCTAATACTCCACCTTAGTAGAAGATAGAGCAGTGACATGTACCACTTATATCTTGACCAACAAATAGGACCTAAACCAAGTGATAAGTTGTATCCTAAAGTCAAATTTTGATCCTCATAATCACTTTGGCCAATTTGAATCAATATACCAAACCAAGTCAATATCAATACTTCTTGCATAGTGAATCCTAAATATATGTTTGCCTTATATGTAGTGGATAATATACATAGCTACCTTCCAATGTGGCTCATGAGGCTTCTACATAATTTGATATATTATGTCAATTGAATATGAGATGTACCATCTATGAGTCAACCATACGAGGCTACCAATAAATTGTTGATACAAAGTACCATTGACCTATAGAAAATAACATTGTGTCTCATATTTAACTCCAAAAAGAATGGAAATTAGAGCAAGCTTGTAGTTGGAATTATGGAATCATGAGAAAAATTCAAGTATATACTTGGATTATGCAATACTAATCCTAGAAACATATTAAGATATCTCAATCTTGAGAAAATAAAGCAATTATAAACCCAAGTTGATCATTGAAAAATTATTAAATGAAAGGTATTTTTGTTGGATAATGACAAGATCAAAGAGCTCAAATAGATAACCTTTCACAAGTAAAAATATGAGCACAATAGTATGTTTATCAATATAAAATGAAGACTATATGATACAATGATCAAGCCTTGCAATATATAGGTAAGGATGAGGAGGTGATAAGGTAGGAGTGAAACTCTGACTAACCCTCCAAAGATAGGAACTTGTGAGCTCACTCGACAAGTGTGTAAATGTCAATAGGTATTTACTAAGTGTCTCAAGTGAGGAGGACACATGTACCAATAATATGAAGTGTGAAAAAATCAAAAGAAACCTAAGTGAACTTAAGCTAGGTATGAATAGGTCAATCCTGGAAAGGTGATTAGCTAACTAGGTGTGATAATGGCATTATTTACACTAACAATATTTACAATTGTAATAGCAAATGAAGGACTCCCTATGATTAGTAAGTCATAAACATGCAAAGTCAAGAGTAGGAAAGAATTTTCATGTCGCAAGATGTAGACATTTGGATCAAATGACATCTAGAGAACCCAACTATGAGAATGAAGGAATCCATCTTAGCATACCAAGATGAAGGGGCATGTTTAAGGCCATAGATAGAATTTTAAGTGTACAAAGCATGGAAGAACCACGTAGAAAGACTAGTGGCTACTCCATATATATATCTCCTCCTTAAAATCTCTATGATGAAAAGCACTCTTAATGCCCATATAATATACCTCCCAACAATGTGTTGCAACAATAACAAGTTCAAGATAGATGGATTTTATCTAAATACAACTGGTGCAAAAGTCACAATGTAGTCAATAAAAAGAATCCATGAAAACCCCTTTGTGACCAATCATTTTTAACTTATCAACTAACCCATCGACTACAAATTATGTTTGATATGTCCACTTACATTGAACAAGTTTATTTCCCTTAGGAATGGCAACCAATCCCCAACATGGTTCCTAATTAAAAAATATTACTCCTCCTAAATAGTTTTATCCCATTCAATAATGCCAAATGTATCATGAAGATAATATGGATCAAAAGAAGAGGTAATAAAAATATGTGGATGTCCTTGGAACTATGATTTCATCTACCTAGTATATTCAAAAAATGAATCAAAAATGAAGGAGGTGAATCATCATCATGATCATTCTCGTCATTTGAAGTAGAGGGAGGAGAATCTTTGGCATCATAACCATGCCTATGTAGATTTGAACCCTTAGAAATATGGTCACTAATGCCAAGGGGAAAGGAAAGGGAAAGGCCCTTGTTTCAATTGTATCTCCACCTCACATATTTATGGGTTAAATTCCAATGGTTTCAAAGGATACCAACTTATTCATCCTATTACACTTGTGCTATTTATTGAAAGGATTTTTTTGTTTGTGAAGGGTTCTTCATGTTTTAACCTTGAAACCTCTCTACCATGTACAAAATCTTTCACAGTTTGCATACTATGAAAGATTTTGTCTTCAAAACTCTATATATAGAGTTTTTTGTAACATATTTTATATACAGTTTGAACATAAAGTGAATTATTTCCAATCCTTTGAGGATTCAAAACTTTATATATAGAGTTCTTTGTAACATATTTTATATACAGTTTGAATATAAAGTGAATTATTTTCAATCCATTGAGCATATTTGTTGAAGTTTTATGATTATTTCAGTTTATAAATTACTACCATGACTAAATAAATGACTAAACAATGACTAAATAAATGACTACAATGACTAAAATGACTACAATGACTAAATAAATGACTACCATGACTAAATAAAATGATTACCATGACTAAATAAATGACTACCATAACTAAATAAATGACCAACTAACAACAATCAATGACTAAATTAACCACTAAATATATTACCAAATTGATCAATGACTAAATATATGATTACATAAATCACTACCATGACTAAATAAATGACTAGTTAACTGTTGGCATATGGCTTCTAATGTTGTCATTGATGGCAAATGAATTCACTATTTTGGTCCGTAGATCAAAATGTGGTCATATTTATGATTATTTCAGTTTATAAATGACTACCATGACTAAATAAATGACTAAACAATGACTAAATAAATGACTACAATGACTAAAATGACTACAATGACTAAATAAATGACTACAATGACTAAATAAATGACTACCATGACTAAATAAAATGATTACCATGACTAAATAAATGGCTACCATGAATAAATAAACAACTACCATGACTAAATAAATGACTACCATGACTAAATAAATGACCAATTAACAACAATTAATGACTACATTAACCACTAAATATACTGCCAAATTGATCAATGACTAAATATATGACTACATAAATCACTACCATGACTAAATAAATGACCAGTTAACTGTTGGCATATGGCTTCTAATGTTGTCATTGATGGCCCGCCCTAGTGTCCACAAGTATGAGTAATTTTTCAATTTATTTGGAATGCCAATATTAACTGAAAAGATATTCCAAGTTCTTAATATCTTTAGCAAATACAATAAATGTTTTCTTGGTAGGCATTTGGTACTCTTGAATAGATTTTGATAATTCTTTAATGATATCTAACTCGTCTTAGTGTCCACAAGTATATGAGTATTTTTTCAATATATTTGGAATGACAATATTAACTAAAAATATGTTCCAAGTTCCTAACATCTTTAGCAAATATAATAAATGTTTTCTTGGTAGGCACTTGGTACTCTTGAATAGATTTTGATATTTTAAATTGATCTTTTTGTGTGTTTCCATCTTGTCCCCTTTGTTGCTTCTTTTCCCTGTTACTAGAAACCTTCTATTGTTTTGTGTCCTAGTTTGCAACCAAATAATGTGACTTGGCTATTTTAGATTATTCATTTGAATGATCTTATCCTAATCCTTGCTAAGTGTGGTAGAAAAATAATTAAGAGATAGCATAGCATATGCATCCCTAAGGGAACCCTTAGTGGCATGGAAGGTAGAAACAAAAATAAACTAGTATGGACTAAGTTTAGAGAGTATACTAGGAATAAGTTTAGAGAGTATACTAGGAATCACTTGAGTATCTTCTTTATTAATCCCACATTTTTTTCAACTATGATCTCAAGGATTCAAATTTTGTGACAAAGTATTTTTTAGTGTTAAATTTATTTCAATTAAGTCTAAGAACTCATTCTCCAAGAGATGGACTCTCATTACATCATTGTATTCTATTAGGTATATTTAATGACTTAACATGCAAGAGTAATTCTAAAACACAAATAATGAATTGAATCCATATGCCTCATCACATCTATTTTCCCCCTTAATTTTATTTACATATATAGTATCCTCTACCTCTATAGTCATAGTGCTTCCAAACAACCATTTCCTTCTCAAAAATACCATCATTTTAGATTTCCATTTAAAATAATTATATGTTGTGAGAAGGGGAATTGACAATTGATCTATAATTCAAAAATAGTGTGAAAATGCAATAAAAAAAGAAGACACAAGTGTAACCCATATTACTAATTGGTGCAAAGGCTTCCACCAATTATAAAGTTTGACACTTTGTCTCAATCAAAGACATTAGATTTCCATAGTCCATATTGATCAAATTATTCTTTTATTGATGCTAAAAAATCTAATGTAGTTTAATTCAAAAAAGCATACTTTGACTTTGTCTTAATTCATTTTACAATACAAAAAATGATACATTTGAGTTTTATAGACCCTAAAATGGACAATTATGCTAAAAGTGCACCTGTAACATGTGTACAATAGGTGATAAATCAACACCACTTCATAAATCTCAAAAAAATATCTATTTTAAAAAAATATGGCTAAAAATGAGGTCATATAAGAAAGATAAGAGTAGCACAAGCTGAAATCAAGATTACTTGACAAAATTCCTAATAAAAAATGAATGAATTTTAGAGAGCCAGGTTGTCAAAATTAGAAACTAACCATATCAACATGTATCCATTAAAAAATATTCAAAATAAAAAGGCACTTGAATAGGCCTCTAGATGACCTAGATATAGCTTGTCAAAGTTGGATTGTGAAATGAAAAACTCTCATGAGATGGGGTGCCTCCCAAGCTAAAGAGGATGCTAGCATCAACACACAAAATAGGCACCCAATTAGTAGGAAGGTACAATCAATAGTGCATAGTTAGTAGGAGTGGAAATGTGGCATCCACATAGGTATGATGATGTACATAAAATTTACTAAGAAGGAAGATGCCACATAGGGAGTGATATAAGTAATGTTTGCACAAGTAACCATGTCCAGCATAGGTAGTCAAGGTCCATGGTGGTGGTTCCCAAGCCTAACAAACCTTAATGAATTTGGATGATCAAGATTCCTAACATACACACAATCAAAGATTCATGTAGGCATTATACTGCATACAAGATGGCAGGATATATTGTAATGAAGTTAGGTACTAGCAATTGGAATCTGATAAGACCACACAAAATATTTTTTGGTAGGCTATTGACCATGTAGGGAATCTCCACAAAATTTAGTAATATCCCCGGGCTAGGAGATTAAACTAGTAAGGTTCAACAAGTGTGACTAGAGGTGATAAGGGAAGCCTATTAGTGGGGAATAGTCATCAAAGAACTCAATTGTGATTAGAGGATCTATGAAGGAACTATTGGTCACCAACAAAAAAATTACTTGTAACCTAAGTGGCCATTGATCAATGGAGGATCCCACTAGGAAAGGTTGTCATTACTTATGAGGAGACTATAAGGGTAGAAGGATATGTATATACCCTTGAATATTCCCTAGTGTTTTTTCTGCTTCATTTAAATTACTAGGGATCTACATTTGTTGTGTAGCTTTCTTGACTTCACTTAGCATGCTTGGCATGTGTGCCAACCAAAGGTTAATTACTTACCTTAACTCCTTGACCTATGTTTTTATTTTTTCTCTCTAGTCTTGGAGTTGTTGAAGTTGTGTATGTAGTGTTCAACTTTTACTCTTATTGAGCCATCCATATCTTGTAGTGGATCATAAATGCTAGCCATCTATACTATTTTTGCCTCCACCTGATAGATCTGGTCCTTTAGGTTTTTAGTTTTTTTCAACAATTGTAGGTAGTACTAATATATAATGTTGAAATATCTAATTGTTTTTAAAAAAAATTTGATTTGTTGCTCCAATTGGGTATGGGCGGTTGTACATTTATTTCAATCTTCCTTCATTATATTCTTGTTTATTTTTTCCATGATTTGGTTCCAGATGGTGGTTGTTTGAGTAGCTATTTCTTGTTTCACCCCTGCTACTAAATATTTTAAATGTTGGCTTATGGTTCAATAGAAGTATTTGTTTGGGGCTCCAAAATGATGCTCTATAGTGTTGTAATGACATCTTCTAATTATTTCATATTTTCCACATGTTGTCTCAATACTTCTTTTTCAATATTAATATGAAATGTGTCCCCTATTTGAAATTTTTGAAGAGGGAATATTCTTGTTAGATCTACATGTTACCCTATCAATGGGAATTGAAACAATTGTGGTGTTGGAAGTGGTTGGATTTTTTTTCATTGTGCCAAAAAATATTTGATGGATATAGAGGGGAGGTTACAAAAGTGGAGGATGATCTCACCAAAGAAGGTGGTGAATTTTTTAGTGTTGTTTGGAGGATGTTTGTTTTTCTTTTTGTTTCTTTTTGTCTACTTTTCTCATTTTTTTATATATCTTTTTATTTGCCTCCCTTGTTTCCTTTTGAACTTTATCTTTTTTCTCCTTTGTAGTTTGCATTAGTATTTCCACCCTCTACTTGGACCAAAGCTTTGTAGGTTACAACTGAGCCAATTTTTCCCTTTGTGTGGAAGAAGGGTTACATTCAACCTCATCTAGTTCTAATTATTTTCTCAATCAAGTCATCTACTTCCATATCCTTCTCCCTTCATTTTTTGAGTGTTAATGTCAATTTATCTAGGAATACCTGAATAATTTTCTCCAATATCCAAATATATTATTATATATCTTACCAAAGCTTCTTCTATTACTGCCTAATTTTCTTTCCCCATCTCCAAATAAATTTGTACTATCTTTTTCAAGATGTTTTTATTGTGGAGGTTCCTAGTAAGTAGATCCACATCCATAATATCTTCTTTCTTAGAATATTTCAAAGAGTCTATTTGGATTGGGCTTTGTGCACTACTCCAAGTGATTCTCTTGCTTGATTTTTCCACCTATTATTCGAACTCCTCTTCCTAGATTCTTCTATAATCCTCTTTTTGCTCCTTGATTTTTCCTTGCTCATTTCCTTTCAAAGCACATTTATAATAGTATTTATTAGGATTCTTGTAGAGATGGGTCTTGTTCCAAAATAGGCAAGTGCTTGTGGATGGGGGTCTATATTCTTCCTTTTGTTGTGCTTATAATCCCAAATTCAATCTTTTAGATCTCCTTGGTGTAGAAGTCTTCGGTGCTAGAGTTTCCATTTTTTGAATTTCTCATTTCTTATGTAGTTTTTCTATGTTATTCTCCACATGCTCCTCTCATTTCTTCTTGGCCAAGTTTTCTATGAACTTTTGGTATGTGGGGGATACTTTTGCATTGGGATCTTTTGTAATTTTTAGTAATATATTTGCATATGCATTGATTTGATCATTGCTATCTTTGTAGGGAAGTTGTGGTATCCAAGAAACTCTTAGCTCAATAGCTTCCATCATTGTAGAATATGTATCTACTAGAAAAACTATTTCTTTCATATATTTATGGACCATATCATTTGAAATCATTTCCCTCTCTCGCATTTATTTTTGAAGGTTTTTAAAGAAACCCCAATATGTAGCTATGTATGATGAAGCATCCTTGAAATTCTTGGTGTGTTTATTTATCTGAGCCACTACCAATTTTTTTCCCCATATCTTCCCTCCAGATGTAGGTAAGGCATTCATGAAATAGAATTTGAGACATATGATGAACATTCCATACCTAAATTGACAATATTTTTTTTCCTCTAGATGTTTTCCAAGAGTTGTTCTCATAGGACTTCATAAAGGTCAATATGTTTGCCTTCCACCACCATCTGGTACATTATGTGTATGGAGGTTGTTGTAGCCAAATTCTCATGGTTTGCATACTATATTTTATATGCATTCCCAATTGTTGCATACCACATTGTTAGATTAGTGATCATGGCCATGTCCAGGCTCTAACTATCAATTTTTTCTTTGTTTAACTTGGTGACTTCACTATTCTTTATGGCCTTCTTTAGTGGTATCTCCCCTGTTGCACTTAGCCTAGTTACTACTTGTAATTATTCCTTTGTTATGTGGTAGGGCTTATCTAAATAGATGTATCCATTGTGAAAGTTTCTCAATATGATTCTTACCCATCCTTCTTTGCAGTAGAAGTCCAAGAAGTCCTTCCAAACATCTAGATTTTGGACTTGGATTTGCTAGTATTGAAAGATACATGAATTTGTGCCCAGTTATAGGAGTGTCTTCCTTAGCTTCTCAAAATTTATATGATCAATGTATGTTAATGGTACATAAATGTAGCGTTGAATATCCTCCATGTAAATGACATATGTAGGTACTTTGGAAAAGGCCTCATCTGAATCAACCTACATAGATTTTTAGGGGATCTATTTATACTTCAGTCGCATCTTTTGAGAGATGTCCACGAGTGTAGGAGTGACCATTGTTAGTTGTAGTGAAGAATAAAATAAAATAGTGATCTAGGGTTTCATTTATGTAAGCTAGGGTCATTGAATGAGAGCTCATGAATGTACAAATGTGCATGTGAGGAATAGTGATTGTAGTGATGGGGTTTTATAGAGTGGTAAAATTGGGAAATATATTTATGGTGGTAGGTGGAGTTTTTCTTCCCACACTTTTGTGACCATTAGTTGTCTATGACTCTATTTCACCATTAAGGGCTAATATCTACTATAGTACATTATTGTTACAAATATAATACAATAAAAAATTATTCCTATGATCATTATGATTTTTGATGATAGTGCTTCAGTCTTGCTCCATTGATGTAGCATTGTAATTATGTATTGTCTAATCTCCTCAATTTGACTACCATAGATTGTAGTATGTCATCAATGTAATAGGGACCTAACCATCTAAATTTTAACTTTCCCTACTTATTAAATTTTCTATCATATAGTAAAACCATGCCATCTTTCTTGAATTTTTTTATGCTTGATACTCTTATCACGACATGCTTCTTGTCTCTTCCTTTCCATGATTTGATGGTATACCATAAGTTGTCTAGTTTCATCCAATTTTTCTAGGTCTTCAATTATCTACTTTAGGGGAGAGGGGTCATAATGGAGCATGGTTCAATAGTGGGGATAGAAGTAGTCCTCAGTGGGCCCCATAGTGGAGCATTTTAATATCCAATTGCAAAACACTTTTTATCCATAAAGTATTCAAAGTGACAAATCATGTGATGCCACATCAGCACACCAATAAAACATGACTTAGTGCACCACTATCGGTCTCACTTTTTCAACAAAAAGCATGTTGATGTGGCATCATATTTGATGATGTGACCCTAAAACGAAATATAGAAGCACATGAGTTGCCAAATAAATTGTTGTATAGAATTGGGAGTGATGTGAAATTTCCATGTAGGATTTTGAGAAAGACGAAGTTAGGGTGCTCCACTATAGGCCCCTCTCCCCTAGTAACTCATCATCAATTAATCTTAGAGTAAATGTAGTGTGGAGGTTGGGAACTATGAAATTTATAGGTAAGTGTGCATCCTAATGGTACTTATGAAAATTTTAACCCTATGAGATAAATCATCCGTTAAAATTTCTAAAAACTCCCATGATTTTGCAAGAGTTTACTAAAAATTATGCATTAGGGTTTTGAAAATATCTAGCCCCATCAAAACCCTAAGACCAATCCAAAGCCCTTGCATTTTCTTACGATTGATCATTGATCGATCGTTCCACTTTCCTATCCCTTTAAGTTAACAACTTTTAAGGCCCTCGTCTCGTTCATTTACTGATCCCTTTTGCTAGAACATTGAAAGAGACTACTGCTTTTAATGTATTTTAAATACCACTAAAGCTTTGTGCTTTATTGGGTCCCACATGGCATGCGTTTTCATTTCACAGTCTTCATTTTGCAAAGGGTTTTTATGTTTTAAGTTTCTTCTCAGGAGCCTATGAAATAATTCTTTACTCCTCGTTTAGTGCTGATGTGTATGGTCTTAGGCAAATCAAATTTTAAGTTGTGTTTTCACACAAATAACTTAAGTGTTTAGCAATGTCCCCTTTTATCGTGCTCTGTTAGTCTCTTTTTTCCTAGTTTCTTAAGTTATTTATTTGTGAACATGTGTCTAAAACCCTTTTTGTCGCACAGACTACATACATCACGGGGCCCTCATTTTGATAAATTTTGTTTTTGTGAATGAGAAAAAAGATTTTATCTTGAGATATAAGCATGGGTGTTTCCGTTTTTGTGCTAGATTTAAACTTTGTGGAGCGATGTTGTGTTGAGATTTTATTCCTTCGAACTCCTAAAATTGTGCCACGTTTCTGGTCTTATTTATTTCTAATGTTTCATGGAGGAATGCACTATTGAGGAAGCCTCAAGATTGTTCCTTTTGCTTTCGTGAGTCCCTGAAATAATGACACATGTCATAGTGTTGTGTGAAAGAAAGATGTGCTTTCTCTTCATGAAAAGGATTTCAAATCCCCACAATCATTGTTGATCTTCAACAATCAACGGTCTATACTAAAAAATGAAGAATGACTACCATTGGTCGTGTGTTCAAGTATGCGAGGAAATTATGGTCGTGTGTTCAAGTATGCGAGGAAATTGATGGCCAATTTGATCTGTATCTACCAAAGTCTCAAGGGTTTTGGATTAATTACTTCAACCCTCATTATTCAAATAAAAAAGGGAAGATATGAGAGAAAAATTGTTGTAGAATTCTAGGTGAACAAGGGTTTTTATGATAATTTTAGGGCTTTCAGCCGGCGATAAACAAGTAAATTCGACTATCTATGTACATTTTGGGCATAAGGGAGTGTTGTTATCTAGTTTCACGAATTCAAAAGGTAACTTAGGGCTATTAAAGGGAAGGTATTGTGTATAATTTTATAGAAATCTTCTTCAAAGTGTAAAATTTTAAAACCCTAGTTTTTACGAAAATGAAAACCCCAAAAGGAAAATCATGGTTGGAATGTCAAGAGACGTAAAGAGGAGATTAGATGATGATATAATGGTTTAGTTGTTTGCGTCAGCTAAAAGACCTAGAATGGCACAAGAGTTAGGGATTTTGGTCGATAGAACTATTGACAAGAATAAAAATTATAGGGATTCCATTATCCTAATTCAAGGGTATGCCCTATTTAAGCACGCCTTTTGAAAATCCCTAGAAAAAATACCTATTTACAATATATGGAGATTAGGGTTGGGAAGGCTAGTGGTTCCTAATATATTTGTCAATTTTGACCTAATTAGGGGAATTGAACATGCATAAAATGTTGAAAATGGAATTATTTACCACATTTGGGAAATTCTTAATGGATTTGGACAAAAGTTACATTTGTAGGGTTATTAATTTAAACCCTAATTCCCAATTACTTATAAACTTGGGATCCCTAACTAGAGAATATCAAAGACATAGGGACAACTATAGGGTGAAGTGGTTACCAAGTTTCAGGCCTAGAGGACCTAACAGAGAATTGTAGAGGTTTGCTAGTGTAGAGCTAGACCCATTTGTTAGAGCTTCTAAAATCCTGATGGATTTTCATCTCCA
The DNA here is from genome assembly GCA_007258455.2 of Sequoia sempervirens. Lineage (NCBI taxonomy): Eukaryota > Viridiplantae > Streptophyta > Pinopsida > Cupressales > Cupressaceae > Sequoia > Sequoia sempervirens. Next base: position 201,777,166 of record VDFB02000007.1, read on the forward strand.
TGGGTCTGGTTAACCTTTGAAAAACCCTTGTCCTCATAGGTGAGTAGGGTTTTTCCTAAAGCATGTAAACTATATAAATTTTGGTTGACCAACTTGATCGGTCATCAGCCCCTTAAGTCATTTCTTAAGCCATCTGACACGTTGGTCTACTGGCCCCATTAACCTAATGAACTAGCCATCAAATTTTCCTAAAGTCGAGTTTTAAATTTAACCCAGAGACTTGCATGTTAAGCCATTAATCCCAGGGAGTCCCATCGTCATCAGTTGGTTCATTTAATGCTAATATTACGTGATGTGCAAGTTGCAAGATTTGAAGATCGAGGAGAAAATCTCAACTGTACCCCGTCATCCTGCGGGAGTTAAGTGACAACAACTTAAATACAACGAGGTCGGTGAGAGGTTGATGCATGTTTAGTGCAAAGTGTAGGACCCACTCCCCACTACCGATCATGTGGCACCGCATGTTCAATGAGTGGTTGAGATCAAGCGGGTGGAACGATCTTCACCATTCCCTGCTAGCTCGTTGAATTAAAGTGAGCGATGGTTAAAACTAGCAAGATCAACAAGATCTTGACACCTGTTCTCCACTTGTTCAGACCGTGGAGCCCACACACAACGATGGTGTCATCCATCATGGATGAAAATGATTGGTTATGAGTGTTTCAATGAAGCTCTGCTGGAAATCAATGGAAGTCAAACAAAGGCTGGTTGTCTGATCATCCATCAAAGCAGAGAATTGAAGGATAGCATTCAAAGTTGGAAAAATAGCATGTGACATCCATTTTTATTCTGAGCAACCAACCTACATTAATGGCTAGTAACCTGTAGAGCGATTGAGTTGATCTTAATTCGTGTGACGATGTAAATGATGGTAATCATGAAGGATATTCTACAGACTCCATGCAATTGGGAATTGAACAATGCCGATACACCTGCCAACGGGCTGCTAAGGTTACACATGCATGATAAACATCCAGTGTGGATGTCATTGGTTCACCCGATAAATACAATAGAGGTAGTTGTTATTTGCATCATTATCATTTAGCAGTTAAGCATTTTCTAGTGTGAGTAGTTATCAAAAGAGAGGATGAGAAAACTAGTGAGAAGATTTGTTCGCTCAAGTTCACTAAAGTCTGGGTCAGACGCACAGGAAGCTACTCCCACCATGAAATCAAACACTTCTTCTGAAAGGTCTGGACTAGTGCTTAGTAAATACATTCGAAGACTGCAATTTCAGAATGATGTTGCAGAAGGAACAAATGACAAAGGAAAGGGTCTAGTGCAGTCTCTTACTGGATCAGAGCGAAAAGTAAGATATGGACGTGGCTCCTATGGATGCCAGCGTTCTCCCATCAACCTCACGAGAAACTCCTCTAATGATGGCTCTGAGACTGATTCTACTTACGGTCAGTACTTGGCCCTATTAAATGATGGTTTTCCCTTTGATGAGGAGGTGATCTCTGTCTTGCCATTGGCCATTAAGACCCCTAGTGGGAAAAATGGAACTATGGTGAACGAAGAAAGAAAAAAGAAGGAAGCCGAGGTGTTCTCCCTTCCTCCGGCGATAAGAAGAAGTGATCGTGTGTATTGTGGGCACGTAATGCTGGTGGTGGTGGGGTGATTGGAAATTGATCATTGGTCATGTGTGGGGTTGGCACTTTTTGTATTGATGTGTTGTGCTCTGATGGTCCTGGTTTTGGCGTATGTGGCACTTTTTGGTTTTCAATGTCGGTCGTGTGCTTGTGTGGAATTTTGGGTACCTGGTTCACGGTGGTGCAGATGACGACAAAGGAGAGCTTTGGTGGAAATTTTCATTTCTCTTCTTGGCTGGCAGTTATATTTTGCTATGGATTTTGGAATGCAAAGGAAAATGCAGTCAAAATTTCAATGAAATGAAAATTATATATCGAACTGCAGCTAAGCCCTAAGCTTGTTGCTTCCCTTATGTTATAAAAGGGAAACCAAGGCTCATTTTGATATATAGAAGAAAATAGACTTTGGTTAGGGTTTTGGTCAAAGTATACTAGTAGATAGGAATAGACTAGTCTGTCAACTTTGAGTTTTATGAATGAACATATGCAATTACCTTAAATTGTTTCTCAGATATGGTTCAAGTGCAAGTTAATATATATATAATTCTGATATATTTCTCTCCTCTTGCAAGTTTGGGTGAATTTTGAATGAAATATTAATGATATTTTATTCTACTTTGAATATTTGTTCAAATGCATATCTCTGGTCTCTGTGTTGATTCAAGTAATCAATTAAATACTTAGATGGGGCCATGAATTTACTTTTATTTGCAAAGGATTTGATAAGTATTGATATATCAGAAAACTCGAGCTCCATGATGCAAAGTATTGTGAGGGTAGTCTATTTTATTATTAGGTCATTTTTGTCTTACTGATTCTTGCATATGTGACTCCATTTTACCCAATAAATATGACACTGATCTGTTCCTTAATGATTTACCTAAGGGGTTAATCAAATAATCATTCAATGACCAACCTGCAGCCAAGGTTTAAATTCATTTAAAAATTCACTGATTCAAATATTCATGTATGTCAACTTATATCAGGGATGTTGTCATTTTGGTGAATGGGTAGCAAAATTTCTTAGAGACGAGCCAATTCTTAGGTTAATTATCCTTCATCCAAATATGATCTATGATATGAAGTGTTCAACATAGCTAAATCTTAAATGAACACACTAGGAATACCCTCCTTAGTCCCACAAAGCCTAAAGTGAAGAAGATCTCAGTCATCGGCTAGATCTTGTTAGTTGGCCATTCATTCCAAGAGTCTTGAGTATAAGAACTGGCCGTTCCTTAGAGATATCTTAGGTGCAGTGGAAAACACCAACACCATTCATCTATGACATTTTTTAGGATTATTTTTAAATACATTTTTCACTTTGTCAAGTTTTGGGCCTAGACAAAATAATTCAGATGCTAGTAAATTTAATGGTATTAGCTATTGATATCTAGAGTAGAGGTTTGAGTAAGCCCTATGATTATGTTGGTTATATTACCAAGGAGATTCACAAGTCTCTAAGCTCAATCAAGAAAGACAACCACATAGTCCACTTCAAGTCCAGTATTCCTTGATTTGTTAGATCATTTTGTTTACTGGAATAGATATTTGGTCCTCATGAGTGAAGATCAAGGCCTTAGATGAGCATACGAGATTTTTTATAGTAAAAGAGTGGACCTACATATGGGAAAAGGACTGTGACAAGTAAAATTACTTAATTTTCAAAGATTGTTTTGTTAAGGAAGTTCTCAGGAACTTTGATCAGCTTGTGGACTGGTAGTTATTAGATGAAATAAGAAGATTTTTCAAAGCAAGGGACCTTATCCCAAAAGTAGGGATCAAGCATAACTACGGTGATTGTTTTTTCTACCTTGATGCTACTAAGATTAGAGTATATGGATCCCCAATTGCACCCCATGTGCTTCCTCAGGATGTACCAGACCAAATTTCCTTCGTGGAAATCATATGGTAATTAAATGAGTCTAATGAGACTCATTTCAGGAACAACAAGAAGCATGCCATTCTTCCCTCCACAATTGTGTTTTTAGAATTTTAGGTCACATCAAGGGAAGGATTATAATTTTCTTTTGGAAAGTTGTTGCCTTACAAAATGAGAGTGGATAAGATTAGGATGTGTGATCTTGAAAATTTCATCCATGATCAAAGAATTAGTTACAAATTGGTAGCATTCTCACATGAGCCTGACAATATTGTGGAATTTATTAGGAATTTCTCAACTGAGAAAGATGCCACACAAAGAAGGGCATTGTGGGTGAAAATTCAAATCGCTAAAAATAAGAGGAAGCAAGTTGATCCATCTTTTGTAGGATCATATTCACACATTAAGGACCCCATAGTTAGAACAATGACAATACTAGATAAAGCAAACATTAAATGTGTTTGTTCCAACACTAAGTACCTCTGGTCTTCCACTTCCCAGGGGGTTGTGCCACAAATTCCATAACAAGTAACCCCCATGCAACAAATAGCACCAAATACAAGAATTTTGGTGGATTACCCTATAGGCCCTAATGAATTTTTTGATGATGTAGATATAGCACAGGTGATACATCCTCCATCTAGGGTTATAATTGAGAGACCCACTAATGATAGGCTACTCATCAATTTTAAGATAGGTGGGAAGGTTGTGGATGACATTAGGGCTCAAGCTTGCACAAAATTTATGTAAGATGACCAATTCATCACCACCAAAGAGTATACAGACTTTGACCTTAAAAATAAAGTAGAGAAACTACAATAGAAGGCACAAGACAAAAGCCTCACAAAGGAAAATAAACATGAGATTATCAAATAATTTTGGACAAAGGAAAATAAAGAAAGGGATTCTGTGACTCCTTAGAGAGGAAGAGTGTTGGTGAGAAGTGTTGGATGAATTATCTTACCAATATGGGATATGTCACCTGCCATTGCATTTGACACCATCAAAAGGTAAGAAGAATATTACCATGTTTTCCAATTAGAGGAGAAAGTTGATGTTCTCTATTTTGGGTCAAGATTCAATCCATGGCATGAGATTTTGGTTATTTGGTCTATATTTCTAGAAAATAACAAGCCACAGGTAATAAGTGATCCCAGTGAACTCACTAGAAACTTGATAGTCAAAAAACTAGGGGACAAAAGTGTTGTTCAAGAAGCTTCCCTCACAATCAATACAACTTTGTTCATTGAGGCAATAGTAAATAGGTTACAAGGAGATTTAGATAAGGCTAATGCCACCAATATAAGGCTACAAGAGGAATTGAACATGGTTTCAGGGTTATTGCCTCCTCCACAACTGGTCATAGAGGACAAGGTATCACAAGAAAATGAGAGTTTAACCATTGAGATTAAAAGCTTATGAGAGAAACTCAAGCAAAGAAGGGAAAAGGAAGGAGCAACTAAAGGAAGGAGCAACTAAAAGGTTATTTGACCTAGTTGACAACATTTTGGGTCACAAGTTATCAAACATTTTGAGCTAGGTCAAGAAAGTGTGGAACAACTACAACATTTTGAGGGATGGATTTATTGACCATACTCAAATAGGATTTAGGTTAAAATTCTTCCAAATTAGTTGGGCCCCTATAGTTGTAGTGTTGAAAATTATTACAAAGAAGTCCAATTTTGATTATAGTTTAATATTTGATATTATTTGTAGGTTAGATTCTTTGGATGACATTATAAGTCATCATGATAGATATAAGGCATTAACTAAAAGGGATATAGATACTTTTGAGGGATTTGAGGAGTTTCATATGCCCCCTATATTAGCTGAGGATGGAGAAATAAAGTCCCGTAAGAAGCAGAGAACAAATTTTGCTAATATTCTCACTCCCATATATAATAAGATAAATAAAGGTGGTGAAATAGATGTAGAAGAGTTAAGTCTTAGCATGGATTTGTTCTCCAAGCTGGAGTACAACATGATGGGATTTTTTGACATGGTTCAAGTTCTGGCAGGTGATTACCGCAAGGCTCATATGTTTAGGATTAACTAGTTTATCACACCTAGAGATGACATGTCATCAAAGAAGGGTGAAGAAAAATAGAAGGATGGTGTAAACATTTGAGTTGTGTTTCAATTTGTCATCACCAACTAATATAAATGCAACATCAAAAAGTCAGAAGGGGAATGTTAGAGATGTCCTATCAAATTCAAGAAGCAATTTTGGGAAAATCAAATCCATCCACCAATATAAATGCTACAAAAGATCTTTAAATACCTTTTTGTAGTTAATCCTTATGTATAAATGTATTTTGTCCTTTTGTAAAGTTGTCACCTCTTAAGTTTTGTCTTTAGTGAATTAAGTGGTGGAATAAGGATTTTTGCTTGTTGCTTCCTTACTTATATAAAAGGGATTTCTGAGCCTTGTTCTGGATTCTAGTCCTTAAGGTTTTGAGTGAAGGTCTATATAAAATTAATTCTTGCACAGTCAGGCCTTCTAAAATTCAGAGAGTGTTGTAATTTTTCTCTATAATAGCAACAAACAACTCAATTATATTTTTTATATGAATACAAGTCATACTCTTAGTTTCTACATGTTGTAATACTATATCTTTTGAATCTAAATATTAAAATATCATTCAAGGTTCTCATTGCACATTTATTTTGATGAATATTTAAATGTTAGCTTATGTTCAAGTAATGGATTAAATCTAGTTTCAGTTGGATACTTGAAGATATTATAGTTGTAATAAGGATCTTGAAGAAGATTAATAGTAATTTCCATTATTTGGTTTCTTATTGTAAGGTAGTAAGATTATAGAACCATTGAGTTAATCACTTAGTTTTCTATTTAGAAATATTTCCTTGTTTCTTGACTCTATAATGGAGAATGCACTGGTTAGCTTAATTCACAAAACTCAAACTTAGGTAGGATCAACTTAAATTTGGAATTTACCTTTATTGTATTTTATTTTTTGTTTATGCTCATTTCAAACCATTATAATACATAGTTATAGAGGGTTTTGAAGATGATTTAGTCAATCAAGCTCGTCCTCTAAAAAATTGCTAGTGTGAAGACTATTATCTATTTTGACATCATTGAGAAATATTGTTGTAATTTAAGAACGATGTACAAAGTGAAACCCACCTTAGTTTTCTAGAGCCTAAAGTGTAGAGGAGAACAACTATAAAATATTTCTCGTATTCGTTGGCCACTAACCTAGGGTTGTTAATTATAGGATCTATCTATTCCTTAGAGAAACCTGGAAAATCAGTTGGAAGCACCATTATATTAGTGGCTCCATTGGGGAAAAGTTATGACTGAGTTATAAAACATACCCTAGCTTTTCTAGACTTGTGAAATTTTTTATCTACTCACTAACTCATTTGATTACAAAATCTGACGAAAATTTCTGATGAAAGATGTATAATTAGATGTATTGTCGGGTACTTGTGATATTTAATGTGTAATTTTCAATTTTTTTAAATTTTATCCCTGACATTCGTCGAAATTTCGATGAACCTGAGTTTTCGTCAAAATTTTGACTAATTTTTTTCGTCGAAATTTTGATGAACATGTAAAAATCAAATTATGGCTGACATAAATAAAAGTGAGTTCGACTATTTATTGCGACAGTGTTTTGCTATTATCACTAGGTTGAGAGTAGTTATTATCTTTTTCCAGAATTCATTTGTGAAGTCAAATTTGTACTTCCAGGTTTGAAAATCATATTTTAAAGCAACATCTCATCATATTTCATTTTTAGACTTGTGCATTTTCAGAATTTCATTTCCAGATTTTGTTGTGCAAGTTCAATATTCTGATTTTAGGTGTCTAACGGTTGGAAATCATAGTAAAATCAGAATTTAATAAGTTTTGGAATAACATTTCAAAGTGTTTTTTGGGGTCATTAACTTCAGACTATCTTCTCTTTTGCAGGGGTGGTTGCATGCCGATTTTTTTGGGTGTAAAATATCAAAATTATTAGATTTGTTTACCTGTCTATGATTAAAAATTATTGGAATGTGAGTTTGATATTTTTTGAAGATCTAAATATTCAAGCTTGGTAAGGAAAAATCTTGTCAGATAATATTAGTCCAAAACAAAATGAAGAGACACTTGATAGATTATGGGCTAGATTGAAAATAAAGGGTGATGGGAAATGTTATTGTCCTTCCAATAATTACAAAAGCTTAAAGATGAGAAGACTTTTAATCACAACATCTGAGAAACATTGTAGGTAGCATGGTCATGTTGAAGGGGGGCATGATTATCATCCATTGGTAAGTTGTTCATTATATGTGTTTATATTAATTGAATTTGTAAATGTTTATATCATTTTAACATTTTATATATATATATATATATAATCACTTGATCATAATCATGGTTTATTTGTGTCTATCATTATTATAGAGGTGGGGCACCCTAGGGCAGATGATATGGATTATCAATTCGTAGGAATGTGGCCTTGTAAGAGGGGAAATATGGAGTCGTGGAATAAAGATGCTTTGGCCGATCATGGCGGAAGAAGATGATTATGTGCCAAAAAACACAGTTGAAGATGATGGTACAAATACATTGATCCATGATACATTTAGTGGCACAACTAATCATGATGATCGAGATGAATTTGATGATGTTCATGATTTACCTATACTTGAGAAGGCATACGAGCCCCTTTATGAAGGCTCCCAAACAACTCTCTCTTCTCAAGCATTGTTGTTGGTGAACTTGAAGGTTATGAATGGTTTATCCAACATAGAAATCTCATGAATGTTAAGGTATGTCATATATGTCATCTTTTTTCATCTATTTTAATTGTTGTTAGTTCATCACCAGTAAATAAAGGATGAAATATGTACCATTAATATTCTTTATATTAACAAATTACTTTTTGTTGTAGATTGATTGGTGAATTTTTGTTACCACCATCAAATATTTTACCTTGCTCATACTAAGATTTATCTAGCATTATGAAAGATATCAGAATGGAGTATCAAGAAATAGATGCATGTCCAAATGATCATATTATATATC
>VDFB02000007.1:201797949-201833563 GCA_007258455.2 Sequoia sempervirens
ATGTGACAACTTTCCCATGAGTGATATCATAATCTATTAACGATCTGATGTCAGCTCCTAGATTATTATAATTCTTCCATGTCTATTGCCCATTTTGTTTGACCCCCTCATTACCAAAATAGTTGGCCACACTGTTAGCTTCCCTAAAGATGTGGGATAGTCTAACCTTATCGAAGTTGGATAATATAAACATAGCTTCTTCTATCCAACATTTAATTGTCCATGAGGGGGGGGGACTTGCCAAGGAGACACTCAATAATGTTTTTAGAATCACCCTCAATCCATATATTTTTGAAGTTTATTCTATTAGCAAGGTCAATTACCCGGAAAGCTCCAATGGCTTCAACTAAGTGATTAGATTGTGTGCCCAAGGAGATAGCCACTACTGCAACAAACTTTCCATTATAATCTCTCATCACTCCCTCATTCCCTGCTGACCCTGAATTTCTCTTGGCCGCCCCATCAAAATTAGCTTTTATCTAGCCCCTAGGAGGGTGACTCCAATTAATACCTTAACGGTTCTTTTTAGCTACTCCTGAAGCCTTAGAAACATCACTTTTGATATTCCAATCTTTTTCCATTTTGAGGTCATAGTTATAACATACCACAGCCTCCATCTTATTCTCATGATAGGGGATATTATTGATGTTTTCCAGAATTAGCTTGTATATTTTCTCATACACAATATTCTTCGGAGCTTCCTTGTCCCTAAAGATTCTATTATTCTGCTCCTTCCACACACCCCAGGCTATATAAGGGAAAGTAAAAGACCATAATCTGCGAATAGTAGGATTCAAGGATTGTGCATTCCACTAAGTAAAATGGTCTTCAATAGAGCTAGGAAACACCCACGAGTGGTTCTAGAGAGAGAGAAATCTTCCCCAAATAGAAGTCACATACAGACAGTGGAGGAATAGATGGCTAGCAGTTTTCACTTCTTCCTTACACATGTAACATTGATTCAGGATCTGGATGCCACGCCTATAGAGATTATCCATTGTGAGTACTTTATTTTGAAGAGGAATCCAAAAGAATATGTTAACCTTAGGAGTCAGGTGTTTAATCCAAGCTTTATCCCAAAAGGGAGGGGGGCAAGAAAAAGGGACAACAAAGAGACAGTCGAAGAGACTGAATAGCTGCCCGAAGGCTTAGCTATCCAAACTAAAAGATCATCCTATTGGCTCAACCCCATTCTAACAACCATCAAAGAGGACTAAATTGGCACAAGGTCCAAACTAATCTACAACAAATTCACCCATCCCCCATATCTCCAATAGTCCTTGACATGAATCCCATAAATAACCTTACAAGTATCAACCCACCCATTGAAACTTTCATATGAAATTAAGGGCTCCTTCATTAACCATCTATCTTCCCAAAACCTAGCTTGATTCCCATTTCTTATGCTCCATCCAACTCTTAAATCAATATTTTTTCTCCCTCTAATCATATCATTCTAGAGAGCCAAACCACGAGGCAGATTTGGAGAATCAAGCAAGGTCTTGAAAGACCCAATATTCACCATTTATTTGCTCTTTAAAATACTATTCCATTCTCCATTAGACGAGAAAGCTCTCCAGATTTTCTTTACAAGGAGATCCCTATTCATCATTCTAATAATTAGAAGACCCAAACCTCCAAAATTTTTAGGTCTACAAACAAAATCCCAGCAAATAAGTGGCATTCTTTTTCTTTCGTCTACACCCGACCAAAGAAAGCATTTTTGGATTTTTTCAATAGCATCTACATATTTGGAAAGGATTTTAAAAAGACTTGAGGCATATATTGGAAGGTTTTGAAGAGTATCTTTGAGAAGCTGAATTTTTCCTGCTTGACTAAGAAGAGCTCTTTCCCATCCAGCAAGCTTTTTGTTGAACCTATCTACCAAAGAGTTCCAAAAGGACTCAGGAGGCTTAAGACCCAATGGCAAGCCAAGATAAATAGATGGTATAGACTCCACTCTGCATCCAAGAATTCTGGCAATCTTATTCTACTTAGGCTCCGGAGTGTTGAAGAAGAATAAATAGCTTTTGTGTCTATTAACCATCTAATCAAACGCCCCTCATAATCATCCAGGACTTTTTTAAGATTCCTAGCTTCTGCCACTATAGATCTCCCCATCAAAATAGTATCATCCACAAACTGTTGGTGGAGCAGACCAAATTACTAGAAGAAGGCCTCAATCCCACTAAGGATCCCTAATCGACCATTCTTTTCAAGTTCCTCCCAAGGAATTCTGCCATAATAGTAAATAAAATAGGGGAAATGGGATCTCCCTACCTTAAACCTCTAGAATTCTTAAAGAAATGTGATGGAGACCCATTCACCAGGATAGATATGGAAGCTATAGAAATGAGTTGACCAACCAACTGAAGGACTCTATTGCTAAAGCCAAACACCCTCATGATTTTGAGTAAGAAGTCCTAGTCAACATGATCACAAGCTTTCAAAATGTCCAATTTGAGAAGAAAACCTTTAGTCTTAGATTCCGTGAGAGAATGAACATTTTCATGGACTGTAATAATTGAGTCGAGGATCTGCCTTCCAGGAACGAAGTCATTCTGCTGAGGAGAAATTAGGGAAGGTAGAATTATCAAAAGCCTTGAAGTCAGAACCTTTGAGATAATTTTATAGAAGGAATTGCAAAGGCTAATAGGCCTGAAAGCTTCAAAATCCACAACTCCTGGGTGCTTAGGGATGAGGACTGGGAAGGTAGCATTTAGTTCCTTTAGAAGGCTCCTTGAACCAAAGAACTCTTTAACAACATTCACCACATCCTCTTCAACAATCTCCCAAAACCATTGAAAGAAGAACATATGAAACCCATCAGGTCTCATAGCCTTGTTGCCTTCAAAAGAGAAGACAACTCTCTTAATTTCTTCCCTGGATGGAATAGCAGTTAGCATATTGTTATCTTCATCCTTAACAAGTTTAGGGATGACCTCTGAAAGATAATCTTGCATTGCATGATTTACTCCATCACTTGCCAAAAGAAGATTATTGAAGAAAAGGACAACTTGTCTTCTTCTGTCATCATCCTTCTCAAAACAGCTACCATTGTACTCAATGTGAGTAATCCTATTTGCAGCCCTATGTTTCACTGCAGACATGTGAAAATATCTAGTATTTTTATCTCTAGCTAAAAGCCACAGAGCCCTAGATCTCTTTCTCCAAAATTCCTCCTCTTTGGATATTATATCATGTATCTTCACAAGCAACTCATTTTCTTTCATCCTGTTATTAGTAATGTATCCCTCCAGCTAGATTTTTTCTTATATATCCTTCAATTCAAGCTATAATTCAAACTTGATACCAAAGATATTACCAAAGGTTTCTTTATTCCATCTTCTAATCTTATTTTTGACTTCGCTCAGTTTCTTGGCAACCCTGAACATAGTTGTCCCAGAAACATGGATATTCCACCATTTCCTCACCTCCTCAAGGAGCTGAGGGTGGGAAAGCCACATGCGTTCAAATCTAAAGGGGAAATTCCTCTTAACCAAAATAGGATCATCCACTAAACTAATTGGATAGTGATCAGAGCCCACCTTAGAGAGAGCCTTTAAGGAACATAAATAATTTAAAAACCATTGATCAAAAATTAAAGTTATGTCTAATTTGACTTGAATCAAATCCTTACCAATTCTTCAATTTGACCAAGTATAGGAGGCTCCTTGCAGCTCAAGATCAATCAATGCCTAATTATTAATGAAGTCCATAAGATCCATTCTACTTTCCAGATTCACCTGGGATCCTCTGAACTTCTCATTTTCCTGAAGAGGGGTATTGCAGTCTCCCATAACAACCCAAATTCCATTAATGAATTTCCTAAGGAAGGCAGCCAACTCTTTCCAAAAGGTCTTTCTGGCCCCTTTCCCATTTGGGGCATAGATCTTAGACTGGATCCAACAAAAAATATCTCTGATATGGGTAAATCTGGTAGCCACATGATTTGTGCTCTCAAATAGTGGTTAACCTTTAATAAAGTTCAAATTCCAAAAGGTAACAATTCCCTTTGAAGCACCTTCAGAGCTATTACCATGCACCCCACAAAACTTAAACATTTTAATCTTTTCCACTTTCTCTTTAGGAATTTTGGATTCCTGGACAAGTAAAATATTAGGTTTATGATCCCTAACAAAATTGTGCAACACATCCTACTTATGGAGGCTATTCAACCCCCTTATATTCCATGACATAATCTTCATATTTTACCAGGGGATTGGAGTTTACAAATCTTGGGAATGGTTTTATGAACACCATCCGCTATATCCTAAAAGCTTCCTTGATCCCTATGCCATCTTGCAGATCTTCTTCCTTGACTACTCTTTGTGGTCCCACAATCTGCCTTAGCTCTAGTTCTTGTAGAGATTCCTATCGGTGTACTTTGCTAACTTTTTTCTTCTTCTTCTTCCTGGTATGAGAGTTGACATCTTCTCTATCAGTATCTTCTTGACTATCATTCTCTTTTCCTAACTCCCAGTCCTTATTTGAAAGCCCTTTTTGATACAAAGGAAGGGTATCCATCAATTTTTTATTATACTAGGTTGTATTCTCACTCGAGTTCTCCAAATTCTGACTTGAGTCCCCAAAGGTATCCTTAACAATTTCCTAAGAATCTATTGGTTCCTGATCCTGAACTGACACCTAGCTAGATAGGCCTCTACCTCCAAATGTCAAGGACATGATGGGAACCCCAATATGCAATGTCAGATTAACTTCCTTAATAAGTACACTAGAACCCTGACTTGGAATATCTTCCAGGCCAATCTCACCATCCTCCTTCCCAACAATTTCGTTCTCTAGAGCTTATTGTTTAGAGGCTCCTAAATCTCCAAATCAACCTAAATCCCCACATCATCCTTATTTTCAAGGGCTTTCACATGTTCCTTTGATGTCTTACTCTTGATCTCTCCAATATGTTTTTATTTGTTCTCTTTTCCATCCCCTTTAGACTTCTTTTTCCAGATTGTCATCAGTTTAGGCTAGGGCTTCTCTTTTCCATTGCTAGAATTAAGTGGGCATTTCTTTGCCCAGTGCCCTAATTTTTTGCATTTAAATCAAGCAAAAGGAAATGCTTCAAACTTGATAGCTTGAACCCAAGTGCCTAGCTTCGATTGTATTTCAATAGATGACAGGAGGTCAACATTCTGGGACACACCCATGCAGATTCTAGCAAACACTAGCCTTTTCCTTGCCGCCATCATCAAATCTATTGACATAAGCTCACCAAATGAATTAGCCAAGCCACTAAAGACATCCTCATTTCAATATTCCAATGGAAGACCAGAAAGTCTAGCCCAAACTAGAACATTCTCAAAAATGGAATCTAAAAGATCTAGATTTGTGGTCCATTTCTTGAGAGCCAAGGAGGACTTTCCTATAATCCAGGAACCACCACTCCTCACTACCAAAATATCCTCCTTATAGGTAAACTCAAAAGAAAAGTAGCCCTTAAGGAGAGTAGAAACAAGAACTTGGCCATTGGTTCTCCATTTCTTTTTAATAAAAGCCTTGAAAATTTCAATATTTGGTCTAGGGCCCATAAATTTTCCAACCAGCGCTCTGTCCATTAGAGAAATATTGTGATCAATGACTGAATCAGGGACAAAAATGGCAAACTTACCCTTTGTCAGATCAAAGATGTTGCTAATTGGGGGGAACACAGATTTACCATTATTTTTTACTCCAAATAGAGATGACCATGGTTTTTGTTTAGCACCTTCACCTGCAATGGCCCCCACCATGTTTTTGGTTTTTTCAACCTCCTGTCCTTTAATGCTCCCAACAGGATTATCAGTCAGGTCAGCCTTCCCCCGCGGGTCCACTTGAATATATTTTTTGAGGTTAGTCTCTTCTGACTCCTCCTTACCTTGCTTACCACTCGATACTTGTGTTGATTCAACCTGGGAATCCTCAGAGCCTACTCCACCATGGTCTACACCATTGCTCAAAGATTCAAAATTCTACTTCTCTCACCCATTCTCCCACTTCTCCTGCCCGTCCATCACTCCTTACCAAAAATGACTAAAGGTTGAACATATCACTACCCATATTTTATTTATTGCTAAGTTTTAAATTAGTACTAATAAAAAAAATAGATCTAGATTAGCTTTTAACATATTACATTTGGCATAGATATTAAAAAATAATAATTGAAATAAGGACATTCATGTGAAATGTAATTTTTTTTTTTTCATTTTTTTCTAAAAATGCTTGTTATTTTTCCTAGTAAATTGAATGTAAATCTTTAATTTTTATGATGGACTTGCATCCATTATAAAATTTTAAAATTTTAATATATATAATTTTTGGATAGGGGTATGTGCAAAATCATGATGGGCCAAAAAGTGGCAATATGATGTGTATGTGGCTGACAACCTTTTTTTAACCCAAAATTGATGAAATGAAAAGGGTTTTTAAAGGAGATTCTCAACTTTCCACCAATATAAATTATTCTTTACTTTGAATTTAATAAGTAATTATTATTCATTTTCTATTCAAATTACAACTAAATTCCTGATTGATAGACTGGTTGAAAAGCATCTATAGCTTTCAAATGGTATCACATTTTTTGAATCCAAAACATGTGTCACAATCTATGCTTCACATGCTATAGAATTAAAAAAATAAAAATTGAATTTCATGAAGTTTTGACCAAGTTAAGGTGCTAGTATGCAAGATTTTTGGAATAAACTGTGTGTGATTTTTATATCATCAAAAATAGGAGTTTTTAATATTTTTTTAAAGTTAAGGTGGTCAAAAATAGGAGTTTTTAATATTTTTTTAAAGTTGTAATAAAAAATTCATAATTAATTATTTACTTGGAAAAAAATTACAAAAAAATATGCATCACATTGGGACATGAGTCCTCTACATATTTATAAAATCTTATTAAAAAATATTATCATTTTATTGTGGTTAGGGTGGTCAGACAGACACCTACTTCTTATTTTTCCTGAAATTTAAGTACTACTACATTGAAATTTCAAATTTTTCATCAAATAATTTTTATTTTTTAAACAAACCTAGTAGTTTATAAACTACATTCAATTTTCTATAGATTATATTCTTACATATTTTTGAAATAATATAGATAACTTATTGAAATTTTTACGTCAAGATGCCTAACTCTGATTTTTTTGATTTTTTTGCCACTTAAGGGCCTGTTTTTTCCATGATGATCCTGCACATACCCATAGCTAACAGTAAGGTTTGCATACTTATAAAATGACATTTCCAAATGACTTCATTTGATCTCCTAAAAGGTTCAAAGAAATATTGCTATTTTGTTAGCATTTTGATAGGTGTAGAGGAGACTCTATTGAGGGTTTAATTTTATCCTAGGGGGTTCTATCCAATGAGATTAGTGACCAAAATTATGTCAATAATTTGAAGGATAATACACTAGTGAGGGATTGAATGTATTAGATTCAATAATTTCCAAATAAGTACTATGAAACAAGAACAATTATTAAAGCTAAAAAATGGATTTTATTCAAAATTAAGGGCTTATATAATTTATGAAAAACTTAATAGAAGATATGTATGCCATGAACACTATCTAATTGATTCAAATTCAACCAATATACACACTTTACAAAATAAAACTAAAACTTAGTAAAATAACTAAACTAAAGTTCCCATGAGAAATCAAAGAGGTGTTATAATTATGTCACCTTTGGAAGTTCAAATAGAAAGATAGATGAAGACACGCTAATTAATAATTAAATAAAATTTAAAAAATTAATTATTTTTGATACACCAACTGTAAGATATGTATTCCAAATAAACATCAAATTATTCGAATTAACAAGAAGTAATTACAATTACATCAATACAAGAGAAATATCTCCATACAAGCCTTGTCATCATATGACATATCATTCATACATAAATCATAATACATGAAATAACTTGATACAATAGCTAACTTAGGTAGTCTGTCACCAACAAGTCATAATAATACAAACCAGTAGTCGCATGCACAGACATGCAACGATCAGCCGATAAGGGTACACCACAAATGGCTATTCAATGGGAAGTAAGAAAAAAAAAATTGGAATGCAATGTGAAATATAAATAATCAGTAATATTTGCAATTCTTTGATTGAGTTGAGAAAGGGAAATCGTGTTAATAAGCCAATATGAATTAACGTGAGGTTAGTTCATAGTAGGAGGTGAACCTTATGATTTTGGACTTTACCTAGGATAAAATAGGTGGAGTAGATCGTAATGTAGAGAGATGTGGGAAAAAAAAATTATATATTATTATGGATAATTAGATGGATAGATCAAGCATATCAATACATATGTATTAAAGTTAAAGCCAACCTATGTGTGCATTGAAAGATATCAATTTGAATCACCTAACTTGAACATATTATAAATCACTTAATTTTGGCGTAGAGATTATTTTATATGTCTTCATTTAATTTGAGCATTGTAAAGCATTTTAAACCTCATGTTATAGTCCACTTGTCTATTCTTATCTCACATGCATTGCATGTGAGATTAAAAACCATTTGCATAAAACAAAAAAATTGATCTTTGCGTCTCCACATCAAAATTTATTAGTTGAAAATTGATTATGAAAATGTAAAATAAAACCATAGGTCATGTTGAATGAATCTTATTATTCGCAATGTATCCATTAATTTTAATTTTAAGTAATTAATCATCAATAACTTTTTTTATTAATATGTAATATTTAATAATTTTAGTTACAATAGTTATTTAAAAATGATTTTAATCAATAATCTTAGGAATCACAAGTAAAAACAAATAATTGGGAATCCATAGTAAATTAATTCTCAATGAATACAATTTTTTAATAAATTTATTCTTAAAAAATTACAATTGAAAAATTAAATAAAATTTAAATTTTTAAATAATTAATTTTTTTAATAATAATAATTTCTCTCCAAAATTCAAGGTATGACATAATTTTATCTCTATTTTAGTTTTTTATTTATTAGACCTAGATGCACATCTATATTTGATCTTTTTGTTTAGGTTAATCAATCAATTGATTGATTATTATTTAATTATCTTAAGATACATATGCATACAAATACATGGCAGATTTGAAGTTGTTGATTAAATATTTTTTATGAAAAGTATGGAACATTAAAGGATTCTCCTTTTTTAAAGAGTTATTAGTCATGCTTTTAATTACTAATATTCAATAAAAAAATATTCTTTAAAAAAGTTAGTCCATAAATTTATGTATGCCATATTTTTCACAATGCTTATGTGGTATTAGATAATTTATTACTTTGATGTTATTTATTTTGATTCCAATATGTTATAAAACAGAGCCGAAGGCGGTGATTTTTGCAATAGTCTGCTATCAAACCAACACCACAATGGCTCTTTCGACAATGCAACTTAATCAATATATTTTCTCACACATTTCAGAGCACATCAGTGTTAAAACCCTCCGACTTGATAGCAAACAGAGACAAAGGTGATGATTTTTTCAATACTTTGCTATCAAACCAACACCACAGTGGCTCGTTCGACAATGCAACCAAAAACAATATACTTTTCCGCACTGCAATATTGAATATTGCATTTACTTCCTCCCGTGCCATCATACAACAACACCAGGATGCATTAACCCTCACGCGAGCAAACACTTACCATTCTGCTTCTGTGTATCAAGGCAACCAACTCCACCACCACCAACCCACGTAATTAACAAACTCCATGTCGTCATAAACAATCCCAGGAAACTCGTTGTCGGCCATCGGCGATTATTAATTTTTGGTACCAAGAAATTCTATTCACGACTAGGCTGACGAAAATCCTAGCGGAAATTTGAAACAAATAGCCTATTGGCTAATAAAAGTACAAGTAGTGTACATAAATGTTGGAATCTTCAATAGTCCAATCTAATAGGTCATCCACAAACAAAGGACGAGAACATGCTCCAGATTTTTATTCCGCCTAACAATGAAGCTTACACTTCTCTGAAGAGTTCTTCTTGACCTTGCAGGAGATGCTTAGTAAAAGGAAATCGACGAATAGGATGGAATATGGTGCATGCCTAATATATCTACATGTATTTCTATCATATGAGAACATTCTATGATCAATATTAGGATATGGCCCAGAAAATATATATATATTAAATCCATCTTTTTCAATGGTCTAAGTAGCTTGGCCAAGCATATAGCTGTATACAACAAATACAAGTAGAACTAGAAAAAGCAGTATCTACACTCCCTGTTGACCCATATTTGGCACCTGTCCCGAAAGCAAACTTTCCACAAACACTTATGAAAACAATCTTTCCCTAGTTTAACATGAAATCATAACATGGATGTCCAATAAGTTTAGAACATTTACATATTGAAACTTAAAACTTCACTAAAAATTAGAATGACATAGTTTTGATAAAATTGTGATAGCTTTTTCATTTGTTTATGAAATTTAAAAATTCAAAATGCTGTGGAAATCTAGTGAATAGAGGAACAAAACCCAAAATTAGTTTGAAAATATTTGCATTAATTAATGAGCAGTTTGAAGCAGAAAGTGACTGGTAATTTGTCCCCATTTAGTAATATTTATCATAAATTAAATAATACTAATAGATCTTTTGTTTATTCATTATTCAAATTTAATAATTCTACTATCATTTATTTACCCACTACTTTGTAACACTATATCTATTAATAAATTTATAATAATAAAAATATTGTTAAAACACAACTCATAATCAATTGCTATGCAGCCGCAGGTATGGGCAAATACATGGATTCGATAAAATGTAAGCTTCAAAAATTCACAATAAAATTATAATTTGTAGGTGTAAAAACTAAAACCCCACGGCCTATGATAAAATTAAAAATTTCTAGAATACAAGGCATAATGAAGTGGTTTCTTGGCAAGTATTATAGTTGCAGATGCTCTGACTGACATGCCAACAAAATGTGAAAGCACAGACTACAAGATATACACAAATGGATCTGTTGAAAAGGATTTAGAAACTCTTGAGTAAATGCAAATGACAAATTTGTATGAGGCGCAGGAAAGGCACATAAAGAATTATAAAATACCTTTGAAATGTGATCTCATGGACGCCAGGACTGTAGGAAATATATATGTAGCAAGTAAAATATGTTGTGAAAATATGAATTTAAAGAATACAAAATTTGAACATCTACCAATTATGTGATAGGAAGTATCAAGAATCGGTTTTGCTTTGTGAGTCACAATGATCCAAGAACAGTTTCATTAAATTTCTATGTAAAGAAATTGCAGAGAACAAATACAAACACAAACATAGAATTTCAAAACATCGAGAACTTTTCAGTTTTGTTTTCTGGGCACACAAAATAGAAGGAATAAAGGCAGAAGTAAATCTAAAAGTTCTAGAAAAGTTCGAGCACTAATCTCTCATTTAGAGATTGTTAAAATCATCCCATTTAATAAAACAAATACGCCACAATAGAAATTAGTTGTAGAAAGAAAACCTAGAATTTCTAGTCAATCTAGAGCGACCAACTTATGCTACTTCCCTCCTAGCAATGTTTTCCCAAGACTTCTTCAAAAGTGCCTTTGGTTTCCTATGCCAAATTTCTCTCTCCCTCGCATGTCGTTTCTGCAGTAATCTCCTCGAAAGATTTCTTGTGTCTCTTCCTTCTTTCTTCCGCAATCTCTTTCAATTCCACCTGCTCTTCTGTTGGCAAATGGTCAGCACTCTCCTCAAGATTCTTGACATGGACTAACCGTCTCTTGTAGATCTGTTAAATCTGACAGTTGTATCAGGCATTAATAGGTCGATCTATTGGTGCAATGACAATTGTGGGTCAACAAGTGGTATCAAAGTAAAGGTGCTGGGTTCGAATCCTCTCAGGTAATGCTAAGGGGGAGTTTGTTGGCAGATGGTTAGCAATCCATGAATCGGGATTCGTTACATGGACTAATTGCCTCCCATAGTTTCATTAACTCTGACAGTTGTATCAGACATTGATAGGTTGATCTTTTGATGCAACGACAACTGTGGACCAACATCCCGTACATAAACTCTATGCTTCAAAATTGATAATGAACAATAAAGAAACTCATAGTTTCCTCCAAAAACCATGCCCTTTGTGGTTGTTTAAACAATAAGAAAACAGTTTGAAAATGCCCCTAACATGGTTGGACTCCCTCCAAATAAGCCACACTTCTTTTAAGCTAAGTAAAAGGCATTTAACATACGGTTCTAAGATTTTAATGTCATGCATTCTCAGTTTAACTAAAGTTCAAAATTAAAATTGGACCTTTTTAAACTCATGAATGCATGATTTCATGTAATCTATTTATTTAACTTTTTTTTAAATAAATTTTAATAAAAAGTTATTTAATTTAAAATTTATTTATTTAATTTAATTAAATATCATACAAAAGAAATAAAATCTTTTTTTTTTCAATTTATTAATTCAATTTTTGAAAATAAAATAACATAATGCACAACATCAAAACAAAGTATATATTTAGTCTTTTTAAATAAATCAATTTTTATTTTTGATTTACTAACCTCATTATAGTGTATATTAATTATTTTTCTTCATTTTCAAACAAACACAAAGCATACACTCATAGAATATATTTGGCCAAACTATATGCAAAATACGAAACATATGAATCTATGTAGTGTGTGTAAGATTTCCATCATATTCATTCATGTCAATCAGCTAAACACCTCTACCTCGACCATATTCTCCTCTTTGACATGTACCTACACTCATTTGCACTTAATTTTTTATGAATAG
Organism: Sequoia sempervirens; assembly: GCA_007258455.2. Lineage (NCBI taxonomy): Eukaryota > Viridiplantae > Streptophyta > Pinopsida > Cupressales > Cupressaceae > Sequoia > Sequoia sempervirens. The sequence continues at coordinate 201,810,714 of VDFB02000007.1, forward strand.
GGTTAGCTCATAAACTATAATCAAAGTGAAAAATGTGCATTACATGATCATATAATCTACCATATGCATTGAATTCAAAATACATCTAGCTAACATCTATAAACATCACTCATAGATTAACACATGTCAAAGATCTAAGGGTCTAATTCAGTGTTTCAAATAATTTAATGTCAAAACTATGTAAGCATAGAATTGGTATGTGACACCAACTTAGATCATAGTGAAACATTCATTTAGGTTTGAAAATGAATACAATTAGATATATTTATCCACTGGCTATTTTTTTAATGGTAGGTTTACTAAGTGGTTGTAAAGAATGTATTTCTTAATGGTTAATTAAAAAATAGGATTTGTATAAAATTACCATAAGGATTTCTAAAATCAAGTCAAAAAAATCTTATTTATAGGTTAATAAGATATGACATGCCCTTAAAAAGTGCCAAAGGAATGGAATGCCAAGATTTATGGAGACTCCTAACATGAATGTTTGATAATAAAAAAACACTCCTTAATCTTTATGTGAAATTTTGGAATAATAAACTTGTAACTGTGATTGTTTATGTAGATGGTGTGATAATCACAAGAAATTGTGTTATGTTGATTAATGAAGTAAAGAGTGTTGGATACGACTAATCTAGGATTGCTTCATTATTACTTTAGTACACAACTATAGAAAAAATATGATAAGATAACAATTTATCAATCCATATATACAATTGATTTGGTGGTAAAATTTAAGATGAGAAACACAAGGCTTCCACTACAACAATTAAAGTGTGGATGAAATTAGCTAGATCTAATGACCTAGAAAATATAAATTGTTGAATATTCAAATTGTTAATAGGGAGCATTATCTATTTTATAATAATTAGATCCAATATTACTTATACAATTATTTTAGTTTCAAGGTTAATGTCATCTTTCACAACTTTCTATTGAAATCTATCAAAAGAATTATGAGACATATTAAAGGATTTTCAAATATTTTAGTTGAATATTTGAAATTTAGTGATATGTTTTTTAATGTTTGTTTATACATTTTGGTTATAATGGTTTTACTTGTGATTACAATCTACTGCATATTTTGTGTTTAACTTAGGATTAAATGTTATTCTATGTTGTAGAAAAAGGTAATCAATAATTACATTGTCATTAACAAAGGTAGAATATGAAACAACATGAATAATATTATGTGAATCATTGTGGTTGAGAAGAATACTTGGTGTTTTATATTTTCCACAAAATAAATCTTTAGTATTCTACTGTAATGACACATTTATAATCCATCTAACAAGCAATCATATTTACTTTTCATAAGAGATTTATCATCACTATAAAATTTAGAGTTGGTCCAAAATTATGTAATTCAATCTATTTACATTAATATTAAAGATTAAGTTGGAAATACTTTTTGCAAAGCATTGAGTGAAAGAAAGATAGTAAATTTTAGAAACAAATTGAAGATCAAGGAAATTAATAAACAACTAGTTAATATTCCATAAGATCCATGGTGGGATTGGGTCTCCCATATAAACAATGAGTGCATTGACTACAACACATTAGTTGTTTATTAGCAAGCCAACCATCTACCATTCCTAGTTACCACCATCTTTTTTCCACATATTTTTTTGGTCAAGCATTATTATATTTATATTGGTCAAGCATTATTATATTTATATTCTATGAAAATGAAAGACAATTTGCTTAAATTGAACTTAACCATCATATAGATTTACAATCAAATGATATCAATATACTTGTCTTTAAAATAGACTTGCACAACTTTTAAAAGTATATGAAACACATTCAATATAAAAAACATGTAAAAAACATTTGATCCATATATTAAAAAAAGACATTTCCACTAATAACAATCAACCCACATTTAACTTGCACACCTGTATTTGTGTTTTGGGACTTTCTTAAATTGCAAGATAAACTAGACTCAACGGAATTCAGACAAAATACGCAATTTTTATTGCTATTTTCTGAATTCCTTGGAAGGGTCGGTTCAAAGCTACAAAGAAATAAAAAAACCCATCTATATGGAAGATGATTGCTTAGTTATCTTGAACGTATCTCTCACTTGTCGCGTACCAGAATTTACAAACTGCCAAAATCAGAGAAAAAAAAAAGAATATCAGAAAGCAGGAGATGATCGAATAGCTTAATCCAATAATGTCACTGATGTTTAACAGAATATGAAATCCTAATTCACCTCGAACAGCAATTCGTCCGTCGTGGCATTCACTCGAGAATATCCAAACTCGGAGAAACGTACCAAACTCCAGCTAGATGGCTGCATCCAATAATACATAAAGATCGTAAATTTATTCTTCTATTCAAGATTACTGCAATTCTGATTAATTGTCTAATCTTATTCAATTGCTCACGTTAGATTCAAATTCATCCAGAGAAAATCCTGCCATCCCAATAACGACGTGAACGGGTGCGCTATAATTCATGGTGTTATATGTATCCAGTCCGTTCACGTCCTTCTCAGGAAGACCTTTGCAGATATCATTAAATAAAGCACAAGTTCTCTCGTAGTTGTGAACATGACCCCACAGCGCCAAATCCACCTGTGAAAACTCCTTTGTTAGATCAATATTTGTTTTGATTTCCATCAGACAGTAAGAGATCAACGATCAAGTTAATTTACCTGGTACTTGGGAAGAAGTGGTTCAATGGCTGCAACAAAGTTGGCATCTACGTTATTGTGTATCAATCCCTCTTTTATACTAGAATACATGGGTCGATGCCTGTTGTTTTCCATAGCAAACCCATATTTTTGTTACAATAATTATTATTTAAAGACATTGAATATTTTGAAAAAAACTCTGATTTGATTGCGTCAAACATTTTTTTATCAATATTTAGGATCATATTTTATGGTTCTATCACTAAGAAGAAGTGAGCTGGGAAATAATCATATTTCATGATTTTTATTTTTATGTTTCTTCTCTAGCCCACTTCATCCTGATGATGGATCATAGAATAGGATCCAAAATACTGATGAAAAAATGTTTACGCAATCAAATCAAAAAAATTCAGAAAAGAACAAATACTTATTTTAAAGAATGAAGAAAAATAATTAGAAAGTATATGTTACCCTGTAAAAACAAGCCAGGGAGTTTGCTTGCGGTCTACAGAAGCCAATTCTTGCTCGATCCATTCATACTGAAATCCAATTCAAACAAAAAAAAATTGCTAATGTAATTTCAAATTGAATTAATTTTAGAGTTTTAGAGAGAGAAAAGTATTATAAGATATAAAGATATGAAATTTTCAGCAGTCTAATAATAATTTGAAATGTTTTTGGATTTGAATGCATAAATTTTTTATATCAATATTTCATATCACATTTTATGATCCATCGTCAAAATTTAAAAAAAAGATAACATGAAAAAATAAAATAAAACAAATAGTAAGCTAATACCTGTTCACTACCTGCACTCCAGTCATGCTCTGTAGAGATCACAGTGAAATGCACTGGCCCTTGACTGATTGAGTACCATGGTTTGTCCTCTGTTTGTGTTGGCATAGGAAAATATCTCTCATAAGCAACACCACATTCTCCACCAGAATCTGTGGTCTCATATTTTGAATTACTACCTGGAAAGTCTCTGAAAAAGAAATTCAACAATGTACTTTCAATATCAAGACCATTTTGTGTGGAAGACAGTGAAACTGGAAATCTAAATTAAGGAATTATTTATAACCTTTCGTGGTTGCCAATGGCAGTCATGTAAGATACCCGGGAAGCAAGTGGAGAGATCATATGGAGGAAGAAGTCCCATTCAACAAGAAACCCCGTTGCATAGCTGATGTCTCCAATATGAAACACAGAATCCACATCTCTTTCTTCTGTCATGGCCTTTATAACTCCTAGTGACCCTGGCTGCCAATAATTCCACTGCCCCACATTAGCCTTCTATAACAACTACCAACTGGAGGTTTAGTATGGAGCAGGAAAAATTAAAAAATGTGATTGTAAAAGCTGATGATGAATTACATTGGAAATTGAATGCTATACTTTCCTAGAAAGTATTCTTGTTTTATTTTAACTTCTAAATCGTTTAATGTTTAAAAATATTGTATATTATATCATATTGTAATAGTTTGTTCAAGTAACCGTATGTCTTCTTCTTTCTGCTTGTTTTTTATATTTCACTAATAAATAACAATTTTTAAAAATTATAGTATTTTTATAGATATAATATCTTACAGTATATAATTTATATAAACTATATTAATTCATATTTTATAAATACTAGTTTTGATTATAGAAAATACTCAAGTGAAAGAAAAATTAGTGAAAATATTTGTTGAATCCTCATGAATCATGATATTGTCAAGCTGTGGATTTAACTTTCTATTTTTTGAAGATTAAACAAATTTGGGGTCTGCCCAAATGAATATACCTGAATGTAATGCTCATCAGTTGCATCAAGAGGAGCTTTCCCCATGTCCCCAAAGGAAAGAAATTTTAAGTGGCTGGCACCTGCTGCAGGAGGGGTGGAAAATTGTACAGGACCACTCCAGCCCACATTATCACTGAAGGTATTCGAATTTCAGACTTCCAATTTATGAAAAAATTCTCACTTCAATTAAACAAAAAAATTTGAAAAATCTCTGTGTGATATTTAATTAATAGTTTAGAAAAAAAAATTGAAAAATCTCTGTGTGATATTTAATTAATAGTTTAGAAAAAAAATTTGAAAAATCTCTGTGTGATATTTAATTAATAGTTTAGAAAAAAAGTTTAGGAAAAAAGTACACCTTCCATATCTGTAAACATATTTATGAGAGGGAAGAAGCCCAGTCATTAAGGCTGTGTGAATGTATCCAGGATCGTGCCATCCGAAATCGGTGGCTGGGCTTGGAGTTAAACCGCCACCTAGTAGAACAACAAAGTGTGCTATTTTTTAAATTTATAATTATATTTTGTTTCAGACAATATAATTTTCAGTCTATAATATGAATTTGAATTGTAGTCTGAATTCGATTATGTGGGTTTTTTCTTGGACGTTTTATACCAAACTCCATAACCTATCATTAGAAAACAATAGAATAAAAAATGAATTATAGAGTTTGATCAGAATTCGAAAAACAGAAATAATGAGTGCAATGAGTTCTTGTGATCCATTCGTTATCATGAAAGATGGGTTCGTGTGAACCACTACTCATCAAACATAGATCAATGAATTTGATTCCACATGATCAAATCCTGACAGCAATATCATAAACAGAAACTATTCAAGCTAATTATATTTTGATTTATGCAGAACTACCCAGATAAGCAATTAAGAAAACAGTAAAATGAATTTACCACACATATCAGCTTGAGTGAAGGTAGTAACAGTGGACTTGGAAGTCTTCCCAGATGCATACTGTAGATATTGATCGTTATTGCTTCCACTGATCCATGTTACTTTCATCTAGAATGAAATAGAATTATATTAATTGAAAATTACATATAACTATTAGTAACACTGGAAATCTGTCCCAATTTGAATAAGAGCTTAACTACATACCGATGTCCCTGTAGAATCTATGCTGGAAATATGAGCATGAAGAGGCATATTAGGGTTGGAAAACTTGAGAGGCTGTGAAGATTTGAGGATGCACGGAACATCATAACCACCTCGGAAGAGAACAAACTCAATGTCTGTGCGGATATTGACAATGTGAAATGATACAGATCCACTGCAAGTCTCCACTGTACAAACATCTCCTGTTTTCTTCTCACACCTGCTTTTATTGCATGGTAGATACAATGGGTCGTTCTTCATGAACTGGGACTGTAACAATACAATTTATTTACTTAGAATTACTCAACCACTTCCATTATTATATGTTGACAGGGACGGATTTGAACAATTGGTGTGTTTTAGTCTGGGCATTTAATAAAAACTAAATGTAGTATCTATTGTTTGGGTGGGGGCCCAGAACCATTTGAATGGTCCAGCTTAAAGAGTGCATTCTAAGCTTTGACTTGTTTAGGTGGCTCATCTTAAATCACACTCACTTTTTTAGTAAGGCCCACCTATTAGTGTGATTTAAGATGAGCTACCTAAGCAAGTCAAGCTTAGACTCTGTTGTTTATACCGAACCCACTTAAACAATTGATACATAATTAAAACACTAGCTGTTTACTATTGAACTGTTGACAAAAAGACCAGTTGATAAACACAATTTAATATCAGATTGTCCATTTTATACAATCTGTAATTTGTAGATTTATCATTACATCAATATTCTAAATGTTAATCAATTTCTAAATCATCTTTACCTAAATCTATAATGAAGTTAATCTATGAAATCAACTCCCATAAATGTTATGATTAATTCAACATAACTATTTGTCAAATAAGTTGAATTAGAAATCATATCAATTGAAAATAATATTAAACTTAAATATTGCGGTTACCTTCACAGGATAATGACATAAAAGAGGATGAGATGTCACATCTCCAGTTTCCAGATAGAGCACGTCATTCAAAGGACAATCAGATATTCTGTTTCACATTATTTACTATCTTTAGAAAATAAAAATTTCTACAATATACCAAGAGATATTCTTTCTTGGATGTTTATTGAATGAGATATGTATTAAAAATTTCTTTAAGTGAAATTAATTTAAAATAGACACATTGGAAAAATATCTCAACCAGATCATTATATTCACCACCTAACATTTGTTGAAAAACAACAGTTTGCAGAAATGGATTTCTATTTGAATGATTAATAAGAGCTCAGAAATATTTACAGGTCCTCTTCTTTTTCAGACAGTTTAAGTCTATTGAACAGAGTTACAACCTTTTAAAAAAGAACGAGCAGAAATATATAATCTTACACAGTTAATGAGAAGAGAAGCTTACGTGGCATTTGAAGGCGAAATCAAAGCAACCCAATCGTCATCACTGGGATTCAACATGCCATTGATCGTTACTGTAACAAATTCATCATCCAGGAGAGGCCCCTGTGTGCTCAAATTTATATGTAAATATGAATTCTGTTCCCCACACTGTCGTAGCATCCTTCTGTTAATACATCTGAATCCACTTCTGCAAAAGTCATGGTGAGAATTGTTGAACGTCGTATTAAGTACTGTGGATCCGTTGCATGGCGGAATAATATGACAACATAGGAGAAGTGTAATTACACAGGCAAACGGATACACAGAAATGACGAATCTCTCAACTCGGATTGCCATTGCAGACAATGAACGAATTCAATGTTTTGCTACCTAAGCAAGCTTTATATATTGTAGGGGCTGGTTTCCCACAGGGCATTGGGAAACGGAAACTGCATACGTCGAGGTAATGTTAAGCTTAACGTATTGGTTTTGTCTTGTCCGGTCATTTCAATGGCTCTTTCAAGATAGCGGGTCCGCATCGTGTTGTAAGCACCTCACATTAGGCAAACATCCTACAAGATTCGTTTCTTCGGAAGCTTTTGGATCACGTTTCTCATAAATAAATTAAGGAATTTTTTTAAATGGAAAGGACGATTTTTATATTAGGCATATATCGAAATCTTTGATTTTCTTTAGTTAAGCATACATGTGTAGGAGGATCCCGTCAATCAAAATTACTCATGAGTTGAATTTCAATTACAACAATATGAGGTGGCACACATTTAAATCAGAAATCGTCCTTCAACTAAGCAATCATGTATAGGGCAGTCTCGCTTGTTAAAATCACCCATGCACATGTTGAATTTGAATTACAACAATAAGAGGTAGCATACATTTAAACCAAAAAATTTCATTCGACTAAGCAATCATGTGTAGGGGGTATCGTCCATCAAAGTCAACCACGTGTTGAATTTGAATTACAACAATAGGAGGTAGCATACATCTAAACCAAAAATCGTCCTTCAAGTAAGCAACTTGTGTAGGGGATCTCGTCCGTCGAAGTCACCCACGTGTTGAATTTGAATTAGAACAACAGTAGGTAGCATACATTTGAACCAAAACTCGTCCTTTGACTAAACAACCATGTGTAGGGGGGCCTCGTCCGTCAAAGTCAGCGACTTGATGAATTTGAATTACAACAATAGGAGGTAGCAACTATGTGCAGGGGGGTCCAATGTATCAAAGTCACTCATGTGGTGAACTTGACGCAAAGACACCTCCAAGGATTTGAACCTTGGCGGATGGATTTTTATCGCATACTATCATCCTCACCAATTATATTCAACCAATTGAGCTACAACCCTTTGACAATTAATAGTAATTTTATTTTATCATTAGAGAAAAGTTATTGACAAAAAATTATCTCCGATCTTTGAATTAGGTGATATTTAAGAGTAACTTTCATAGATGAATCAAATATTATAAAAAAATAAACACAATCCTGTTATCAATTTAAATATATAATAAATAATAAATTGATAAAATGATATGACACATTAAATATATTGATAAGTTAGAATGTGTATGTATTTATTTTAAAAGAAATTTTGTTCTATTTTACATTTGATGATCAAAATTACAATTTTAAAATTAACATATTGTTATTAGATTCTAATAAATCAACATTATGATTTTTTGTGTGTTTAATTTTGTTTTTTTCACTATTGATTTAATTTTAAATTTAATATTAACTTTGATTGCTTAATCTTTTATAAAATATACACATTTAAAAACACATTAAATACTTTTTTTTTAACTTATTGAATGAAAAACGCTCTCTTTTATATATACTTTTTAATTTTGTTCTCTTTCAAATTTTTAAATTATCCATTTTAAATTTAATATTAGCTTTGATTGCTTAATCTTTTATAAAATATACATGTTTAAAAACACACTAATTTTTTATTTTTTTTAACTTATTGAATAAAAAACGATCTGTTTTATATATACTTTTTCTTTTTGTTCTCTTTCAAATTTTTAAATGATCCATCTCGTGAATCTAAATTAATTTTACGTAAGCAATGATACCAAATATCTTACCTTATCCTCCCTAGAGACTTCATTATCAATGATACGAGAAAATTAGATACACTTTTAGAGTCAAATAAAATACGCGAGGAATATTCGAAAGTTGTCCTTTGAAACTCTTCTTAAGGTCAAATAGAAGAAAAGAACGAATATGATGAAATATTGTCATCATCTTTATGCTTACAAAAATGTCATGGTTCTACATATTTTTGCAGTGCACCTTTAAATTAAAGATAATAAATTTAACAATTAGTTTAGATATTAAGACTTGAAATAGAAATATGTATTTGATTCAATTCGAAAAATAAATAAAATAATAAAAAAATAAATGTGTATTTTAAAATTAGAGAAAAGATAAATTTAAGAATTTTTGGGTGGCTTACTGATAGTGCATTTAGTTGATTTGATTCCATCAAGTTATTTCGATTGGTTCTTGCTATTTCATTAGTTCGTTCTATAAAAGAAGTAAAAGATAAAGATAAAGATTATGATGGGTGGGACCCTTTTGTAGACATCTTGGACCCCATTGATGTATGGGAAAAGCTATGTAACAGGATCTTCCTCCCTCTCTGCTAATGTTTTAGTTGCCTAACGGCTTTGTATTTGTTTCTATGTTTTTATACTCTAGACCTTAGCCCCATATGGACTCTAGGTGTGTGACTTGTTTCCACCCATTTTTTTTTGTGAATATGTGTAATATTATTTTATAAATGAAAATCTAGACATTTATTCATCAAAAAATTTAAAAATAATGATTATGATAAATTATTATTGTTGAGTTTTTTTTTTTAATTTGAGATGAACAAATTAAGGTGATTGTGCTTTGTAAAATTTCACTTTGTATATGAAACTAAGTCAATTTTACATGACATAATTTATCTATGCACATATGGAATGATTCTTAATTTATTCATATGACCTTTCTATTCAATTCAACCCTATAATCTTTGGACCTTCAATATCTACAAATAGAAACTTGCACGTAGTTGGACCGAAGTGATAACATAAAGATATATCTCACTTTTGACCTCACTAGCCACGCAAATCAATGTTTTACAAAAAAGTTTTCTCTTAGTTGTAGCAAACAAATTATTAAGAATTTGAAGATAATCTACATCAATTATTTGCAATTTTTTTTACATAAATTCTATTTCTATTTTTTTTTTTAAAAAGCTTATAAAATAATTGATTTTATTTTTTAATAAAGAGTTTCTTATATTTATGGTATTTTTTAATGAGTAAAATTTTCTTGTAATGCATAACTTGAGCTAGAAATAAAATCTTTTTATAATTTGTTAAACATAAATCATTAACATTGATATCTAGAATGTGCATTTTCTATTTTATAATTTTATTCTAATTTTATTTTTTAAATTAAATGAAAATTGTTATACTTTAGATATATTTTCTTATAACACATAATTTCTTCATATATCAAAATTAATTTGTTTATTAAAATAAGGACATCAATATAGAGGGGTGGTCTTAATTTTTTGAATTTTTTTCCATTGTTTGTTTGTTTTCCATGTGTATTGAGTAAAAGTATTTTTTTAATCAACTTATGTTGATAAGAAGTTAAAATAAATATAATAAAATAAAATTTATTAAAATTTATATTTTTAGAAATGTTATTGAGAGGGTCACTTTCATGTAAAAAATGTGTCATAATGACTATTAAATCATGAAAATATTAAAAATGAAATCATTTGATGTGATTTGGAGGGAAAATAATAACACATAGAATGCTTAAGGGACACACCTATACATGTTGATAATGTTATCAATACTTGTCCCAAGATTGGACACACTGTTTTTCATAAATTGTTAAATAAGCATGTAGCTCGCAATTGACACATCTGTATACTCCATTGAACTCCAATTTGAGAACTTAGTGACATTGAAGAACACCACTTGGATATTTTTATGTAAAGTCTTTCTTCTTGGTCAAGCTATGTTGATTGGTTTAATGATTTTGATAAACCTAATAAAAGATAATTCTTGATAAAGTTGGAAGACAACACAAAATTATAACATGTGGATAGAGGAAGAAAAGGCTACCATGAGGGCACCATATGACTAGGTTTAATCAAATCTGGCTTAATTAGTGGGATTCAACCAATCTCGCTTTGATTAAAAACTCCTACTATCTCTACAAATTTTTAGACCATCTAACTATTTTGACTTTACATATTGAGTAATTCTCAAAAATCTTGATCTTATAATGTAAACGAATTTTGTTTAGAAATCTCCAACTTGATTAGAATAAATCACCTTGTTTATAGAAAATACAAGCAATTTGTTTTGATCAAGTTGGAGATTTATCATTTCTAAATAAGGTTGACTAGTGATTCAAGAAGTGGACCTATTAATGATTTAATTTAATATAAAAAGGTATATTTGTTGAATTGTTGACTTTATCAAACTTTAGCACTCAATAGGGAAAACTGTAGAGAGGGAGAGGAGATGGATAAAATCTATAACATGTCATTTCATAAAAAATGGAAGGTTTATACCAAAGTGACAAAAATGGTGTTAGTCACTTTGAGAAGCTCAAATACCCATAACTATCATGTCATATCACATTAAATTTAAGATTATATTAACTATAAAATCCTTAAGATATGAGATGACAAGGATTGGATTGGATCAAATATTCATGCTTATTAATATCTTCTCTAATGTTATCATTGTAAACTTGTTAATTTTTGGATATCTCTTTCAAGAGTAAAGTTTAATGCATACTATCTTGTCTTAGTTTTGATATATATGGATAAACTAGACATAAGGTTGAAGAGGATACAAAATATTTTTCTTAAGAGATTGATATCACTAATAGTGATAATTAACCTTGCCATATATCATTATGTACATTGTTACATATGATATTATGGTGCAAGAATAGGATAATATTATGATAAATTGATACATTATTATTAATCTTAATATATTAAATATCATAGTAATTAGTGGTATAATGTGGGATAATAGTAATATTTAAGGAACTCAAGATGTGGTCCAAAGGGCTTATCTTTAGTTAAATTTTATTGTCAACAAAAAATTGAGGGAACAAGGTTTAAAATTTGAGTTTTGTAGAAAGTAAATTTTGGCTTTTATTCCTTCTTTTATAGCACCAACTATAAAGTAGGAGGAATTATTGTGCTAATAATGAGCCATGTTGAGAAAGCTTGGAGATAAACTAAAAGAGTGGAAGGTTTTCTTATTAATACTTGTTTCTTTCTCAAAGGATCTCACATATCAATTTTCATAGGAAATGTTAGAGTTTCCACCTTCATAAACATTTTTAAGTGGGGAATTGTGATATATTCATGCTATTGGGAGGTAGAAATATTGTTTTATTTCTACACACATAAGATACCTAGTTGGGATTTGAGATGAGCTAGTACTAAAGATTTTTGTGTTGCTCTTATTTAACCTTTTTTTATTTGTAAGATGTAACTAGGATTGCACTATTATATTAATTCAAAAAAGGTTTTTACATCAAAATTCCACTAATATGACTTTGCACGTAAGATTACATATGAATCTTACTAGACAAAGTGATCCTTTTCCTTTAAAGCTATCCTATAATACCTGGTGCATTGTTATTTAAATATGGACCCCGTTACCTACCACATATTGGCATGCTATCAAACTCACGAATCCATTCTAGATCATATACAGTATCCAAATTGTCCAATATCTTTAGGAATTAGCAACCCTTTGATGTATCAGAGTCGTCATTCTGAAGTTTCTTAAAAAAGGTAACCACTCCACAATTATCACTACTTCTATCACTAGGGGTATATCTTTGAGCCACAACAAAACCCCCTCCATATCTCATGACATGCAAAACCGTATCAAACCTCATAATACGTGATTTTAGAAGAGAGATTTTGCGAGGGCTTTGATTACTTCCTTTTATTCCCCCAAATCTAGGAGTGACACTATGAATCATGGTAATATGTATATGTTCACTCTATAGCAGTCGTCATCCTCCAAAAAGTTCATACCCAAAATCCACCGAATGGCCTTTTGAGACCAACTGTAGTGCTCCTTCATGATCACTTTCAACCTCTGGTCTAAAACCACCCCTAGGAAGGCCATTTTTTTTTATGATACCTAGTTAGGCACATTGGCGTATCCATTTCTCCCATAATCTTAGGGCCGGACTTAAAGAGCACACACTAAGGTTTGACTTCCTACATGGCTATGGGTCCCACTCTTACACTGTTCAGTCGGATTATCTATTTTATTTTTATCTTCCATTTCCCCTTTTTTTTCTACTACACTCCCCTTAATCTCGATAGTCACAATCACTGCTTCTTCCGCCCAATCCAATTGTCACACTCATTGATAATGAAACTGATGAGTTAAGTTTGAATTTAAATTTCAAATCTACCTTTCATGCTCAAGCAGCAACAAGAGGATTTATATTGCTCAAGATATTCCTTATGGGCTCATGTTTATGAAATATTCACTCCAGATTCCAGACTCCCATCACCTATTGAAACAAACAACTACTTTGAGATTAGGAGAGTTGAGGAAGGTTTAGATGAGGTATATGCTTAGGTTGAAATTGGTGAAATAATATATTGTGGACATGCATTATATGTGGTGATTAGTGATGCTATTAAATTGTGACGATATATGTTCAAGATAGAGTTCTCAATGTGGTTGTTGTGTGAATATGTCATTCTATGTTTGTAAATTCATGGGTTTCATGTCTATGTTGGGGTCATCATGTATGAGTTTGATCGATTATAGTACAATATGCATTTGATCTAGCCACAAGGAAGACTTTATGGACTAAATTGTTGATCATACTTCAGGCCTCAATGGAGTTGTATAGTCACCAATGTACAAAGACAATAGCTCCATGGTTATTCATGCATAAAGTAACATAGTGGTCATTTGGTGAATCAAAAATCCAAATAATGGTCATCCTAGTAGAGATGGGATATTTTATATCTCTATTACAAGTTGAATAGCATGTCTTTCCATAGTGAGGTGTCACCTTGATTATCAAGGTGTTGTTAGGATGATTGCTATGTTAGTTTAAGGTTGGATAGTGTTGATTTGGTATAGCAAGGTGTTACATTGTGATCAACGTATTTCCTTGTTAATACGTGTTAGGGCCTATTGGAGTGGTTGTAACCCCCCACATTGTCTTGAATACAATTGTGACTCAAATTTTTAGAGATATGTTTGTGTCTATACATATGCATGATTGTGCATATGTCAATTCATCAATCTAGTGATATTGAGTTCTAGATTGGCTAATGGGTGGATGTCATAATTTTCCTAAATTGGTTAATGGGTGGATTTGCCATAATTTTCCTAGATTGGCTAAATGGTGGATTCCATGGTTATCTTGGATTGGTTCTAGAAATTAGCTACAAAATTGCTTAGATTCTAGAATCACTATACCTTGATCAAATGGGTTGAAGACCTCTAAAAGGCCACACACCTTAGTAAAATCCTAATGAAGTCGAACAGGTCATTGTAATGGTGCATAGTAGGGAAAGTAGGCATGCTACTTGGGTTGGCACCCAAGCAAAGTACTCTACACTATAATAATAAATTGGTAACACATGTTCCTACGTTATATGAATCAATAAATAACTTTTGTTACAATAAAGATGAATGCATGTTATCTCTAAATTAATGAATCTAACTACAATTATATTTGACTATTGTAATGAACTTTGTGATATGTTTTTACCTAATATGTTTATAGGAGAAAGGGGTAGGTTTTCCTAAGGGCTCCATCAAATATGTGTAGTAGGAAGCATTAAGCATAGTTGGGTGACCGTTGACAATCATTAAATTATTGGTTAAGGATCAAGAGGCTTATTATTTTTTCTTAAGTCATTAAGTTGTAAAGTCTAGAGAATTGTTAAAGGATATATTAATAGTTAAATATTATAATATTTTGTGTAAACTAATTGTGTAAAATTTGAACCATCACCTCGAAGATAGAGTTATTTTTTTTTAATATACTATGATTCTATTGTGTGATATAAATTACTTAAGGCTTGTATGAGCTTCCTAGAAGGCTAAATTAGTACAAGGCTTGTGTGATTATTATTTGGGTTAATTTATAGGACATGTGACTTGAAATTCTATAATATTCTAGTTAGTGAACCTAGCTACTTAAGTGTACTTGACCTAGAGGGAATGATCTAGAAAATTGGAGCCATGGATGGTTAGAGGCTAAAGTGTAATATTTACATAATTCCTAAATTTGGTAAGTAATTTTTTTATGCCATAAATTCAACATATACCCTAGATATAAATCAAGTCTTGTCGATATAAATCAAGTCTTGTAAATGGTCAAGATTTGTTAAGAGATAATTGTATAAACCCTGTGGATAAATCATAAAAGGAAGTATTCCCATAACTCTTTGAGGAAAATTCTAATAGCCTAGATTGAATCCATTATACTATGGCTCTTTGCAAGATTTACTGATCTAAAGTCTAAATAATTTAAGAATTGAAGATTTTTTCTTGAATTAATTATAATAAGTCTTTCACTCCATTCATGATAATTGCTCTATCAATCTTATCCTTTGATACTAGATTCCTTTGTAATATTGAAGCCTAATTTTGTTTCCAAGTCTTCATAAATCCTAACCATCAATTTTGTTGTATTCAGAGCTAGTATGTTGTCTTTTATCATTTTTCACATCATGTGTTGCCATCAATAACAAAGGGGGAGATTGTAGCAAGAATTAAAAGAATGAAAGTGTTGTCATTGATGTCAACTGGTCAATTGGTTATCATTTGGTTGTTGTTGTCATTAATGTCATGGATGCAAGTTATTGGCTATTCATGTTGGGTATGTACAGGATCATCATGGAAAAAATAGGCCCTTAAGTGGCAAAAAATTCAGAAAAATCAGAGTTAGGCAACTTCACATAAAAATTTGAATAAGTTATCTATATTATTTCAAAAATATGTAAGAATGGAATTTGTAGCAAATTGAATTTAGTTTCTAAACTACTAGGTTTTTTTTTTTTTTTTTTTAAATCTATTTTATGAAAATTTGAAATTTCAATGCAATAGTACTTAAATTTCAGTGGAAAAATAAGAAGTAGGTGTCCTGCCTAACCAATCTCTAACCACAATAAAATGATAATATTTTTTATAATATTTTTAGATATAAGTAGAGGACTCATGTCCTTGATGTGATGCATATTTTTGTAATTTTTTCCAAGAAAATAATTAATTATAAATGATTTTTTTTTTATTACAACTTTTAAAAATATAAAAATGTGTATGTTTGACCACCTTAACTTTGGTCAAAACTTCATGAAATTCAATTTTTCTTTTTTGAATCCTATAGTACTTATGCAAAGCATAGAATGTGATGCATATTTTGAATTCAAAAAATGTGATACCGCTTGAAAGCTATAGATGTTTTTCAATCAGCCTATCAATCAGGTCTTTAGCCATAATTCAAATAGAAAATGAATAATAATTATTTATTAAATTCAAATTAAAGCATAATTTATATTGGTGGAAAGCTGAGAATCTTCTTTAAAAACCCTTTTCGTTTCATCAATTTTGGGTAATTTTTTTTTTTCAGCCACATACCCTACAAAAACCCATCATATCGCCACTTTTTGGCCCATCATGATCCTGCACATACCTTGTTGAGGATATTGAGAAAATTGTATTGAATAAAGGTTGCAGGTATTTAGTGGTTGCTTCGGGTTGTGCTTTGATATTTTCTCCTATCTTTGCGGTTCTGATATGTCGGTCATGGTTGTTGGAAGCTATTATATCCATATTTTTGGCTTCTAATTAATTGTACAATAAGAGTTATGTTCACTAGTTGTGAACTGTGGTTTTTTGTGGTTGTAGTTGAGGTCTGGGAGAAATGTTGTTGGTCTAGATTTCTCTTTGGTAAAGTCTTATGACTTGAAGTTCTATCTAGTTAAGTTGATATGATCATGTTGAAGATAATTTCGGTATCTAGAAGGATCGTGCTTAATTGTTCTATGTGTTTTACACTGGTTTTGTTGACCTTGTGTTGAACACTATCTTCAAAGTTGATGAAGTGTGTTGGATCTATTTGGCTCCTTATCAAGTGTGTGTTTGGGTCACCCTCATTCTAATTCCACCCTAGAATGCTTTGGCGCAAACCTAATTTGAATTTACTGATGTATGGCTAACTTTGGATATGTTTCAAAGTTGAAAATGGTATAAATACAGGATGAGTTAGTGATGAAGAAAGTAAGAGAGATAAGTGCAAAGAAATAGAGAAAATAGATGTGAATCAATGGGTGTGTGTGATGCGAGTGAGGCAAATCAGTGCAAAGTATAAGTGTTAAGTTTTTGGATGCAGTGAGTTGAAGGTGTACTCTATCATTCATGCATGTCTACAAGTGGTTGAGAAAATTGTGGTGGAAATATTTGTTGCATTGAGATTGTCTTCTCTCTATAACATATATCTTCTATATTCTTTGTATCTATGTGATAGTGATCCCTCTAGGTTGTTAGCCCTGTTGGATAGTGAGTCCTTGTTTTGGTAGTGAACCTTCTGTAATTGGTTTTGATATTAATTATCTATTGTATAGGAGCGAATTTGCACCCCTTATGCAAATTCCCCTTTCATGCACCCTCACCTTAGAAAATAAAATCCGAAGGTGAAATTCCACATCACCCAACTACCTTCCTTCCACTTGGCATCTATCTTATGCGTCAGTGAGAGAATATTTTTTGGGGATGCACGTGCGGTGCATAAACGTCTGTGTGGCATGTTGTTGTCCTTGACAAATTCTTGTGTTTGAAGTTGGCAAAGGTGTTACACTCCCGATTGGGGATGAATTGTAATGTCCCTCTTCGACCAAACGACCCACAAATGACTTATTGTTCCTCATTCCTCCTTCAAGTTGATCCATTCTCATTCCATTTCATCTCTTCACAATATCTCTTTCAATCTACTCACATTCTCAAGCCATCTCTTAGCATTCACTTCACACTCAAGCAACATTTTCAACACTCCATTGCAGCAACGACATTCCATCAACTCCACATAGTAAGTGTGAAGCAAGCCGCTACAGTGTGGGCTTGGAGTCTTGCAAGACCTCCTTTTATTGCAGTTGTGACTGTGGTGACCTTGCCAAGTCCATATTCTCCTCCATTAGCTAGTGAGCTTTTGGGTGGAGGTGGTAATGTTTCACTCCTCTCTTTTGTAATTTGATTGAGTAGCATTGTATTGTTTTGTAGTGTGTATTTCTCTCTCTTCTTTCCTTTATTGCATATTCTACTTCATTTCTCTTTGGTTGTCCGTGGAGGTGGAAACACAAAAACGAGGGTCTGACTGAGGCAGGCCCCTATATAGCTCCAACAATTTTCCCCTTCAAGTGTTTGTCTGTAGGTGAACATACGTGTGGGGCTAGTTGCCAAACTGGCTCTTCTATGAGTTGGTATTTATCACTTTAGTCTGTATCTATTTGCTCCACTATTTACGTATTTACTTTCTATATTTCATCATCTTGTCATTTTTGTTAAAGTCCATCAACTAGGCTGTTAGTTAGTGTTTAGGTATTTTGTATTGTGTTCACTATTTTTTGATCGTACAGATGCCAACACGCTTGAGAGACACTAGCACATTGCATTGTCATCCTAGAATTGCGTTGTTGTCCTCAGACAAAGAGTTGTCTAAGATATAGTACATCGACTCTAAAAACCAGCTCACCTAGCCCAAACTAGCTTAGTTTAGGATCTGCAAAGTGATCAAGTACATTATAGTCCTCATCATTTTTTATCCTTATCTTAAAACACCTTTTAGAGTGAGGTAAGTTAGGGAAGCCCTCTACTTTTAGCTCTTTGTGACCTAGAGCCTTGATGTGGTTGGTCCCCCTCTCTTACATTTTTGGTGAACCCGACATGAAACAACGCCTGCCCATTTGTCGATGTTGAATCTTTTTCCTTGTACCTTGTGATCATTGTAAGCCTGAGTGTTGTGAAGGTTTATGAGCATCACAGCCCAGTCCATGACTTTCAGGTACATTGGTAGGAGAAGTGTGAGACAACTTATGATGGAAAGGACAAAGGTCGATTTTGGTTTCTATACGGGCCTTTTTTTTGGATCTGTCGTTGGTATTGCTACCCAGGAGTAGTTGTCGAGGGATGAGGTAGGGTTCTCTGATGAGACCGACCACATCCCCACTCCTCTTATGTCTCCTACAACATCATCAATAGATGAGCACGAGGTTGTTTGCATTCCTTCAAAATATATCTCTACCCTTAGCAAAGGACTAGGTAACTTGGAGAATCACCTAGAAAAGGACCCAAAGTTGGCTAGAGCTACTCAGGTTATTCATGAGATAAAGTATATGGTGGGAAAATATCAAATAGGCATAGAACTCTTGGCTAGTCTCTCTAGTCTGACTGAAGCATGTGCCCTTCCAAAAAACCCTAACAATATACAAGGGGCCACTCTTGAAGACCATGAGAGACAGTTAGGAATGTTGATGCCTCCCACGTCTATGTACATGGCCGACACAGTCTCGTCGATCAGACTCCCCTCTACCTCTGAGAGATCCGAAACTATCAAAGCGAATAGAATACCCTTAGGTTTCAATTTCACCCCTCCTGTCACCTCTAGTGGTGGAGGTTTTGGCGGGTTGAGTGGTGGGGGCTTTGGTAGTGGCGGTGGCTTCGATGACAGTACTAGCACTAGCGGAGGTGGTTCCAGTGGAGGCCATGGTGGTGGCTCCAGAAGCAGAGGTGGCTTCAGTGGAGACCCTATTGGTGGCGATGGCTCCGGTAGTGGTTTCGACGGTGGCCCCATCGGTGGTTCTGGAGGTGGCTCCAGAGGAGGTCCCACTGGACCTTTGTCATCCCAAGACCCTATTCTGAACACCCTTCTTCAGAATATGGGTAAGATGCAAATCCAGCTGGTGAGTCTCTCCCAAGCCTCTACCTAGCCTATCTTTCAACCCTTCTTTCGACATGGTCCATTGTTGATAGCAATCTTAAGTACTCCCTTCCCACAAGGGATGTAGATTCCTAAATTCAATAACTATGGTGATAAAGGGGACCCGCAGATGCATGTTTCCACCTTTAATGCCCTATGTACATATTTCTTCTATCACAATGCGTTGATGACAAAACTATTCCCTCGGTCTCTTAAGGACACAACACTCGAATGATATTGTTCCTTACTTAACAACTCTATTTTCTCATTTGATCAACTTGTAAACCAGTTTCTTCGACAATTCCAAGCTAACATCAAACTAAATATGACCTTTTCGGATCTCATCTGATGCAAACAAGGGGAAAATGAGAAGATTACTGATTTCATAGTGTGGTACCAAGCGCTCTTCTCACAGATCTCATACCTGTTGCCCGATTCAGAAGTGCAAAAGGTGTTCATAGGGAACTTGTAGAGACCTTGGCAGGAGAAGTTTTCCCTTATGAAATACCCTTCTTTCACGCATTTATGTGTTGCATTACGAGAATATCAACAAAAGGTAGTACAATTTGGAGGATCCTCCTCCCACTCTCATTTAGAAGGAAATTCCATTGTATCGATCTCTAGAAAGGGTAAGGTTGTTGCAAATGTAGTAGCCGCTACAAATGATAACGACCTCATACGCAACAAGAAGTTCACAAAGTTAGTAGAATCTTATTCTTCCATCTTACAGAAGTTGCTAAAGGATAAGATCATAAGCTTGGAGAACCCTAAACCTCTCAAGGAACCTTACTCTAGTTGGTACGATGTGAATACCTTTTGTCAGTACCATTGAGTTAACGGACATGATACTGAACATTGTATGCGCCTGCCTCATGAGATATAGGATTGCATCATCGATGGTACTATTCATCTCGATGGGAATAAAAAAAATGCAAACAAATTGATGGTGAAAGTGAATAGTGAGTTGCAGATATACACAGAATTGTTTCAGTTGCATTCTACCAACATGATTATTGATCCCTCTAATTCTACTGCTCGGCCTGAGGCATATGTTAACATGGTCATAGTTACTCCTACGTAGCCTACAATCAGCTCGTTGGACGTGACATTCACGTCGTAGGATTTTCCCTTGAACAACAAGCCCTCTCCCCTCTACATTCCCACTCGCCTCAATGGAAACATTGTGACAGGGGTCTTAGTTGACCCCACGAGTTGAGTGAATGTCATTACAAAAGAGACATTGTGTCTGAATTCATTGCACAGAGGGGAGTATGAAGAAATGAAATCTACCATCCGTACACATGATGGTCTTTCTCTCAAGCTATATGGCTCGATAACTCTTTCCATCCTAGTTGGATCTAAGGTTGTTGACACAGTCTTTGATGTTATTCTAGAGTCAAATTTATTCAAGTTGAAGTTAGGCATACCCTGGCCATGAATGGAATCACCTTTGTCATTCATAAACTGTGTTTGAAATTCTCCCATGAAGGTGTTGTGCACGTGGTGCATGACAGTAGATACCAATCGTTGGTGTCTAGTGGGGGCTATTCATTGGATCATTTTTGGCCCACCCTGGTCAGTCCACTCCCTCCAAGGATGGACCTACATAACAAGAATTATGTGAAGTATAAGACCAGGGGCAAGGGATAGCCAAAATTGACCCTTCTGGTAGCACAATAGCCAGCTGCCTTCTCTTCTCGAAAGGGAAAAGAGAAGCTACCCCCTTCTCAGGATGACTCTTCCACTCCTCTTTCCAGAGAGGAGTTTTGGATGAATATGTCTGGCTTTTACCCACTAAGTCTGATGGTGCTTGCTTAGCGTAGACCCAAGATTAGGATATTATACCTCCCTACTAAACCACCTAGACCTTGGTACTACTTGTATGGCAAGGGAAAGGGTCCCTATGGGGAATCTTCTATGTCTCAGCCTCAACGGCCTCCCGCCACTTCTACTCCCAAAGCAGTAAACGAGAAGAGGCCAACTGCCAAGGAATTAGAGCTGACTCCCCCTATTGTTTCTCAATCTTTTCCTCTTGCTCTCATTTAGGAGCTTTCCCCTCCACTAGAAATGATTATAGTGAACACTCCCATGGCTAAGCAGGAGCCTTTCATCCCTTCGTAGCTCCCGATATTTAGCTCAAAGAGTCATAGAAACCACCTTGTGTGTGAGTGCAAGCATTGGTGAAAGGCTCTCGTGGCTGAGTAGGCCACTTTATAGAAGAAGGAAGAGGAGTCGACCGCCCCTATTTTAGGGCCTCCTGATGCATCCTCCTCTCTCCTCCCCTTTGCTTTCGTTCAATCTAGTTATGTCTCACTTTTAGCTCCCACTGTGAGTGTGATAGGTCGAATGTGAGCATTAGAAAATGAGCAGCAAGTAAAATAGTGCAAATAAACACCAAAACAACCTACACCTCAAGATTAGCCTAAGTTGGAAACAACACAAGATAAAAAGCAACAAAATGGAACTCTATACCTTGCGTCGAATCGATCATTTGGTTGGCCCTTCGATCTTTGATGTGTATGCTCCTTGGATGGCACAAGATGCAAGCTAAATGATGTTGTGAGGATGGGTGCAAGTGGATGAAAACATGAAAATGGCTAAGTGTAAGTTGAGAAATAAAATTGCAAGAGTTTGGCTAGCAAAATGATCTCCCTCAAAATGAGAGAAAAGAGGGGGTATTTATAGGAATTTTGAGAATTCCTAAGGGAAATGGATGGCTAAGATTGAGCCACCAAATATCAAGATGTAGGGCTAAGGTGAGTTGAGAACTCACAAGCCCTCACATTTTGACATGTGGCAGGTGAGATAGCCCTAAAAGGTGAAGTGGACATAAGGTGGAAGGAGAAGGACATGACATGGAGGGGGGTACAAAGTACCTTGGGATTGGACAAGATATCCTCATAAAGGAGGTCCTTGTCCCCATGTGGGTGAGAGGACATGTGAGGAATTAAAAATTCCTCAAATATTCTC
>VDFB02000007.1:201833663-202152980 GCA_007258455.2 Sequoia sempervirens
TTGATAGATGGGTAAGGCAAAGGACCCAAAATATAGCACTCATAAAAGACTTGGCCAAACTGATAATCACTGGTTTTTGCACAAGAAAGACAATTCAAACAGCACAACCCTAAGATTAGTAGAAATGGGTATGGTCAACAAAGTCTTCTACTCTAAGATGCACATGGTTGCTAAGGAGTCCTCGATATACACCCGGTACGTGAGGCCCAAACCGTGAACACTAACCTGTTACAAGCGTGAGTCAGGAACCTTAGCGAGATACCAAAGGCTCGACCAACCTTCGCCATCATCCCAACGCTTTCACCAATTACAACGTGGTTGATTGAGGTACAACTTTCGCTCTCCCCCCTTTATATACCCTGCTGGTACGCGTGGTTGGAATCGTCCCTTGGGGTGATGAAATCCCCAAGCAGGTCCCACTAAGAAAATGAAAAAGGGGTGAATCAAAGGACTTGGAAAGTTACGATTTCTCGTCACCCAGGATCGCCAAATGGCGCAAGGGGATTGGATACGTCAAATAGCCTTCCACAAGCACGCCAAACAAGGTTTATTGACCCCCTTTAATTAAACTACGTGCCTAATTTACCAAAAGATAATCGGCAAAAACTTGAAATTTTACCTTCTGGAGGATAGGTCCGCCACTCTGCAGGGACAGGTCCCCCACTCTGTCAGGACAGGTCCACCACTCTGTCAAGACAGGTCTGCCACTGTATTAGGACAGGTCCGCCACTGCATTAGGACAGGTCCGCCACTGCAGGACAGGTCCGCCACTCCAGGATAGGTCCGCCACTCCAGGACAGATCTACCACTCTGTCATGACAGGTCCGCCACCCCAGGACAGGTCTACCACTCCAGGACAGATCCGCCACTCCAGGACAGATCCGCCACTCTGTCAGGACAAGTCCGCCACTCTGTAACCTGGACCTGCAAAAATGCAAAAAATAGCAAACGTAAAAGAAAGAGACCCGTTTGTGGGTCCCACCGGGCATGCCAGAAATGTGATAGGTCAAATGTGAGCATTAGAAAATGAGCAGCAAGTAAAATAGTGCAAATAAACACCAAAACAACCTACACCTCAAGATTAGCCTAAGTTGGAAACAACACAAGATAAAAAGCAACAAAATGGAACTATATACCTTGCGTCGAATCGATCCTTTGGTTGGCCCTTCGATCTTTGATGTGTATGCTCCTTGGATGGCACAAGATGCAAGCTAAATGATGTTGTGAGGATGGGTGCAAGTGGATGAAAACATGAAAATGGCTAAGTGTAAGTTGAGAAATAAAATTGCAAGAGTTTGGCTAGCAAAATGATCTCCCTCAAAATGAGAGAAAAGAGGGGGTATTTATAGGAATTTTGAGAATTCCTAAGGGAAATGGATGACCAAGATTGAGCCACCAAATATCAAGATGTAGGGCTAAGGTGAGTTGAGAACTCACAAGCCCTCACATCTTGACATGTGGCATGTGAGATAGCCCTAAAAGGTGAAGTGGACATGAGGTGGAAGGAGAAGGACATGACATGGAGGGGGGTACAAAGTACCTTGGGATTGGACAAGATCTCCTCATAAAGGAGGTCCTTGTCCCCATGTGGGTGAGAGGACATGTGAGGAATTAAAAATTCCTCAAATATTCTCATGGGGAGATGGGAAAGAATAAAGAATAAGTGAAGGACATGTGGGAAGAAGTGAAGGAATTAAAAATTCCTTTTGGGTGCCTTGGGGATTAAAAGGTGAATTAAAAATTCACATGGGGAAGTGGAGTGCCTTGTCCAAAAGGGGAAGGCCTTTAATAGGGTTGACCAAGGACACATGTCATAAAGGACATGGGGAAGAGAAAAGGAATTTAATATTCCTTGAAGGATGAGAGTGGAATTAAAAATTCCTCAAAGGACTTTGGGAAGACAAAAGGAATTAAAAATTCCTTGGGGGATGGGAAGAATTGACTAAAGGGGATGATTAGACAAGTTGATGAGGGGTTAGAGGAAGGTTAGGTGGCTAAGAGAGATTAGAGGCCAACTTGCAAAAGTTGGAGGATGTGACACATCCTAATCAAGGATTAGGCATGTGCACATCCTAATGATAGGATTAGAAGATGGATTAGGATAAGATAAAAAATGGAGGATGTGACATGAAGGAATTAAATAAATGGAATATTTATTTAATTCAATTGATGGAAGGAGGATTAAAGAGATAAGGTATTATTGATTAAATACCTTAGGGATTTAGCAAAATTAAAGTTATTAATTAAATAATAGTAGTATTACTTAATTAACGAAAATAAGACGAAAGGGGATGAATTTGGATAAATTAAGTGTCCAAATTTAGATGTCCACATTTTTCCCCTCTTTGAGATGGTGTTACGAAGTAGCATCATTTCAAAGTTTATTAAAATATAGAACCTAGAAGAAGATGGTTAGATTGGGAAAGATGCCCCAGTCATTCCTTTGAATGATTAGGAAGGGAAAAAGATGATGAAAATTAGGGATGAAGGATGCCCCCTCGAGAGGACATGTGGGTTCAAGAGAACACGGGTGGGCTCTCGAAATGGAGTACAAGTACACCTGACCCAAAATTTAGATGTCCACAGTGAGTACAAGTACGCCTGACCCAAAAAAGGTGCAAGTGTTTATTGCTCCTTTAGTTGAGCCACCCCTATTGATGTCCATTCTAGACATCTCACCATTCCCTAAACTTGTAGATATTTTGAATACCTCAGTGGTATCTATCGTAGTTTTCTCCTCCTCCTCCTCCTCCTCCTCCATGCCTCTTGCCTCGTCTATGGGGAGTTCACATCCCCCAACAAAGCAAAAGGTAGAGGGTGGCCCTTCCAGCAAGGGGGCCATAAGAGGAGCCCACCTTCTCTAAAGGGTGGTCCTACACTGGCTTGTTCTGTCTTAGTGAAAGAACCAATTCTGGCTTCCCCTGAGTTCGTCATCACTCCCAGGTCACTTGGTGAGCCTAGTGGTGAATCTCGGGCGCTGCCCTCCCCGTCCATTGGGATACAACATGGCACTCTAGTAAAGTGCATGTTTAACGTTGTGGATGAAGTTCTAGCCTTATCAGGAATCTTTGCAAAATCACTGACCTTGCAGAGGAGACCTTGCGGGGTGTTCTTCCTCAGCCCTTATTGTGGGAGGGTCGGAAGCTCCTCCCCTTAGTATTCCACCACTGTAGGCTCGTCCACCTTCCCCATACAATGATCTATATTTTGAAGCAGACGACCTCATGATCGATGAGTGCTAGGGGGAGGCCTCTTCTTTATCTTTAGATTAGATGTGTGTGTGTGTTGTGATGTGTTCCCCCATAATCATGCTACGTGTTCCTGGATGACCCTTGTCACCCTTGTTGGTGCTTGGATACAGGAGTGATTTTGTGTTGTCAACCTTCTTCTTATGTATCATCATTCTTCCATGTTTGTGTTTGATTTTTGGAAAATTGTGGATGATGCAAACTGTAAGTGTGGAATAAGTATGAGTGAAATAACTAAAAACACTTCTTAATAAGACATTATATCAAAGATTTAAAAGCAATTAATCTAATTTAAAAGAACAAATCTACTAAAAGCGTCATATTGTTCCCTATCTCTAAATATTTATTAAGTCACGGGACTCTCAGATTTTGTAAGCATTGTGACTGTTAAAATGCCAATCTAGAGAATGAGATGTTGCTAAATGCAATAATCTAATCCTATATGGTGATTTTGAGATGATATGATGAAGCTACTATAATCTATGATAACATAAATATGATAAAAAGGAAGCTACAGTGATCTAAGATGCAGCTATGATATTGATTCTATGCTATGATGCTATTGCTAAATGATATTGCTATTGCTATGATGCTTGATTTCTATTCCTGCAGAGTAAGTTTGCATAAAGTTGGGGATTCAAGATCCATTTCCTATTTCAAAAGGCTATATTTATAGATTTCCTGGCAGCACAATAAAGGCTTGGATTTGATCTAGAGGATTGAAAGGTGAGAGATGAAGAAGCTTTAGTTGATCGTGGGGATTGTTCCTCCCCAAAAAACATATGGCCATATGATAGGAAGAATCAGAGGAAAGAGATTAAAGAGGATTACTTACAAGTTTGTCTCCATAGCTTTCTCGTGAATGCCAATTGAATTAAATTAGATGTTTTATATCTAATTTGGTAGGTGAGTGAATAGAGGAAAATTTGTCTTTATTTGAATATTTTGATTTATTCAAACTAGCCAAGGAGAATAATTAAATTAATAAAGAAAACTATAGAAATTTGTTTATTAAATAAATATAGAAGAAATATGATAATTAAACAACAAAGTATTTAAACTTGCTTATTTAATTAAGATAAAATGATGTGATTAAGATAGAATAAATGAATAAATATAGAAGAAATAATAATGATAATAATTAAATAAAACAAAGTATTTAAATTTGTTTATTTAATTAAGAGGAAATAATATGATAGAATAAAAGAATTAAAATGTGAACTATATAAATAAATATTTCTATTTATTTATTAAGTAGATGAATTTAAGGTTAATTAATCAAATAAATCATATTTAATTAATTATATTCTCCAGACCATTTTTAGGTGTATACATTTTGCCCCTCTTTGAAGTGATGTGTTTACACATTGCTTCAAAGAAAATTTTGCTGCTTCTACTAGTATTGGCGAAAAAAATTCAGTATGCCCCAGACGTTGATTTTCAGCTGATGATGAATTATGCCCCCTCGGGAGATAAATTGATGAATTTTTGACTTTTTTTTATTTTTTTGGATTTTTCAAATTTTTATGATTTTTTGATGATTCTATGATGATTCAATGAATATTTTCAATTTCAATGATGCAAAATCGATTTATCTCCTGAAAAAGAAGATTGAGCCTGCGAGATTGCTTAATTGATTAATTGATGTCTTATGTTGCCTCCTTGTGTTTGATGTTTGATGATCACTTCAGCCGATTGTTTGATTTGATGATAGGATGATGTTTGACCTCATGATAGGCGAGGATCAATGATAGGATGATGATGATTGACCTCATGATAGGTGAGGATCAATGATAGATTGATTATTGACCTCATGATAGGCGAGGATCAAATGATAGCTTGATGATTGACCTCATGATAGGCGAAGATCAATGATAGCTTGATGATGATTGACCTCATGATAGGTGAGGATCAATAATAGCTTGATGATTGACCTCATGATAGGCGAGGTTCAATAATAGATTGATGTTTGTCCTCATGATAGGCGAGGTTGAATGATATTCGCTCATGAGATTTGATCAAAGTCTCACCAGAGCTGATTAGATTGATAGGCTAATTAAATTTTGATTGATTGATAATATTGTTGGTTTGAGATATGTTATGATCATAGGAGGATTTTAGAATTCTTCAGTCTAGGGAACGCTTCCTAAATGTTGGTGTAAATAATTATTTTACTTATTACACTTTACTTAAGCTTACTCAGGGAATGCATATCATTATAGGTTGCACTTGTGACACCTAGTTATTTGCATCTTGCATCTAGGTTTGTGCATACATTGAGAGATATGATTTGGACACTTAGGGAAGTGTGTGTAGGAGAAATTCCACTCTTTGTGGTGTGATCTAGTTATCACATTTTTATCTCCACTTTTCGTGGCATGATAATTCCACTTTAGGTGGGTGATCCACCTTTCATGGAATTATCTATTATTTCTTTCTACCTACCCTACACATGATTGGGACACTTGTCTCATTCATGGCCCTTCATTGTGTCCTAGCTTGCCTTTATAAGCAAGCCTTGTACATACTTGTAATGGAACATCTTCATGCATATTGAGAATAAAATATTCATATTCTCTCATCTTCTCTCTCTCTTTTGTGCTATCTTTCATCTCTTGATCCTATTGTTTCTTTTCATAAGTTCTTACATGCTATCAGAGCGGTTGGAGGTTCTTTGCATAGCCATTATTTGGAGATCTTAGTTCATGTGAAGGTGGTCAAGAGGAAAATCTAAGGAGCAACAACATCTTGGTACATCCTAGACCAGATCTAACCTCAAATTTGGATTCAGAAGGTTGTTTTCAGTCAAGGTAGCCTTTCGTTTCTTCAAAATCTGACATTCAGAGCTCTAGATCAAAAAAATTGCTTATTTGGGTATTTTTTCAATTTTTTTAAACTTTTTCCTATAGTTCTAAGTTCTTGAAAAAAATCATTTTTTCAGTTTCTGAATTTTTTGAAAAAACAAAAAAAAAATTGAAATTTTTGAAATTTTTTAGGAAAATTAGAAATCCCCTTCTAATTTTAAAAAAATTTAGAAATATTTTTGAAAAGGGACCATTGTATTTATTTTCCAAAATTTTTTATTGAAAAATAAAAAAATTCAATTTGTATTGTAAAATTTTTATTGAATTTTTAAAAAAAAATAAAAAATAAAGAAATATTTAAAGTATGTGTACAATAGATTGTATGCTGCCCTGTGCAGAGGCGAGGTACGTCGTACCCGCCCGCAGGTACGCAGGTAGTAGAGCTCTGCCACATGGCGGGAGGTCATTTCCCCCTATGAGCCCCTCTCTCCAACGGGCCGTTCAACTCAACTGGCAACCTCTCTTTGAAATCCGGCAGTGATTTGTCCAAAATAAACCCGACAGCTTTTCACCGGCGGGCATTTCTCTAGTGGCCGACAGTCTTCAAATCTGGCGTCCATATATAAGCCGGTCGGTCACGTAAAAGCACCTGGTGGTCAAAGTTTCAGCTGGCCACAGTTCAAAATTCAATGGAAATTTCTAAATATGGTCGGCCATTTCTTCAAACACCGGCGTTCTAAAAGTCGACAAGCGCTTCAAAGTCTCAACCAACAGTGAAATAAAATCAGCGATGGGTACCTTCAATCAAATCGGTGGGCTCCATTTAATCAAATCCAGCAAACAGATTCTGGGTAGTGCAGGAGAATATTCTGGCAAAAATTTGATGGTGGAGGTGACGGGCACACGACCGTCAATTTCAGGCTCCTATAGCAAGTGACAGCCAGATGGATGTCAAGTTTAAGCTTATAACTGGGGGAATATTCTATGCAGGCAGGAGCATATTCTTTTTTTGACAGGTCCTAGACCATCAAATTTAATCGCGTGATATGATGATGTCAGCTCCGCATCAGCGTGACATCATCATTTTTCAAAAAGAAAAAATTGCCCCCCTCTCCAATGAAGTTTTCAATTTTGCAATCTGACTTCAAACGCCCATATCTTGCTCATTTTAGCTCCTTTTTCTAAGCAATTTTTTTTTATTTGGGCTATTTTTTCATGTACTTCGCAGCCATGTGCTTATTTTCTGATTTTGGTGGAAATATTTTCCATAATTTTCAGTTTTTCAACACTGTACCTATCCAATCCTCATTTCTGCAACTTCTAGGGCTCTGTTCAGGCACATACGAACTCCTTTTCAAGTGCCATTTTTTTTAAAGTGCATTATTTTTTGTCAAATTCTTGAATATGCAATCAGTTTGAAGTGATCTTGAGTGGATTTTGTACTTTCAACATATGGTCTTTTTGGCCTATTTGGCACTTGTATTGCATAGATCTAAATTTAGGTCTTTGCTTCATTGTTCTAGTATGTTCTCAACCTATTTTTGGCAAGTTCTAAATCAAAAATTATAAATTCCACTTAGCTAACTTGCAAGTGGCCTATTGTACACGCACTACATTATAAAGTGCCAAAATCATCTCTTGCGGGGGGGGGGGTTCCTTGATTGAGTGAATTTGGGGGGGTGTCTCTTGTGCGATTGTGCCTATTTTCTCTCTTGTGCTCTTGCATTCCATTATGGGTTCATCTAAAGTTCCACTCTTAACTGCACATGATTATGCTACATGGAAAGTACGTGCATGGAGTAAACTAATGGAAAAAGGTTTAATTTACTATATTGATGGAACCATAACTACACCTTCAGATCCTAAGGAAAATCCAACTGCATATATTTATTGGCTCACTAAAACTTCTATGGCATTGGGTACACTAATAAATTTCATTTCAGATGATCTCATTTTTCATGTTGATAAATGTACTACAGCCAAGGAAGCTTGGGATAAGCTTGCTACTTTGTATGGAAAGGTTGATAAGGTTAAGGGGTACAAGCTTGAACATGATCTCCTAAGCCTTGATCCCAAGGATTTTGACACCATTCAGGATTATGTCACTAAGGAAAATGAGGCAAGAGCACAACTAAAAGATTGTGGTATTAAGAAAGAGGATGATCAATTGGTCTTCAACTTGTTGGACAAGCTTCTAGCCAAGTATGCAGCCTTTGTTTCAAGTTTTCAAATTCAACGATTGACATTTAGCAACTTCACATCATCATCTTTTGAGGCTCTCACAGATCTTTTGATTCTTGAGAAAAATAAGTTGATGAAAATGGGCATTCTCAAGTCTTCAACTTCAAAAGCATTGGTGGTCAATCATGGAAACAACAAGCAAGGCAAAGGGAAAGGCCATAAGCAATCTTCACCAAAGCCAAAAGGAGAGAAAAAACAATCCACTCCTCCACAACAAGGTTCATCATCATTTTCTTCAAAAAACAACAATTCAAGCAAGGAGAAACCAACATGTGCATATTGCAAAAATTTTGGTCATGAGGAGCATCGTTGTCATGTTAAGAAAATTGATGAGTTGAAAAAAATCCTCAAGAAGAAAAACATCATTTGGTTTTGTTTCTTCCTAAGGGGAGGAACGTTGTTTGACACTTTTGGACCAACTTCTTCATTCCTTCTCAAGCATCTTCCATGGGTGAACATTGTACATTGAGGGGGGCATACTTTGTCTATCTTCTTCTCTTGTATGGGGGGACTTTTTCCTCACATGGGGTTTTTTCCTTCTCATGTTGTGTTCATAGGATTTTGTATTTCATCAACTTGCCAAATGCATATGGGGAGGACACATCCTCTTCCACTTCTACTTCTAAAGGAAAAGGCACAACTCTCATGGCAACAACATCAAGCTCATCTCCTTCATCTACATCATATCAATATGAGAAACATAAGGGGCAAGCATTTCTTGCAGTTGCAGATTCTAATTTAGATAGGTGGATCCTTGATTCAGGAGCTTCACATCATATGACTTCTTCCAAGGATATGTTCCCTTCATTTGATTCTTGTTCATCACCACCCATTTTGATTTCCAACAACACTTCTTTGGTAGTTTGTGGGAAGGGGTCTATTGGCATTGAAGGTGGAGCATTTAATGATATTCTATGTGTGCCTACTTTGTCAAGGAACATCCTTTCCATCTATCAGATTACACATAGTGGTACAGGAAAGAGTGTAGAGTTCACTCCAAATTTTGTCAGTGTTCTGGATTTGCATAGTAGGGCTCTTGTTGCAGTTGGGGAGGTTGATCATCATTCTTGGTTCTACACCTTCTCATATTTTGCTCCTACTAATGATATAGTTCACCCTAGTGTGGACACACTTGAGGAGAATGTGTATGGTTACTTGAATCTTGGAGTGCTCACTACTCCTGAGGTTCTTGAGCCTATCGTTGATATTCCATATCCTACATTGACTGATGTACCTGATGATACTTGTGTTCTGCCAGTTTCAATTCCTTGTGATTCAGTGCAACAGTGCATACCTTGTCTTCCAGCAGAAGTTTCATGGGATGACTACTTGATAGACATTGGCAACTTGTTTGTGGAGTACTACATTGCAGATTTGGGAGACACATTTGATTACTTACATCTTCTCTTTGATGAAGGTGTTTCTTCTTCAATTGTTGTGAGGGAACACTCTAACCCTCCTCTACATGATCAATCCTTCAAGGTTGATGTGATTGTGGATGCATATGTATAGTAGTTGGAGGAGGCCACTTTCTCTCTTGAGGAGACACTTGTGTCTTTGGAGTATGTTCTACCTTCATCCTTGCTAGATCTTGAGTTTTCTTTTTCAGCAGATGGGAGTGTTGTTGCAAAGGGTTTTTCACAGGTTACAGGAAGTGACTACACTACCACCATTGCACTTGCCATTGCAACTTCACATGGTTTGGGAAAGGCATCTTTCAACATCAATACAGGGAACTTTGAGCAGATTTCAAAGACTCCTTACATTTTGAGGGTTCTTCCTTCTTCACTTGTGGATTGGGAGACTTCATTCATGCACCTTTGGTTTTGTTTGTTCCTAAGGGGAGGAACGTTGTTGGACACTTTTGGAGCAGCTTCTTCATTCCTTCTCAAGCATCTTCCATGGGTGAACATTGTACATTGAGGGGGGGCTACTTTGTCTCTCTTCTTCTCTTGTATGGGGGGGACTTTTTCCTCACATGGGATTGTTTCCTTCTCATGCTGTGTTCATAGGCTTTTGTATTTCATCTCTCTTTTGGGAGGTAGTTTTTTCCCATTGGGTTTTTCTATCTTTACTCCACTTTTGAGAGATTGCATTGAATTTGTACATGGGTACCTAACATGGCCCAGTTGTCAAGACCCATCTTACATCTTATCTCGCATGGTTATCTTGAGTCTTCATTCCCCAAGTTGCACTTAAGGGGGGGGTGTTCATGTAAATAAATATTTTAATTATTACACTTTACTTAAGCTTACTTAGGGAATGCATATCATTATAGGTTGCACTTGTGACACCTAGTTATTTGCATCTTGCATCTAGGTTTGTGCATACATTGAGAGATATGAGTTGGACACTTAGGGAAGTGTGTGTAGGAGAAATTCCACTCTTTGTGGTGTGATCTAGTTATCACATTTTTATCTCCACTTTTCATGGCATGATAATTCCACTTTAGGTGGGTGATCCACCTTTCATGGAATTATCTATTATTTCTTTCTACATACCCTACACATGATTGGGACACTTGTCTCATTCATAGCCCTTCATTGTGTCCTAGCTTTCCTTTATAAGCAAGTCTTGTACATACTTGTAATGGAACATCTTCATGCATATTGAGAATACAATCTTCATATTATCTCATCTTCTCTCTCTCTCTTTTGTGCTATCTTTGATCTCTTGATCCTATTGTTGCTTTTCATAAGTTCTTACACTAAAGATGTGGGACATGATTCTGTATCTTGATGCAGACCGATTGACATATTATCAGTCGATGTGGTTTATCATCTTTGATTGATATGCCCCAGTATAGGATTGATTAATGTACTGAGACTTAGTGATGTACTGATACTTGATGTGTACACTTATTCAGTTAGAGATTTTGTGATATCTGCCACTTTGTTGATGTATCTCTCCATGTTTGGATATCATTGTACACTTGACATTATTATTTTGAGGTTTATATGATATGCAGCGGATTGATCGATCTATCATGTTTTGTATATGATTCTATGATGGATGCATTTATTTTCTATGTTCTATATGCCATGTGATGATCTTTATATTATGATGTTATGGATGCAATTTTATATCACGATGATACGCTATGATTTGTGATGTTCTATTTATGATGTATGAATGATGTATAGATGTATGATGAATGTATGTATGCAATTACCTATATGGATGAAATAAATGTATGATGATATGTATTTTGAAAGTATATGATAATGTTCCTATATGCACGATTATGGATATGATGTTCTAAATGATATATGATGTGTGATGTAAATGGGATGTGTGCATTTTTATTCTTGTGATAAATGTAAATATATGATGCAATAAGTGGATGAAAATGGTGTATGATATATGATATGTTTATGATATGTGATATGGAAATGCACTTATATGATGTAATAAGTGGATGAAAATGGTGTATGATATATGATATGTTGAATGGAATATGATATGTGATATGATTGATGGACGAATGAAAATGCAACTATAGAGACTTATTTTTGATATTTTCTTATGCAATTTTATGATATTTGATATGAGAAATATGATATGATCAATGCAAATTATTTGATCAAATGTATGAATGATGAAATGATAATTAAATGCTTTCTAATGTATGCAATGAAAATGATGATGCAACTACATGATTATGATGATGTTTTTGTTAATGTCAAGTATACTCAATCTGTTATTATAAAAGATGATATTGTTTGGAATTGATTACCCTTCTTTTAAACAAATACTCTGCAAATGTAAAAACTATTATCAATGCAATCTAATTTTACCATGCAAATCTACATGCAAACATTGGCATCTTAACAGTACTTTTGTCATGCTTTGTATCATCATAGAGCTTTAAAATATTGAAAGTGAGTACAAGCATCGATGGTATGATTTAGACCATGATGACCTAAGTACTACTTCCATTATTTTTTGATATTGCAAGTGAACACAAGCATCGAGGTATAATTAAACCGAGATGACTTGAGCATTTCTTGTGTAAACAGACAAGAACGAATCATTTTGTTATGTGAATTGGAATGTCATCAGTGATACTTTGTAGAGCACGTCTCGCGACAATTCACACAATGATAATGACTAATTCACAAACAATAGACAAAGAAAATACCATTCTTCTTCCTAGCTTCTCTAGTTCAATACATCATCGAGTCGCTCCAAAGAAATGATAACAATGATCAAATTACATCTATCCAACCTTTGCTTAAAGTATTTCAATCATTATTCAGATTAGACATCCATGTTGATTTGATTTTGATTTTGATTTTCTGATTTCTTTTTTGTGATTTTTAATATTTTGATCAAAACCTAACCTAAAGACCTATCCTAGGGGCCTCGGGGGTTGATTAAATATTAGCCTTGTCTACGTTATACACACAAAGACCACGTAGTTCGACTGACATAGACTCTATTTTTTACTTTTTGAGACTGACTTTTTAACTTGTTTTTGGATTTTCTGATATGATATGGATGTCCAATGTATTTTCAATAGTGATTGATGTTCCATGTTGGGTTTTGTTTCGATCATTGGTTTCATTGCATTTGTCCCCTTGTTGTTTTTCTATTTGGTTAAGCTTGAGCTTTATTGCCCCCAGTGAGGTTCAGATGTTTCCCCCAAGCTAGGGTGGGACATGACCACTCGTAATGATATGATAATGGATGTAAAATGATGGTGAAAGCAACGACCATGACATGAATCTAAATAGATGGAAAAGCTAGCTTTAAAAATCACATGTAGCGCCTGTTTTCAGGTTTTCACTACATGTTTTTATTGCACTTTTTCAGTCTTTTTTATTTTTATTTTTATTGTATTTTTTCATTTTTTGATTTTTTGTATTTTGCAGCTCTTTTTTTTTTGGATTTTTCAGGATATTTAAGATGAAATAAGATGATATGACTGATTGAAGGAACAAGATGCTCCACAATAGGGGTAATTCAACCATGGATAAATGATAGATCAAAATGAAAGATTCTCTACAAAACATGTCATAGAAGCAACATATCTCTTGTCAAAAGATGATAATGGTTGATTGATTAAGATGCGAGGAATGATTGATTCCTAAGGCATGATGATGATAAGTAATTAGGATCACTAATTTCCTCTAAGTACGATAAGATTGATGATTTTTGATGATTGATTGACAAAAGATATGAGGATTAGATAATGTTTTGTAGCTAGGCTCAAATATGATTTGCATGATAAGATTCAAGGTTGCAAAGGGACATGGTGAGATGGATTTTGATAAGCTAGGAGACATGGAATGGAATAAATCAAGGATAAAAATAATGAATGGTATGATCAAGATTAACTAGATAAGATATAGACACAAGGCCCAAGTATTTTGCCCCTATTCCTCATCAAGACCAAGGAAACGAAAAAAGGATGTATTTAGTAAGAATGATGGAATACGGATAAGATGAAAGATATGGTATGGAAGATATGGATAAAGTGTATAGGATAAGATATCAAGAAGATTCTTAACCTTGTCAAGATCAAAGGTGGAAATGTAAGGAATGAGCATAGAAAGGATAATGACCATGAATGATAAGATGGATGAAACTTGTCCCTAAGTGTAGAGTGCAAGAGGAATATGGAAGATAGGATATGGATGATAGGGAGATGGAGGAAGGACTTAAGCATCAAGTTTCACAACCAAATATCCCTCTAATAAACCATGGCAATGGGAATTAGACTCCTAAATGTTGGCAGATTAATGATATGATGGAAGAAGTTAAGGACTTATGCAAAGGTTTGGATTAAAGGAGAATGAAGGGGGATGAATGTTGGATAATAGATAGGAGGTTGGAAGGACTGTTGATGGATAGATGGAAAGGATGGATCAACGTTGGCACACACCTTGAAGAGTGGTGGAGTGATGGAGGAAAATTGGATTTGGAAGGTGATAGGTTATTAGATGGAAAATTGGAGGAAGCTTTTGGATTAGAAAATTTGGATGCCAATTTAGATTTTATTGCTTCTATGAAACTTTTAGGAATCCACATGACTTTTGACTTTTATTTTTGCTTTGTGGGCCTTTGTGGCCTTTGAAATTTTTCTTTTTGATTTATGGACCTTTGTGGTCTTTGAAAATTGCCTTTTTTCTTTGATGGGCCTTTGTGGCCTTTTAGATTTTTCTTTTGATTTTGGATTAAATTTTCTTTTATTGTTGCATGTCTCTTCGAGGAGACATGTTGATCCTTTGATACATGTGGATTTTGATATAGAAGCTTTTGATATTTGGCACCCAAATTGCTTCCAAGAGGAATGGAAGGGGTGGATTCACATGAATGATATGGAGGTATTATGGATGAGTTAATGTGGGTAGAATTTTGAAAGGGCATCAAGGATGTGTGCCTTTGTTGTTCTTGAAAAATAGGATATGGACCTAGGATAGAGGAAAGGTTTGATGGACTAGGATGATGACCTAGGATAGATGGAATGTTTGATGAACTAGGACACTTAGGCATATAATCAAGGTCATGGTGATATGGGTTTCTTTGAAAAGAAAGGGGTTCTAGGATTCCTTGTTCATGAAGGCCTAATCCTTTTCCTTTGTAATTCATA
Source organism: Sequoia sempervirens (assembly GCA_007258455.2). NCBI lineage: Eukaryota > Viridiplantae > Streptophyta > Pinopsida > Cupressales > Cupressaceae > Sequoia > Sequoia sempervirens. The sequence continues at coordinate 201,848,552 of VDFB02000007.1, forward strand.
CTTTGACACATTCATTTACTAATGGGATATGTATTGTTTGTGAAACAATATGCGAGTCCATTTTGGGGAGGATATGATATGGATGAGAGGATAGGTGTTGGAAGTAAACTGGAATGGATAAAGGTGGAGGATCCCAATTTATAGTTGTGGGGTTCATGGATAGCTTGAATAGGTGTGATAGGCTCTTGACATGGGGATGATGGGGTGTTTTGATCTTGACTTGGAAAAGGATCATGAAGTGGTATGAAAGGCATATCTTGATCATGAGAAGGATAAACATCTTCATGGGATGAAAGGGCATCCTTGAATGGAAGCATATCTTGATCTTGATGAGGAAGGGAAACATGAGATTTTGTATAAAGCATGTCTTGATCATCAGTTGGTAATACATCATTAGATAGGATGGAAGAACTATCATGCTCTTGTGATGCAATAGAATCATGAGATGGTATGGATTGATTAGATGATGTGGAAGAAGAACTTGGAAGGATACTTTTCTTTTGAGATGGAAGGGAATTATTTTGGATGAAAAGTGAAAGGAGGGGATCATCATAAGATTCTTGAGAAATGGGATCTTGATCAAAGATTAGAATAATTTATGGAATTTTGATATCATTGGATGGAGTGGAAAGAATATTTTGATCTTGATGTGTAGGGGAGTCTATGCTAGCATGCTTTGGATTGTGAGATTGACATGAATCATTGGATGTTGAAGATATGATAGAAGGGGATGATTGGATAGAATTGTTAACTTGAGTAAAAGAATCTTGAGGTTTATTTTGGCTTATGGTGGATGGAGATAAATGCATTACATGATAGGATTGTTCAATATCATTTGTGTTTGAGGACTTAGATTTGGGCTTATTGAACTTTTGTAAAAAATAAAAGACATTGAACTTGGATGATGTAGTTGTTGGTGGAGAAGGTGTCATGTCTAGATTTTTGTCAGAGGAATAGGAACAAATGTCTGGCAACAAATATCTCTCTGTGGTTGTTTCCCTTTGCATATCCCAGATTTGTTGTTGAAGGTTTTTCATTTGATGAGCTAAAGCATTCAATTGATCCTCATCTATTTCAGCCATGGTGGTTTGAGTTTTAATTTCCTTTTATTGGAATCTTAGTCTTCGTGACCTTGTTAAAATGGACATACGAATGTTATTGTTTTCAATAAACTTTTGATCTTAGTTTGGTATAGTGTCAAGGATATTAACTCAAGTCAAATAGAATGATAGATTCTATTGATTAGACTAAGTTGATAAGTTTGATTATACAACTTTGTTTCTTTGATTTAGGATGACTAATCCTGAAACTTAACTTACTAATCAAATGTGTTTGATTGAGACACTTTTGGATGGTAAATCTTGGTTTGATTTGAACAAATTCAATTGTAAAGTCTAGTTTATGTAGGTTTAAGACTCTATTTTGACTAAGAAAATGTTCTTGTTATGATAAAAACCCAATTTTTGATGTTAATTGTCTGATAGGGGGTAAAAATAGCTCTCTGGTTTTCTAGTTTTTCTCAGTAAAATGATTAATTCCAAGGTGTAATTTTTTGACCAACTAAATGCTTTTGGAGGGGTGTTTTACTTGTAAATCTTGGATTTTGATGATCTAATTGGATGATACCTTTGAAAAACAACTTCACACACAAAAGCCAGATTGTAAACAGTTGTTTCAGATTCTACGTATTAAACATGTAGTGAGTGCTCTAGAATCAAACATGATCCTCCTTGATTTCCACTGGTTTTTGACAAAGAATACACTTCAAGCAGACTCAAGGTCAAAAAGGTCAACGTTATACTCAACAACCCACATCTTAAAATTATGTCGACTCACACAGTCGTGTCACCCCTAGAGGGCGCCTGTGTTTTTGTCTTTTCCAGGCGTGTACTCAAAGTTAGATTTCTTGATCCCTTGAGCAAACGGTCCTTGGCAATTATATGGTGTGTCTTGGGGGAAGATTCTTCCCTCCCCTTGCATCATGATTATTACAATGATTTTTTATTGACTCAGCTAGATTCTACACTATGGTTCATAGATAGGGTTTCCGTTCAAAGCATAAAATGATAAACTCCCTCAGGAGACCTCCCAATCTTTAGAACAAAGATTTTGGGGATGGTTATCTTGCACAGTTTTGGTAAATGTGGGTTTCCCCAAATTCACTTTTATTTTATAGTGGGTTGGAAAACTTGGCTTTGGTTGTTCCCACTCAGGTCATTCCCGTAGGGTGAGTACTTTTTCCCACTACGACAGGCCTTCTAAAGGATTTAAAAAAGCATAAAGTGTATGAAATTAAAAGACGAGTCTAGCATTTTGACCACCCAGTTAAGGGGAGAGCATAGGTCTATCACCTCACAATCACAGTAAACAATGTTCAGTTTTAAAGCCCAAATGATAGTTTGCTATTCTACGTGAAGATATTGCTTCACAAAAGACATGATGTTCATTTTAACTGAGATAGCAATGTATGATGCCTACCCTAGGATTGGTGTATTTTAATCCAAATGACTACCCTAGGATTGGTTCGTTTTAATCCAAATGGCTACCCTAGAATTGGTTGATTTTAATCCAAATCCAAAAACCAATGAGTTTCTAATGTTCTTTTTAACTAACTTTGACAAAGCTTGTGTAGATGGTTAATTTTAAGCCCAAAGTAATGCTAGTTGGTCCTAAAGCATGAATGAAAAATAACATATGATGGGTTATTTTCCCATGAGTGTTTGAAAACACTATTACAATGGATATGAAATGTTTTTTTTCTTTCACTTCAATGCTCCATGTTCCTCTTAAAACCTATAATAAATTCTCAAAATGTTAGATGAGATCAATAAATAAGAAGATATAAGGGTTAGATGAATTATTAAGCATTAAAACCCTAAAACTTTGACCAAGTTACAATGTGATTTGAATTTAAATGTAAAATTGAAAATTTTAACTCTACAAAAAGTAAGAAATACCTACACCATTGCATAGCTTATGAAATTCTACCCCATTTCAAAAACAAAAGTTTCGAAAAAGACCTCTGAATGACCAAGATATGGTCATTTTAAGATTAACTGTCAAAGCACTAAAACAGAGGTCATAAGCACTACAGAATTTATCACAAGCGCTACTTCATTAAAAGTGCTAAAATAGAGGTCAGAAGCGCTATAGAATTTATCAGAAGTGCTACTTCATTAAAAGTGCTAAAACAGAGGTCAGAAGCGCTATAGAATTTATCAGAAGCACTTCATTAAAAGCGCTAAAACAGAGGTCAGAAGCGCTACAAAATTTATCAGAAGTGCTAAAGTATCTGGTAAAAGCTCGCTAAAACAGTCGTCAGAAGTGCTAAAGTATCTGGTAGATGTGTCATAAAATCTCTCGATCGTGCTAAAAGAAACACGCTAGAAGCTTGTACGAACATTTTTTAGAAAAAATTATTAAAACATGGGGTTTGTGCTCCACGGTGGGCACCAAAATGTAATTTGTTGAATAAGTATGAGTGAAATAACTAAAAACACTTCTTAATAAGACATTATATCAAAGATTCAAAAATAATTAATCTAATTTAAAAGCACAAATCTACTGAAAGCGTCATATTGTTCCTTATCTCTAAATATTTATTAAGTCACAGGGCTCTCATATTTTGTAAGCATTGTGACTATTAAAATGCCAATCTAGAGAATGAGATGTTGCTAAATGCAATAATCTAATCATGTATGGTGATTTTGAGATGATATGATGAAGCTACTATAATCAATGCTGACATGAGTATGATAAAAAGGAAGCTACAGTGATCTAAGATGCAGCTATGATATTGATTTCATGCTATGATGCTATTGCTAAATGATATTTCTATTGCTATGATGCTTGATTGCTATTCCTACAGAGTAAGTTTGCATAAATTTGGGGATTCAGGATCCATTTCTTGTTTCAAAAGGTTGTATTTATAGATTTCCCGGCAGCACATTTGCAAAGGGGCAACACAACAAAGGCTTGGATTTGATCTAGAGGATTGAAAGGTGAGAGATGAAGAAGCTTGAGTTGATCATGGGGATTGTTCCTCCCCAGAAAACATATGGCCAGATGATAGGAAGAATCAGAGGAAAGAGATTGAAGAGGATTACCTACAAGTTTGTCTCCACAACTTTCCTATGAATGCTAGTTGAATTAAATTAGACGTTTTATATCTAATTTGGTAGGTGAGTGAATAGAGGAAAATTTGTCTTTATTTGAATATTTTGATTATTCAAATTAGCCAAGGAGAATAATTAATTTAATAAAGAAAAATATAGAAATTTGTTTATTAAATAAATATAGAAGAAATATGATAATTAAACAACAAAGTATTTAAACTTGCTTATTTAATTAAGATAAAATGATGTGATTAAGATAGAATAAATGAATAAATATAGAAGAAATAATAATGATAATAATTAAATAAAACAAAGTATTTAAATTTGTTTATTTAATTAAGAGGAAATAATATGATAGAATAAAAGAATTAAAATGTGAACTATATAAATAAATATTTCTATTTATTTATTAAGTAGATGAATTTAAGGTTAATTAATCAAATAAATTATATTTAATTAGTTATATTCTCCAGACCATTTTTAGGTGTATACACAAAGAGTTGGGGGAATTTAGGCTTCCTTTCCATGTTGACCCAATTTTTTATTTTCACTTTGTCTTCTCGTGCATTCTTCATATGGTCTAATATAGTAGGGGGTTTATGACAGTTCATTTATATACTATTATTATAGTTATATATATATATATATATATATATATATATATATATATATATGAGCAGCCCTAAGCCTGAAATATCATATCACTCCTGTCTCTTCTATTTGTGATTGTTTCTTTTTCACTCTCCTTTTATCTTTCTCTCTTCTTTGCTTGAGTTGTCCCTTTCATGTGTGACAACACCATTTCTTTGACACTTTGATTTTTAGAAAACACATTCATTACCAACGAATCTTTTCTTGAGAATCTTTGCAAACTTTTTCAAGAATCACATTCTCAACTTGGACCCCTAATGGAACATGTTTCCTTCATCATGGGTTCATAAAGAAAGAACTTGAGAACTTTCCTTCTAGGTGGGAGCATCTTTTACCTTCCCCTCAGAAGGGGGCATTTTCTTCCTTTCGAATTCCTTGATGAAGTGAACATCTTTCGAAAGGATTCCTTGATGATGAATTGATTTGAGAAAAAACATCTCTTTCACACTTTCAAATAGCACATCCCTTGAGTGGACCCCTCTTCATGCTAGGTTCCCAAGGGAGCCCTTTGAAATCCTTCTGACCTATTGACGGTCTATGTGACCTTCTACTTATTTGCTTGCGTGGCTACTTTGTGTTTCCTAGCATTTTTTATCTACGAATAGACATGTTGCTTTGTAGGTGCACCTATAAAACCGCTTTTTGACTCTAAGGAGTCCCCTTTCTTGGGTTTCCCTCATGTGAGAGATCTTGGGGGATGTCTCCTTGCAATTCTGCGGACCTATAAGGTGGTTGCATCTTTGGGCTTCCTCCATGTGAGAGATATTGGGGGTTGCTCCCTTGCAGGTTTGTGGGCCTGTAAGGTGCTTATTTCATTGGGTATGTGCAGGATAATTATGGGCCAAAAAGTGGCAATATGATGGGTATGTGGCTGACGACTATTTTTTTACCCAAAATTGATGAAACAAAAAAGGTTTTTAAAGCATATTCTCAGATTCAAATTAGAGACTACTTTTAAGGCTAACTTTGTGAGAAGGATGAGGAAAGGTTCCAACAAGTATGAAGGTAAGTTACCCATTAAATTCTTTAGTTGTGGAGGAATAGGTCATTATGCTACAAAGTGTCTGGAAAGAGCTAAAAGGAATAAACAAATATATGAGAAAGAAAAGAAAGGTAAGAAGATTAATAGAGCATATTATGTGAATGAGGATGCTAGTATATTTGATGAGGAATCTAATTATGAAGATCCTGATGACAATGGATTCTTGTTCTTGGCTATAAAGGATGAACCTACTTCTGCTAATTCTAAAAAATAGGTGAAGGAATGCCCTCCAGAGAAAGAGAAAAATGAAGGTACTGTAATCTCTACCCTACATGCTCAACAAGAAAAGAAATATTGTGTTGGTGACAATGGTTTTTTGCATCACATGATTGGTGATAAGAGTAAGTTTGTTAAACTTGAAAAATATGATGGAGGCTTGGTTATGTTTGGAGATAATACTAGTGCTAAAATTTGTGGGATAGGTTTAGTAAGTTTTGATGACAAGCATAATACTGATAATGTCTACTATGTTAAGGGTTTAAGGCATAATCTCTTGAGTGTTGGATAGATGTGCAGTAAAGGTTACAATCTTGTATTTGAGGATGAGAGATGTGTGATCCATAAAGGATCTAAAACAGTGATTGCTATAGGAAAGAAATCTAAAGGAAATATCTATCAACTTAAGGGTGCTGATAGACGATGCTTTATGACTCAGATTAATGATGGTTGTGGCATCAAATAATGTGTCACATGAATTTTGATAACTTGGCAAGGATTAGTTCAGTTCAGGCCATGAGAAATTTACCAAGGATTACAAATCCTATTAATGCTATTTGTAGAAATTGTCAGTTTGGAAAGCAAGCTAGAATCCATTACAGATCAAAGGAACAATCTACTACTAGACTACTAGATTTAATTCATACATACCTCTATGGTCCTACAAAAGTGAGAAGTCTACAAGGTGAAAGGTAATTTATGTTTTTGATTGATGATTATTCTAGATATACATGGGTTACATTTCTTAGAGAGAAGTCTGGTGCATTAGATAGATTCAAGACATTCAAAGCTATGGTTGAAAATGAAGTAAATTTGAGGATAAAATGCTTAAGGTATGAAAGAGGTGGAGAATTCATCTCCCATGAGTTTAATATGTTTTGTAAAGTGTTTGGAATAAAAATATAGTTATTTTCTCTGAGAACTCCTTAGCAAAATGGAGTCGTTGAAAGACAGAACAAAACAATTCAAGAGGCCACTAGATCAATGATTATTGAAGTTGGTTCACTGGAAGTTTACTGGAGAGAAACTATTCATACTACTATTTATGTATTCAATAGAGTTCAAGCAAGAGAAAATAGTAAAAAGACCCCCTATGAGCTATGATGTGGAAGAATTCCTACTATTAAGTATTTCAAGGTGTTTGGAAGCAAATGTTATAACAAAAGAGATGAAACTTTGGGAAAGTTTGATGCAAGAAGTGATGAAGGAATTTTTCTTGGATATTCTACTAAAAGGAAAGCTTACAGATGTTTCAATAAAATACTAAGAAAGATTGTGGAAAGTACAAATATCAATGTTGATGAAACAATGAAGAATTCAATTAATGTTGATGGATATGTATCTAATGAACCTGATTGAGTAAGAATTGATGAAATTGTGGAAAAACAGGAAAAGGATGAGCAAGTGAAGCAAAATGAAGAGAATGAAGAGATGAAGAAGCTCCAGTAGTGTCCCCTAAGACACCTAGATATGTGCAAAAGAATCATTCAAAAAGTCAAATCATTGGAGATAAGACAAAAGGATTATTGACAAGAAGCAAATATGCTGCTAGTGAAGTAAATCTGTGTTTACTTTCTGAGATTGAACCGAAGACTGTAAGTGAAGCATGTAAAGATGAACATTGGATGGAAGCTATGAAAGAATAACTTATGAATATTGAGAAGAATCAAACTTGGGAATTGGTCCCAAGACCAGTAGAAAAAAACATTATTGAATCAAAGTGGGTATTCTGAAATAAGTTGAATGAGAATGGAGAAGTGGTTAGAAACAAAGCTAGGCTTGTGTGTAAAGGTTATTCACAAGTAGAAGGCATAGATTCTTAGGAGAATTTTTCTCCAATGACAAGAATGGAAGTTATAAGGATGTTCTTAGCATTTTTTGCTCATAAATATTTCAAGGTCTATCAAATGGATGTCAAGTCTGCATTTTTGAATGGTGATCTAGAAGAAGAGGTCTACATGGAACAACTGGAAGGAAGGATTTCAGTTGTCAGATCAATTGAATATGGTGTGCAGATTGAAGAAAGCTTTATATGGATTAAATCAAGATCCTAGAGCTTGGTATGCAAGGTTAGACATGTATTTGATTCAGCAAGGTTTCAACAAAGGTACGACAGATAATCTATATTTTAAAATTGAAAATGAAAAAATATTGATTGTAGTTGTATATGTTGATGACAATATTTTTTGAGGAAATGAAACTATGTGTAAGATGTTTGTGGAAGAGATGCAAAAATAATTTGAAATTTTTATGTTTGGAGATATGAATTTCTTTCAAGTAGGCTGCAAATTAATCAAACAGAGAAAGGGATTTTTATTTCACAGTCTAAGTATGTGAAAGAGATGTTGAAGAAGTTTGGAATGGATGGTTCCAAACTGGTATGTACTCCTATGGTGACTAGTTGTAAATTGGGTAAAGATGATGATTCACCTAAGACTGATCAGAGAAAGTACATATCTATGATTCGTGGACTATTGTATTTGACTACTACTAGACCGGATATTATGCATGATGTCTGTCTTGTGGCTAGATTTCAAGAAGATACTAACGAAACACATGTTGTTAAAATAATATTCATATATTTGAATGGCACTTTGGATTATGGATTATGGTGTCCTAGGGATACTAACTTTACACTAAGTGCTTATACAGATGCAGATTGGGTTAAATGTGTAGATGATAGAAAGAGTACAAGTGGTGATGCATTCTTTCTTGGTTGCAGATTGGTGGCATGGTTGAGTAAAAAGCAAGATTCAGTTTCCATGTCTATTGCTAAAGCTAAGTATATTGTTGTTGCATCTTGTTGTACACAAGTTCTATGGATAAAACAAACATTGAAAGATATCATAGTGGTGTATGGTGATCCTATTTCTATCTTTTGTGATAACACAATTGCAATTAACATTTCAAAGAATCCTGTGATGCACTTGAGGAATCAGGTATCATTTCTTGAGAGAGAAGGTTGTGGAGAATGAAGTAAAGCTTGAGTATGTCCCTATGAAGGATTAAATTGCTGATATATTTACGAAGGCTCTTCCTAAAGATACTTTTGATTATCTCTGGGAGAAGTTAGGGTTCATTTCCCCTCCTTTCTTGAACTATATGCATATGGAGATGCATTATTCCAATGGATCTATGGATGATCTATCTTTCTTCTAGACTTATTTTTTGGTGGCTACCTCTCAGGGGGAGCAGGTAGTGTTATGTGTTGTCATTGTATAAGTATTTTTTTTTTAATGTCAAAGGGGAAATTGATGTAAAATATCTTTTTACTTTTCCATTGATGTTAAAGGGGGAGAGGAAGAATGTGAAAAAAAGAGGAGGAATAATGTGAAAATATTATCTACTAAGGGGGAGAAACAAAAAGAAAAATCTTGAGAATTGTATTCAAAGCTAGTATGTTGTCTTTGATGATTTTTCACATCATGTGTTGCCATCTATAACAAAGGGGGAGATTGTTGCAAGAATGAAAAGAATGAAGGTGTTTTCATTGATGTCAACTGGTCAATTGGTTATCAACTGGTTGTTGTTGTCTTTAATGTCATGGATCATGTAGGTTATTGGCTATTCATGTTGAGGATATTGAGACAATTGTATTGAAGAAAGGTTGCAGGTGTTTAGTGGTTGCTCCAGGTTTTGCTCTAGGATTTACTCCTATGTTTGTGTGGTTCATATATGTTGATCATGGTTGTTGGAAGCTGCTATATCCATATTTTTGGCTTCTGATTCATTGTACAGTGCGAGTTATGTTCACCAATTGTGAACTATGGTTTTATGTGGTTCTAGTTGAGGTCCGAGAGAAATTTTGTTGGTCCGTGTTTCTCTTTGGTAAATTATTATGACTTGTGGTTCTAGAGTTAAGTTGATATGATCGTGTTGAAGATAATTTTGGTATCTAGAAGGATCATGCTTAATTATTCTATGTGTTTTACACTGGTTTGGCTGACCTTGTGTTGAGCACTATCTTCAAAGTTGATGAAGTGTGTTGGATCTATTTGGGTCCTTCTCAAGCATGTTTTTGGGTTGCCCTCATTCTAATCTAGTGTTGTTGTGATTGTGTGATGATTTTCAATTTCTACACTTGCACTTAATGTTTAATCATTTTAGCAATGTTAAGGATTAGTTGAACCAGTGAACATGAATTAAAGGTTTAAATTTGTTACAACTGATTCACCCCCCCCCCTCTCAGTTGTCTTGTTCAACAAATTCCTCAAGAAAATTGTTGACTATGGATGTGTTAGGGTAAATCTCTAATGGACACATTTTCCTAAGAGGAAAAAATCCTTGTAAATAATCCTAAGTCAAGAAAAATCCCTATTCATTATTCTATTGAGTGAAATCTAAGCCATCAATTGACTAGAGTTAAACATGCACTTATTCTTATCCTCTAAGTGGGAATCTGAAATGTACCCCTTAAAATAAATAGAATTTTAGTTATGTTATCATTAAAAGGATCCTCACATCGACTAGGATTTTTAGGAACAAAGAAGTGTCAAATCTAAACTTGAGATCTTGAGTATAATCAAATTTATAAATACCCACATGTATTGCAAATTTTAAATATAATTACATGTCAAGATTAAAATTAAGAGCTATTTAATTTTTAATGGCACTCCTTTTTTATTTGTATCCTAAAAATGTTGTGATTTATGTTCTTCTCTCAAACGTATATATAAAAGTGAGCAAGTGGCATGAGGTTCAAATGAAAGGAGATTGATGAAAGATAAAGTCCATAAAACCTCGAATGTAGTTGGTTTGAAGGACATAAAATGGTATGTTATTTTTATTTAGGAAATATATTACATCCATAGACACAATAGATCTATATGTAAATTTTGAGACATCATTTGGGAGATGAAGGCAATAGGCTTGTATGAACTTTATAATATTTAAAACTACTCACTCTTCTTATTGCTAACTTCTCTTATCCCAACGCTCTCACTCTTGCAACTTCTAACTTTGGTGTTTAAACTTGGGAGTGATTTGGAGTGAGGTTTAGAAGTCTAGTTAGAGTATGTGACTATTTATGGTGTTAGTTAGGACCATTGAACAATAGGGTTAGGGTTAAGGTGCTACATGAAGATCTAAAAAATAAATTAAAAATTCATCTTTTACTTGAACTAAAACAAATGATATGTAGGTGTCTCCAATATGCTAAAAAGACGCAAAAATGTCCCCAAAGGGTCTCAAGGACATATTGGAACCACTTGAAATGGTGGGAAAAGGGTTCCCTTAAATGAATAAGGCGGTATTCCTTTATTTATCCCTCTCCTTAATGGAATTTCATTAGGAAAGAAATCACAAGGAGTAGCGATAGACTTTCAACCTCAAAGGTGAGTCGATCAGACCTGGATCTCAGACCTTAAGAAAATAGGATTGATCTTAAACCAATTCAAGAAATGATATGCAATCCTCTAGCTAGATGAACAATTAGTCCTAAAAATTGAAATACAAATTCATGAAAGCACATAAATGGAAACCATAGTTTGCAAGCAGATCTGAGAAGGGTAAGGATGCATGTACCAGTCATCAAAAGTAGGTTTTGAGATCCGTTGAAGGATAGGCTTTTCCTAGGGCAAATGGGTCCTGGTAGTCCTCTTTGAAACTATAAAAACTAAAGTTGTAGCCCTTTTTTTGCACTCTGCTCTTGTACCTACAAATCTTTGTTTTTGGATCTAGACCTACAATAAATCTACAAACAAAAAATGTTTGTTTTTTTGTATGGGAGGTTGACTTGGTCAAACCACAAGTTTGGTAATTAAACCTTGATATAAATGATAATGATCTAATAAATGACATTATGTGAGTTCCTAACCTTAAGTGCATCTAAGGTTGTTATGAGCTAACATGCAAAGAGATCCCACTCAAGTTTTTTAGAGTATGATTCATATATGGAAATGATAAGATTCACTTAGGGAGAGGTCAAAACACCCCAAATAAATCTGAAGTACAATGATACCTTGTTGTACCATAGGTTGCTAGTAGAATGAAGCTTTAGGATGAGAACACTAGAAAACAAGTAGTTAGGCTAAAGGAAATGGCCAAATGCATCTCCCACATCTAGAATACAATATGTCCTTCTATTGGCATCAACCTCCAATCATATGATAAAAGCTTGATCAAAATTTGTATGTAGACTTGAAGATGTACAATTACAAACAATTTTGCTCCAATACTTCACTTTTCTTGCTTGAATATTATCTCCTTGCTTGCTTTCTTTCTCTTCAAAAAATATAGTTTAAAATGGTGAAAAGGCTAGGTTTTTATAGGCTTCTTCTCTAATTTCCCCAATATTAGATCCTAGTAGCTGACAATTGAATATTGAATTTGAATCATTAAAATATTGCCAAAAACATATTAAAAAATGGGTCTTGGCACTTAAAGGGGACCCATTCGCCCTTGGGCGAATGGTGAATGGGTCCTAACCTAATAGTCCAAGATACACATGATCCAAGGAAAATTTATGTTTGAATGCATTTATTCAATATGTGTTTCAATGTTGGAAAGTGATAAAAATAGGCCTTGGGATGCATAATAAAGGGAATTAGGGCCTATTTAGGAAGAGTGAAAATGCATAAATGTAAGGTCACTAAAATAGGTCCAAACTAAGCATAAAATTATACTATCTCCTACAAGGGAGTACAATTTCTTACACTATGTATTCCTATAGAGTCCCCAAAACAAGGTTTCATCCAAAAACCTCCCCTAATTGAAAATAGCAATGGTGAAACTAGAGAGAATTTTTCTTGAAGTCCACACATCTTGAGCACATCCCTATCCTAGAAATCTAGTTTTTCAAGGAGGGGGGATGAGGGGAAAGGGACACATCCCCATGTAATTTTTTTATTTAACCATAAAACATGAAATTACCTCATACTCAACAAAAATAATTATCCAAAATCAAGTTCAATTCTTGAACTTGGAAACCCACAATCCTTATTCAATGGCTAACACTTATGGGAAAATTTAAGTTAGATGATATTAAAAAAAGTCTAAAATTTAAGTAACCACTTCATCAATTTGTAGAAAATATTTATATTTTCATAGCTATATCTTCTAAGAAGAAACATTTTTTAGAGAAAAAATCATCCTTGTAATACTTATCTCAACAATTGCCAAAGTAATTAAAAGCATCAACTATTGAACAAAAGAGAAAATTTCCAATAACCAAGAACTTCCTACAAACTTTAACAACATACTCTTATCCAATTGATGCACAATACACAACCCAACCTAACCCAACACAACATGATGACTTTAATTTCCCTAAACTACAGATGTGTTTTGAATTTTTTTCGAAGGAATAAAAAATAATGGAAGTCCCAAATGAGTAATCAAAGCTTGCATTGAAGACATCTTTGAACTAAAATATTACGTTGGTTCTTGAAATACATGATATTTTTTTGGAGGAAGAACACAAATTAGAATATTCTAGTAAATAATTTCAAACTTACCAACTCTTCCCAAGAATAAATCACTCATTCAAAAGTAGAGTAAAAAATTGAATATAACTATGAGACCTTGTGATAGTAACCCTCATCCCCCTATAAAAGTGATGAAAATATGAACCTAGAAAATAAAAGTGTTATATCCAAGTTTAAGTGGGGTATAGTATCATGGAGTACTTCAAAATACAAAATAAAATATCTGAAAATGAATTTTCTCAACTTACTAACCAAAGAGATTTCTCTTAGTTCCTTGAATGAAAAAATAATTGTAAATAAATGCATACCAATGTCATATCTTCTTATCATGTTTATGGGTTGTTGTTCAAAACTATAATGGAAGATAATCAAAATGGAGCTTACCTTTGAAAGGATTTTGGAAACTAAATTTTAATGGACCATCTTGTAGTAACCATGACCTAGTTGCAATTGGTTTTGTCATTTTCAATTCCTCCTTTTTTTTTGTCAAAGATGGGTCCCTTTTATTATGCCAAAAGATCAAAAAGGAATTAGAGTCAAAGGATATGATAATAATACTTTAGTGTTATAACATGTTATTGGTTGAAGGGAACTTGATGAATGTAATTAAATACTTACAAAAAGAGAGTTTTCTAAATTGGAAACTCTGTAATCTATTGGTAAAGGTTGTTTCTATCTATAAATTATTTGAATTGATTTGTTTATCCAAAAATTTCCAAGAAAAGAACAAGGAAAACAATTTTCTCACCAATAAATTTATTGAGCTAAATCCCTTCTCGTCATTTGTTAGGTCTAATGTCGATGATTCAGAGCAGATGAATAACATCATCCTTAACAAGAAACCCCCATGATTTCTACTTTTCCTAATGTCTTTCCTTTCTTTTATATCAAGAAGGATCATTTCAATGTATTAAGTGTGGTGTTTCGCTTGTGTTTGAAGACTTCTATTATGACTAGAAAGTTTGTTGAATGTTTTTGTGTGTTATTTTCATTTATTGTGGGCCACTTCTCTTTATGTATTAAAAGTGTAGATCGTAATATTTCTACAATGGACAATTTGGGGTGGTATCATACTCCTAGCTCAATAATTGACTAAGGTGGACCTACAAAATCAACATGTTGGGTGTTGTAGTACCTTGAAGTAACAACATAAAAGTGAACTAGAGGAAATAAGATTCCCTATGTCATAGTTAGGCCTCTAACCATAGAATTTCAAGATCTTTCACTACCCCAATGCTACTTTTTTTAGCCTAATAAAGAGTATTATTGTTAAAGAATATTGTGGTAGAAGATGAAATTGAGGAGGATGTAGAGGATTCTAACAAGATGATAAAGATATGAATGCAATGAAGGTGATTTAAGGGAAATAATTTAGATTTAGTTGTGCTCACTATTTTCTCTAGGATCTCCATAAAATTGTAAAACATTTGCTTGTCTCATAACAAAGGGTCCCTAAAAGTTTCTAGCATATTTACACTTTATAGGACTATCTAGGGGAGAGGTGGTGGGGGATAAAAATCCCAAGGAGATTATACATGGCCTTAATTTTTATGGGCCCAATATGAGCCTACAATGCCACTTACAAAAATCCCAAAATTTTCTAAGTCTCTAAGACTTTTCTATATTTTTGGTACTTTAGTTAGATCTCACAAAGTCTTATCAATACTTTAGATAGTTGTCACAAATTTCTAAAGCATTGATAATGTTCCCAAATATTTTTTTGCATTTAAAATTGTTTCCAATACTCCTTGAAATTTTGAAGAGGTTTTTTATTAGTTCATTACACACTAAAAGGGTTTCAAAAACTTCTCAAAGTCCAAATGCAAAGGAATGAAGCAAGAAATACATAAATATTGTTAAGGGTTTTGAAAAATCATTATTTCTAGTGGTTATGAAAACCAAATTGGCAACTAAAAAGATTTTAAAAATATTATAAAGTTCATACAAGCCATTAAATGTTGAAATTAAAAAAAAGTTTTGAAATAAAGGAGTTTTGAATAGGTCATGGGATGTTCACAAATAATTCATAACCTTCTCTGAAGAAAATATTCAAAAGGAATCTTTCTCAACTTATTCGTGAGTTATCACAACCACTAAAACCTCTTACAAAGTTTCAAAAATAGTCTTAGGTATTGACAACTCACTCATAATTTTCTTAAAAATAAAGAAATATTTGGTTGGTTAATTTTATTGATGTCACAACCTCTTCAAATACCAATAAGGTTTTGAGGACCCATCAAACCACCAACAATCCTATAGGTTATGAGTTTAGATTTTGAAGAAAAATATGTGAAGAATAAATTAAGATATATATTTGAATAGCTACAAGTTTACACACTTGGATTCTAATGTAGTTTTGAGGATAATTAAAAGTGTTATTTTTTTTTAAATGTAAATTATAAAATAGGGTTCTTGAGTTCATTTGTAATCACAAAGTAATCAAATACCAATAGAGGTCCCAAAAATGTGCTACTTAGTTAGGTCCACCCCTTCACTAGAGCTCATTATGTTTGCCCAACAAATATTTTCTAATCAAATTCCAATATGCAATCAAAGGAAGGCTAATATTGTACCATTGAGATTATTGCAATATTTTTTACATTTCATCACATTAATTTTCTATGAGAAAATCATCATTGATTGGAAAATAATAAGTGATAATTTGCATAAAAAATGGTTTGTTTTCAAATGAATCATCACTTTTATATGTCTCCCTACTTATTCTATGCAATTACAAGCATGAAGGAATGTATTGGGTTACAAACACAAGAAGTATACAATGACATCATTTAAATTTATAACTTCTATCTACAAATTGAACTAGAAGTCAGGAATAAAAAAATTAGAATACTGAATGATGTATTTACAATGCTAATAGACAAGGAGTTAGATGGTACTATCAAGATTAAAAAATCCCTAGAGGTAGTGAACCTCATCACTCAATATGAAATCTACTTCATCTAGTTCCTCGGGTTTAAATATATCAAAATCAAAGAATTCAAAACCCATCCACATAAACTATCTCAATATGAGATTGACCAACTTTTCCTCATAAAAGTATGTGAAAAAATGGGGTAGTAAATAAGAAGTTTAAAATAAATAAAAAGGTGGGTGTATCTTACCCAATAGGCCTTAGTTATTACAGTTGCAGGATATCCCCCAATGCCCAGAATATTGAAAGGTCCTTTTTTGAGGTCACCATTGATTTCTATTAGCCAAGGTTCTTCTTTGATGGATTTTCTATTAATCCTAAATAAAATGAATCTCTAGTCAATATACACTCATGCTTCTCAATTGGAGGATCTTTTGGGAAATACAATATGATTAATTTCATGTTTGAACAATAGATTGGCTAATACTACCAATGGAAAAATTTAATTCTTTCAATCTAGTTTGAGATATTCAACACATACATGATGATGGTACCAAAATATTAGAACAATTTTTTACTTCTACCATCCAACTATAGCCACTCACACCCATCAATTAGGCTAATAAGAATGTCAATGAGATTTGAGAGAGATCACTTTTGGTAATGAAAAATACAAAGAGATGGACATATTTAAATATTGTAGAACATATTGCAATGAGGCAATATACTAGAGACAATACCCCAAGGAAGTACACACAAATATATAGAAGCGTTGGGGTTTCCTCAACCCAACCCTTCACATTAATCTACAAAAAAAAAATCTAAGGTTGGTACAAATGATGAAGGTGATGAGGAAGACCCAAAAAGATTAGTTGACCTCAAAATTACTTGTGGGGGATGGAACAAAGAACCTAAGAAGAAACTTGATAAAATGAAACCACCAGATCTAATTATGAAAATCATTAAAGTTAACTATCAATCCAATATGGATAATAATCAACAACCCATATTCCTTGATACTAATCCTTTTTCATCACCACTTTCTCCTTCACCCCCACCATCTCCTCCTTTTTGAAATCTACACCAAATATACCTCCATCATAACCACTAACTAATATGGGTATCAAAAGTGCACTAAAGTTCATCATCCCACCTATTATTCCATCTTCTTTCAATCCTAAGGAAAGACCTATAGCCTCTCCCCAACCATGATTAAAGGAGATGGTTGCTAAAGAAATAAAATATACACAAGTAATTGATCCTTAATTTGATGCAATAGTGAAGCCACTACAAATGTCTCGTCAACTAGAGAAATATCATACTAATTTGAGGCTAATGGATGGATCCCTCCTATAGAGAATAGTTTGTAGAATTTTTGGAGTGCATTACATATAAAAAGTAAGATATGATGGAAGAAAATAAAAATATCTAAATCAATTTGATCTTGTACCATCACTACATAGAGTGACATCAACAAACTCTAGGTTTTGGTCACAAAATTCAAAGAAAGAACTAAAATAAAAAGAAAAATAGAGAGAAGTTGGAGGATCAAGTACATTCTTTAATCTCATACATCACATCTATTTGTTGATACCTTCACAAAACCTCCAGAGACATTTTCATTAACTTCTTATAGCTAATAATTCATATAAATGAGCAAAGAAACCATGGAGAAAATCAAAACATACCAAGCTTGTGTATCAATATTTTAATCATTTTTCCCATATTCAAATTAAATATAATTAATGTTGCAACTACAATCATATTGAGTCCAAATCATATATGAGTACTAGTTAAATTTATTTAAGTTTTTTTTTTGTGATGTTTCCAACTTGGTAGTTGCAATCAAGGTTTGTATTACAGGTTTCAATTTTTGTTCCAATTATGTGTATTGTAAAAAATAAAAAATATACTAAAAAAAAAAAGTAACAAAAATTACAAAAATGGACATTACAATACTATCAACGCATTGATCTTTCCATCATGACAGGCTAGGTATAATCAATTTAAGTATAGACCAATGATCAAGAATTCAATGTTTATCAAAGAAGAAAGGTTAAGGATCTAGATATCAAGGAAATAATTGAAGAGGAAAAAAGGTAAAAAAGAAAGAGGGTTTTAACAAATATGGAAAAGGTTGAAAATCAATAAAATACAAATGAGGGCACAACTACTTAAAACTATACCAAAACTAATATTCTAAAAGCAACACAATCCTCTACACATGAAGGAAATTCTACAAAGAATCATAGAAACATGGTGGGTTTGCATCTAGGCCTTCTCAACCCAAGTTCCTACAAAGGGATGAAGATCCACATGAGGAAGAAGAGCCAAATTTGGATGAGTCTAATTTTTCTTCCTTATTTGTATAGTATAGAGCACTTGGACATGAATCCCATGCCGAAATGTTACTTAATGAAAATTCACATGAAGAATCAAAGGAAAATTTGTACTTCTCTTACAAGGAAGCATGGATGTCGATCCATCAATGTCTTGGTAGAGGAATGGTACACTACATAGAGGTAATATGAAATAAATAATCAAATGCAAAAAGATCTTGAGAATAAGATAGAGTAAATAGAGCTAAAAGTGTCAAAACAAGAGGAGGTTTCAAGGGGTACTCTTGCTACTTTTCTAGGTGCTCCTAAATATCATCCATTTCAAGTTAAAGGGTTTCTACATGGGCATAAGATTACATTGTTGATTAATACTAGACTTACTCATAATTTCATTGATGAGGATTTGAACTTTAGGAGGGGGCTAGCCAAAGAGGAATTTAAGGGGTTTAATGTGATAGTTGTGGATAACTTCACTATTCCTTGCACCAAGAGGATTCACCATCTTGATGTCTCATTGGGAAGGCACACTTGGAAATAGATGATTTCTTTGTGGTTGGATTAGGAGAGACCAACATGGTTGTAGGCATACCAAGATTGTATTCTCTTGGGGGTTCATTAAAAACTAGCAAACCTAGAGCTGAAATTTAAGGTTGATGGTAAGAATGTGTCACTATGATGTATTTTATATGAATGACCTAAATTTTTCTCAACCAAGAGGATGGAGAGATATTTTCATAGATGTCAAGAATATTGGGTAGCACATTTCTTGATCACTAATAAAAGGGCATCCAAAGGTGATTTAAGTCTTATCATGTGGATATTCAATCCATCTTAGAGGGGCATAGTATGGTATTCAAGTATACACCTAAAATATTTCTACTAGATAGAGGATTTCAAGATATACCTCTTATCTCCATCTTGGGAGGCGAAAGAAATAAATCAAGAATGTGGTTAAGGAATTATATGACAAGGGACACATGAGGCTGAGTTCTAGCCTATTTTCATCTTTCATGATATCGGTAAAGAAGAAGGATGACACTATGAATATGTGTATTGAATACATGACACTAGAAGTAAGAAGAAATCAAGAATTTCTACCTTATTCCAAGGATTGATGAGTTGATGAATGAATTACATGTCTAGAGTGGTGTACTTCACCAAGATTGATCTTCAATTGAGGAATTACTAGATAAGGGTTAGAGAGGAGGGTATGCATATGAAATAGTTTAGGTGTCACTATGGGCACCATTAGTTCTTGGTCATGTGTTTTAGGTTGACAAATACACCTACTACATTTCCAATCATGTATGAATTAAATATTCATTAATTAGTTAGTAAAGTTTGTATTGGTTTTCTTTGATGTATGATTATCCATAGGAAGACTTGGGAGCATTATTTGAGATGTCTAAATGAGATGCTTGGATTTTTAGTGTAGAAATCATTGTTCACAATAGAACACTAACATTATGACTCTTTAAAAAATTGGTTAGGGAATACCAAATGGAATGTATAAGAATTCATAATGAACTTCATGTGTTTTAATAAAAAACTTATATATGTCATCTTCCTTAAATAGTTAAATTTGACGATACTCTAAGGTATGTGCAGGATCATCATGGAAAAAACAGGCCCTTAAGTGGCAAAAAATTCAGAAAAATCAGAGTTAGGCAACTTGACGTAAAAATTTGAATAAGTTATCTATATTATTTCAAAAATGTGTAAGAATAGAATCTATAACAAATTTAATTTAGTTTCTAAAGTACTAGGTTTTTTAAAAATATATATATATTTGATGAAAATTTGAAATTTCAATGCAATAGTACTTAAATTTCGGGGAAAAAATAAGTAGGTGTTTGTCTAACCACTCTAACCACAATAAAATGATAATATTTTTTTATAATATTTTTGATATAAGTAGAGGACTCATGTCTTGATGTGATGCATTATTTTTTGTAATTTTTTTTCAAGTAAATAATTAATTATGATTTTTTTATTACAACTTTTAAAAAATAAAAAATCATGTCTGACCACCTTAACTTGGTCAAAACTTCATGAAATTCATTTTTTCTTTTTTTTAATATATTATGTGAAGCATAGAATGTGACACATGTTTTAGATTCAAAAAATGAGATACCGTTTGAAAGCTATAAATGTTTTTCAATTAGCCTATCAATCAGGACTTTAGTCGTAATTCAAATATAAAATGAATAATAATTATTTATTAAATTCAAAGTAAAGCATAATTTATATTGGTGGAAAGTTGAGAATATCCTTTAAAAACCCTTTTCCTTTCATTAATTTTTGGTAAAAAAAAAGTCGTCAGCCACATACCCATCATATCGCCACTTTTTGGCCCATCATGATCCTGCACATACCCTCTAAGAATAAATAAACTTAGTAAAGAAAACTACATGTTCAATTCATCTACTAATTCATCAATAATACAAATATGAAACTTATCTTCAAGAGTGAGCTTATTGAGCTCTTTGTAGTCAAGGTGAATTCTCCATGATTCATCATTCTTGTTAACAATACTCATTAAGGATGAACAGACACTTTTATTGGGATGAATAATGCTTCTAAGTATTAATCCAATGTCATGATTATGGTCTTTGATTAAAGATAGAACCTTGGGTTATTGTAATACCTATTGATAGTGTTGAATGATCTCTTGAAGTTTTGGTTGATCTTGATTTTTCACTTCTTATTCTTCTATAAAATGGAAGTAAATTCCCTTATGCTATAAGAACCTTTCTTGAACAATTTATCCATCCTATGGGAGCTAGTAAGTTCACTTGGTGGTGATTGTATCCCAAAAAAATTATATTTATCCCCTTGTGTACTAAAAGCCATGGATAAGTCTTGAAAATTGAAAGAGACTATTCCTAATTGTTTAAGTCATTGCATGCCCAAAACTACACTTATTCCCCCAATCAGGATTAGCCAACATTTTAAAATCTATTTGTTAATTTCCAATTGGTATTTTTGTATGTTGTCAATTACCACCATAGGGGATTACTTTCCCAATCAACTATCATAAATTAAAAATTAGATATTAGATAAACAAAACCATTAAGATCATTAGCTAATCTTATATCAATAAATTTAAGTGTACTACTCGTAAAGCAACACTTTCAAACTTTACTTTTGATATAACCAATTACTTAAAGTATTTTGGTGTATTTTTGTCATTTAATTCATGTAGGGAGATAATGAGAAAAGTACACTACATCGAGGTAATATAAAATGAAGAATCAAAGGCAAAGGATCATGAGTCTAAGATAGAGTAGATAGAGCCAAAAGTGTCAAAAAAAGAGGAGGTTTTACAGGGTACTCTTGCTACTTTTCTAGGTGCTCCTTTATCATCCATTTCAAGTCAAAGGATTTCTACATGGGCATAAGATTACATTGTTGATTAATGGTAGACTTACTCAAAATGTTAATGATGAGGATTTTCTCTCTATGAGGGGACTAGCCTAAGAGGAATTTAAGGGGTTTAATGTCAATAAATTTAAGTGTACTACTTGTATCAACCAACACTTTCACACTTTACTTTCGATATAACTGATTACTTTGAGGGTTTTGGTATATTTTTTCCATTCAATGTAAGTAGGGAGTTAACAGTTCTTTCATTTTCCTTGAAACTTTTATGCTTAAGTTATACATTTAATTCTTTTGTGGATACTTCTCCCTCTTCTTTAACCTCATTCCTTTTCTCGCTATAATAACATTTATGACCCCTTTACCATTTGCTATCACAATTCCAACATAAATAGCAAATTATTAATGTTAGAATCACTTCATCTTCTAAAGATATGGATTTCTACATGGGCATAAGATTACATTGTTGATTAATGGTAGACTTACTCAGAATGTCAATGATGAGGATTTGATCTCTATGAGGGAACTAGCCTGAGAGGAATTTAAGGGGTTTAATGTCAATAAATTTAAGTGTACTACTTGTATCAACCAACACTTTCACACTTTACTTTTGATATAACTGATTACTTTGAGTGTTTTGGTATATATTTTCCATTCAATGTAAGTAGGGAGTTAACAGTTCTTTCATTTTCCTTGGAACTCCTACGCTTAAGTTCTACAATTAATTCTTTTGTGGATACTTCTCCCTCTTCTTCAACCTCAGTCGTAATAATTGTCAGCATTTTCTCGCTACAATAACATTTATGACCCCTTTACCATTTGCGATAAGCAAATTATTAATGATAGAATCACTTCATCTTCTAAAGATATAGATACCAAAGCAAGCTTTAAATGTTGAGAATGCACGAAATATAAATATGGAGCCACATCCAAAGGAATAGAGTAATGGGTAAAGAGGCAAAAATTAACAATGGCGCCTATTTCAAGTATTCTCATGACGGAAGTTCTACTTCACATCATGATGAGAGACATTTAGTTGAGGATATAGAGATTAGAAATACTGGAATACATTTCCTAACATTATTTTCTTCCAGTTTTCTTTGTTTCGAGAAGGATTGATGTCCACCTCCCCACCAGAATTTAGAAGGAATTTAATAGATGGAATGCAGACGCAAAGACTCGAAATTAATTAGAGTTGAAGATGGCATTGAGAATTATTTGGTGGCCAGTGGCCGTAATACATAGACGAAATTAGACATGCACAACATAAATATTGGTGGCGGTCGCAGAGTTTTTGCGATGTATTATTGTTTGCTAGTGCAAATCTATCTCCGACAAACCATGCCGCTGCCACCGGGTCTCCCTGAACAGTTGAGGTCGACGATGGAAAAATCGTTGTTGTCGACGTCGTTGGTGGGTGAGCCGAATCGGGCAACTTTGCAGTCAGTGGCAAAGAGATTGGTGGTCACATAGTCGGCCTCACCCCCCACCACGGGCATGGGCACACCCAAGTTAATGGGGCTCCTGTACTCTGCTCCGTATGTCTGTCCAAGCACGCCGGTCACACGGGGGCTGAGAGAGTAGAACTTGAAGCTGAGCTCCAGATGGGCAAAGCAGTGGTCGGAGTCGGAGGTGATTCCATAGTTGTGGATTCGAGACTCCTCGGGAGTGATGGGCACAACGCGGGCTGTAATCATAAACTTGTTCTCCACTTCAACCGTCACGGCATTAGTGCGGTCAGATCGAACGATTTTCAAATTGAAGGGAGAGAGGGAAAGCGTGGCACCCTCCTTTTGAGGAAGGAGGATTGATTTGCCGTCCAAGGCAATTGCCAGGTGATCAAGGGAATCGTCCCATGAGGGCACCTTGTTGGCTCCCAGGAAGAGCTGGTGGTTTCCATCGAAGAGGACTCCAATGGACTGCACCCACGTGAAGTCTCTTCCCATTCCCTCTCCTCTTTTGCCGATGAAGTGAGCATTGATGTGGAGATCTGAGTCCGACACCAAACAGAAGTTCTGGTCTTTCTTACCGTGGAAATAGAACATGATGCCATCTCCTCCAATGAAGCGAGGATCCTGGCACACGCCTCCGGGCTTATTGCACGCTGCACAGCACACCCAAACTTGTTACTCTCAACCATAAAACAAACCTCAAAAACCAAATAAAATTATCGACACTTACGGCAAACAGGCTTGCAAGTTTTGCAGTCCATCACGCACCCATACGCACACTCGTCCGGACAGTATTGCTCATATCCGTAGCAGCTCTTCCTGTAGTCCCACTCATTGCATTTCACTTTCTTCTTTCCCTTCTGTGCAAGCACGTCATTTGCACCCAGCAGCGCCACCATGCAAAGTACAGCGATCAACATCTTTGCAGCCATTATTGCTATGAGTCTCTGCGCTTCCATGAAAATGAATCCCATCTTCTGCTTTTATGGCTCCTCCATTCCATTGCTTCATAACGGGACGACCATCCCCACAATCTATGCTGCTGCCACTTTATCCCTGCACACGATGGAATGTGGAACTTTATGAATGGCTTTATCTGCTTGCTTTTCTGGTTTAATATTGAAGCGTAAGATTTACGGGACGGCGAATGCATTTGAAACAACCTGCAACAACTTTCAATTAACTTCTCTCTTTCCATCCAGTTGGTTTTATCGTTACAAGTTTTTTCAAAGCACGTTCTATTAATAAATTCCTCTTAGCTAACAGAATGTTTCTTTATGCTGGAGAAAGCTTAGACATGCATAAGGGTTTAGATTTTAATGATTTCCACCTCCCACTTTCGTATGAAATTTAAATTTCAATCCAGTGCAGACTAAAACATTGGACCAAGACTTTGTTTATTCACTCTGTGCATTTGAATTTTATTATTTTATTTGTTCTTTATGTTTTCTTTGGATGTTAACTTCAATTCTTTCATCATTGACTTATTTTGTCTCTGAATTATAAGTTGATGCATGAAGAAAAACAACATTTTTTCCTTGTTTTTATCCATATTTGGAGGAAGAGTATATTAATCACCGGTATGATAAATTCATATATTATCTCTCTAGTTAGAAGACATCAATTGCAATTCAAAAAATTTCACTCATTTCTTCGAACATTTCCTTGTCAAGTCAAGAAATGGTTGAGCATTATCCCAATCGATGAGATTCAGAATTCATTTTATTTCTTTTGAATAATATGGGAGTGGAACCCTTTCTGGAATGTGTAATCACTCTATCAAAGGAGACATATTTCAATCTTGTTGATTGTTCATTTTGATGTTCGGTCTTCCTTGATTTCTCTATCTTTAACCCAATTATTTGATCAATCAAACTGTTACTCAAACTTGGGACTGATCTATACAACAAGGTTTCCTCTATTATCAGATCTAATATATCAATGATGTGCATAATTCATGAGAGATTTAAAAACTCGCGATGTTGTCAAAGACAACTACAAAGGAGCTAAGAAAGGAGGAAAAAAAAAAAAAAATAGGAAGTTTTTCAAGGATATTTTAAACCTAATGAGTGACATGGTACCATTTGCTACTTGAGCAAGGATTTATTTTGACAAATTGAAGCATTATCAACTAGAATATAGATGGTTATGAAAAAAATAAGATTTTTAAGAACTTTGAGATGCACACAATGTTGGATTTGAATACATCAACAATTCAAATTTAATTATGTCCACACAATCATTCAATCATTCAAGGTAAAACTTATGAATGCCAAAGCCTTCAAGAAATATACATGTCAAGTTCTCATAATGTAATGTGCATCTACAAAAGAATATGCATTACACATCTTATAGGCCCCATACACAAAGAACCATGAGTGAATGCACGGTTTTAACCCTGTTTTTAGATTGTCTATCTTATGCAAGAGGTGTGAATTTTTTATGGATAATTGTAATAATTTTGATTATTAGTTAAATTATAGAAAATCACATGTTGTAATATTAGGATAATTAGTGGACATGATAGTTTGCAATAAAGTCTACATGCCATACAAGAAATTATAGTCAAGGTAGAAGTTTAGTCAATTTATTTAGTTATCTTCATACAATTATTTATAAATAGAATAAATGAGTCTTTTTGAACTTAGTTTCATCAATCATAATTCTCACACCTATATATTGTTGTAGGTATTAATCATCAAGTATTTAATGCTATTGTTATCTCTAGTTTGTCATTTACTCAATGACATTTATTACATCTATCTTATTTATTAAGAGGCTCAAAGAAAATATATGTGCTTCAAAGGGAAATGTGTTTTTTAAAGTGCATGCACAATGATCTTTGAGAGTAAATGATAAAAATTGAGTGTCTATTAGGCCAACTGAGCTATTTTAAGATACAATGCCTCTTTTAAAACAAGCATATCTTTTTCTTTAAAAAATAAAGCTATTTTGCCACAAAGAAAAGAAAATTTTACTTAAAATAGAAACACCTAATTTTTATTTTAAGACATTACGCCTCTTTTAAAACTAATCCTATCTTTTCAAAAAAAGATAAAGCTATTTTGTCACGTGAAAAATCAAAAGCTATTTAAAATAGAAATGCCTATTTTTTGGAGGGTGTCTTATTCATACAACAATAAGGCACTTGGTTCTTCATATAGAAATAGTCTAACCAATGCTTATTAATCTTGGTTTCAATGAATTTTCAAATGTATATCAACCTATTAAAGTTTTAAGAGAAAGTATTTTGTGATTGATAAAGAAAGTGGTGAGATCATGCCAAGTCTTAACTATGACAAATCAATTGCTTAAAAGTCATATTGCCATCATTCAAAAAAGAGAGAAAGGGAGAATTATTAGAATTTTAGAATTTATTTAAAGGATCTCCCAAATAATCACTATGAAAACTTCATCAAAATTGACCAAGCCACCTGTATATGAATCTATTTTTAATGCATGCTAAAAATAAGATCATCATTCTCAAATAGGAGAGAATATTCTAAAATAAGTTATTTTATCCAAATCACATTAACTATATCTTTTCCCTATTTGAGTGTCCCTTATTTATAGCTCAAAGTTGACTACTTCTATATTATTTATCTCATCATGTGAGAGATGCGAGCTTTTTTTGTGGAAAATTGTAATATTTCTTATCAATTGAACTATCGCTTATTGCAATAGTAGGATAAATGGATAATATTTGTAAGAAATTATTCATGTCACAAAAATAGTATAAATTTCCTTTTGCACTTGATTTTAACAATAGTAATTCTAGTTTGCTTTAATTAAATTCTTAGAGTGAAGCCATTATATTTCTGCCATCTAGATGATTTTGAGTGAGTTACAAAATACATTACAAGAAAGTCAATAAAATTGTCAAAAAAAATATTTTAACATGAAGAATCCAAACATCTAATTCATTCAAGAGCTTTCTATGGGCTTTGAACAATTTCAAATTTATATTCTAATTGTTTGGTCATAGTGATGTCGGATGGGGGGGGGGAGGAGGGGGGGTGGGTGGGGCAATGGGTTTCCCCTTTGAAAACCTTGTCCTATGTGTCAGTTGTAATTGATGGAAAATCTTCCTCTATTGTTGGCTCCTTGGGGACTAAAATAAAAAAAAAATTATTGTTTGAATGTGTTTTATCTCAAGATGGTGAAACTAATTGCGAGCCACTTCCTGGAGGATCCCCTTTTTTTTAAGAGAATCCAACTACATATGCAAACAAAATGGTAAAAATGAATCTTTTTCCCCTATTACTTTAAAAGCATGTTGTGTTGTGGATGGTTTGGAGGTGGTTGTTCCAAACAAGATAATGGACGAGTCCATTTCTTATCTTTCAAACCTAGTAATAATTTTTTTGTAAATGGATTGACTTTATCTAGTTTCTGAAAGGAGAGGTAAATGTTAGTGCTATGTCAAATGACCTCTTTCTTTTTAGTTTCTTTAACCAAGAGGATATGATTAATGTTCTAACTGGTGGTTTGTTGGATTTTGACAAGAAATTTAAAAGCTACACTTCTCTATGTAAGTAGAAGCTTGGTCTAGATCTTACTACTAATTTGGGCTCAACTACTCCCACTTAGGTTTAGCTTCCTAGTCTTCCCCTTGAATTCTAGAACTAAAAGGTTTTTCAGGGTATTTCCAACTCCTTTGGCACCCTCTTAGCAATCGATAAGGTTACTATCCAAAAGTCAAGGTTTTTTTTGCAAGAATCTATGTTAATGTGGTTGTTGATAAAGTTTTGCCTTCCTCTATAAAATTTAGCTACATTCCATATATATAATGATAATTTAATTTCTAACAACATCAATCACATTACAACACTTACATGATCAATTGGGAAATAAAATAAAAACCATAAATAATGTCAAGGTGAGAGTTGATAGATGTGTTAACATTCAATAGGAAACCATAATATAATTGGCACCTTCTCATTAATTTTATTGTCTAACCTAATAAAATTCAATGCCATAAAATTATCTAAGAGATTTTTTGACACTAATTCAAAGTAAAATTTCTAATGCACATAGAGTTTGAATTCATGTATCATAATATATAAATTTAAATCACCATAAAACTTTTAAATATAAGATAGAGTATGGTGCAATAGAATTATCTTGAGGTCACTATAACTTGATAGGTGATAACTTTAACAACATAAGGAATGTATGCCTAGAGATTCATGTCCAAAAACCTTAATCACATGTATCCCATATGATTTTGGTATAATCATAATATTGAGTTAATCTAGTAGTGTTGAGGGAAGGGATATGCATAATAGCAAGACAAGATCATGGATTATGACTTGACATACATCTCCAATATGTGATTAACCAAACATAAAGAAATTAAAGAACATAAATTTTAATTCTAAGAGAATGATGAGAAAAAATATTAGAAATAAGAAAAATAAAGAATGATAACTCAAGGGTTTAGGTATATTTTCTCAACTTTAGGTTTAATGAGGGATGATCAACTATAGGATGTAGTTAATTATTAGAATATGGGATAATTGGTTAAATTAATATTTAATTAACTACCATAGGCCTTCCTTAAAAATAAAATATTCTCATAGATGTGGTTGTACACACAATCTAGTCCTCGTGGCATAATTGAGTCCTAATACTATAGAAATTCTCAATGCTCTTCTCAATCTACAAAGTCTATTTGTTGTGTAAATTTTCTTATGTATAAGATTGGGCAGATTGGGCATTAGAAATTAAAGTAAAAAGCAATAAAATTGAATTTCTAATTCAACTATAAATATATTTTTTTAGTGCATTTAACCAAATGGAGATTGCAAGAAAGTAAATCAACAACACAAAGAAATATGGAACAAGAGAACAAGCACATAACATTGTGTTTACGTGGAGAAATCATTTTGAGAAAAAAATACACAAAGAATAGAGGCCAAAGTATAAATTATCTTCGGGAATAGAGATTACATACAATCATTCCTTTCTCCTCTCCAACCTTCACTCCTTCAACATCTGCAAATATAGCTTTTACTCTAACTCATGTAATAGTTCCTTTCTACCACCATAACCCCTATTTATATAGCATTTTTATCCCTCTAAATGGGGAAAAAAGTTGGTTATCATATCCCAATTCCTTCCTCGGATAAATTCAAGCATTTAATGCATAGGATAATATAGTTTGCAACCATTTTACTCATGTATCTTATTTGGACACCTAGTTGTTGTTAGTTTCTAACCAACTTGGTGGTTATTATTATAACAATTATTTATAAGCAAAAGTTTCAATTCTAATAATAGCCACATAACATGCAAAAATAACCTTATAAAAACCTCATGGGAATTTGGATGCCAAAAACCACTATAACCTCCAATATTCTCTTTTGGTAAATAGTAATTTATTGTTGGTAAAAGTTAGTTACTGATCCCTAATTAAAATTAATTATTGTACCAGTAAAACCTTGATGGTAAAAAATAATTATTGTTGATGGTGAATCCCTCATCCCTTATGAATGCTTTACAAATAATATTAGGATTAATTATATACATCATATTGCAAGTTTGAATGCACCTTAATCCTAACATTATCCCACTTGACATCATACATTGTAAATGCATCCATAGGAATACATAAGTCAAATAAATACTAGAAACAAGGCCAATAGCCTCCATACACCATGTAAACTTTTATGTGCTCATAGGTTTAGTAATTGAATTTTCAACATTCTTTTGAGTGTAAATATTCTTCAACTCAATTTTTCCATTAGCAATCATTTCAAGAAAAAAAATCTATTGTGAATTCACGTTCTTATTTAGTGTGTGATACATAATATTCTTGAACAAATAAATTTCACTATGGCTATCACAACCAATTTGAATAGTCCTACAATCAAAACCAATACATTTATATAGTCTTTGTAACTAAATTTCCTTCTTACAGACATGGGTAGAAAGCATACACTCTACTTCAATAGCGGATAAATAAATCATGGGATTCTTTTACTCATCCAACTCATTGCTCCTCCAAACAAAGTAAGCACGTACCAACTAGTAGGCCTCTAATTGTCCAAGTCACCTACCTAATGTGCATAAAAAGATGTTGTATTTCCAATCTTAACCACACTATTAATACCAAAATAAACCAAACAATGATAAAATGTACCATGAAAATATATTAACACCCTTTTTAAATAATTTCAATGTTCTCTACTACAATTAGACATAAACCTACTCAAAACTTCCATTGCTTGGATAATATATGACCTCGTACAAACCATTGCATATATTAAACTTCCTACAACACTAGAATAGGGTACATTATACATATCCTCAAAATTGTCTTCACTCTTGGGACACATATCTAATGAAATATTACTATCAATTGGTAAAGGAATTATAACTAGTTTACAATATTGCATACTAAATCAATTCAAAATAGTATCAATATACTTACACTAAGAGAACCAAAGTTTTATGTTTATGCTATTTTTATTTATATTCCTAATTAGTATCTCATTTCCCTTACATATTTCATCTCAAATGCACCTAAAATTTGAGCTTTCAACTCACTAAGCATACCCTTGGTGTTACTAAAAAATAACATGTCATCTACATACAAGGAAAAAATCAACATATGATCATCAATACATCTAATATAAACATAGTGATCTTCTTCACATCTTATAAAACCCAACTCCAAAAAAATGAACCAAACTTTTGATGCCACTTTTGGGGTGATTGCTTTAAACCATAAAGAGACCATTTTAACCTAAAAACCAAGTGTTATTTTTCTTTTACCTCAAAACCTTTAGGTCATTCCACATAAACTTTCTTTTCCAAGTCCCCATGTAAAAATATAATTTTAACGTCCATTTGCTCAATATCAAAATCATTAGTAGTAGATATGGATAAAAGAAATATAATCAAGGATAATTTAGCAATTAGAGATAATATTTCACCAAAATAAAATCTCCCTCTAGGAGTAGCCCTTAGCTACCATTATTATCTTTGTACCTTTCTAATGAACCATCTGCTCCAAACTTCTTCTTAAAGATCCAGTTACAACTGTGCAACCAAAAATCATGGATTAAACTGCATGAATCAATAATAACAACCACTAACTATAAAATTCAAGTAATCCAAGTCTAATCTATCAATTTGAAGCACAATCAAACATAAGAAATAAAATAATAAATCAAAGCATATACCTTGCTTATGTTAATGTTGAATCATCTCCATTGTTCTCCATTTTTCTTGCTATGCATGCCTTAGTTTCTCTTAGAAATTATGTGTGCACAAATTCCAATAAGCTTAAGATAGACATTGATAGAAAAATATTGATGATTCATAGTTCTATTCATGGTTCACCTTCAAATGAGAAAGAAGGTTGATTTTATGCAAAAGGATGATTTGGATGAATGATCAAGATTAAAAGAATAACTCAAGAGATCAATGGTGGAGAATCAATGAGAGGAATTGATTGATCAATTAACTAGTTGCAACTGGTTGCATGATTTCAGTTAACTCTATGCTTGAATTAGTTAACTAATTGCATGAATTAGTTAAGGGAATTTATTTTTTGGTTTACTCAGACTAAGTGGAAGTGAACTGAATTGATTAATTAGTAGACTGAAATTGATTAGTCAATTGACTTAGAGTAAATCTTTGTTAGGAATGAGGTGGAAATGCATGAGATTTAATAATTAATTAAATAAATTATTTATTAAAGGAATGTACAAGTGGAATTAAATAAATAAAATAATTAATTTTATTTATTATTGGAGAGTGGATAATGTTGAGGAATTAAAGAATAATTAAATAATTAAAATAATATTATTTAATTTAGAAAAGAATAATGGATGAATAATTAAATAATAAATATTTATTTAACTAATCAGGGAAGAATAATATTAAAGTGAATTAATTAAATAACATAAAATCATTTAATTAATATTGGAATATGAAATTAGATAATAATTAAATAATTAAACATTATTTAATCATTAAGTATAGGATGATAATTAGTGTAAAAGTGTCACTTGTAGGCTAGGACAATTTCGGGTATCTACATTTTTCCCCTCTTGGTACAATATTATTTTGATCGTTGTTTCAAAGAAATTTTGAGAAAATTATGCTTAGATCATGCCCCAATATGCCTTAGTGTTAGTGGGATAGTGTGGAACCACCTTGGGAAATTTGGTAAAATTCTGAAAAAAAATTGCCAAATTTTCAGACAAATTGATTTAATGCATTTAAGTGTGATGACTAATAGAAGAAATGTTAGCAAGAGGAAAAATTTAATAAGAAGTGAGGAATTGTTAGATCAACCATCAATCCAAATCATGAGAAATTAGATCAATAAAATGGATCAAGATTGATGTATGATTGGTAGGATAGATTTTGAGCTCTAATTAGTGCATGATTATCATCATAGAGTATCTTATTATGTGACAAGTGGATGTATGCACACCAAAGCATGAAATATTATGGCGGTGTTTGTTTCCATTTTCCTAAATATTTAGATATTTAAGACAAGTGGATATATGTACACTAAGTTGAACCTTGTTGGAATATGTGAAGAAGTAGCCACAAAGCATGTTGATCTTGATGCAAGAAAGCATTAGTTGACATTTAATTTGCATGGGATATTTTGATTATGCCAAATAGAACCCCAATCACACACAAGGAACTTAGTTTCCCTAGTCATATTATCAAGACAAACTGCAAACATAAATCAATAGAAATGGTCACGATCTATCCTCACTTCTCTTAATCACTTTTGGATATCATCGAGTACCATAGGAACATGATAGAAGATCAATCAAATAAAAGATAAGACTAACTAGACCAAATGATTCAACAACCATTTATATCTTCTTATCAATTATGAGTGTTTGTAGATAGGATTCAAAGGATTATGTCTATTTTCAGGGATGAAACATATCGTATAAGATGCCTAGTTTTTTCTCTTGGATTCAAAAACCTATATAAGACAAATCATAGTTGATAAAGATAGGTATCTTTCGTTGATATTGATAAGTAAGAAATTGATTGGCCAAGTTGAAGGTTATTTTGATAGTTTTGTATGTTATTCCATGATTTTTTAAGTGCATTTTTCCATAGGATATTTTGTTTGTGTTTGATCAAAGTGTTGTCCTTAACAAGGGATAATTTATTATGGAAAATGAATTGTGGATAGTTTATTATGAAAGGTGGAGAGTGTGGTAGGTGATCATGATAATATCCTTTGATACCATGTCAAATATCTCATCTAAAAATCTAGGTCAAGGATTACCCCCAGTCAGATATAAGACCAATTATTATGAAAAGGGGTGTATATGGAAAGTGAGTGATGCTAAATATCAATCATTCTTGATCCATGAGAGGGGTGAGAAAGTCTTATTATGAAGGATTCTATTCTCGGTTTATTATGGATGGAATTTGATATAATAATGATAGATGGTAGAGAAAATGACTTACTACACATAGTGCATATTTGTCGATTTTTCACCACAGTACGTATCCAAAGTGTTACCGAAATAGTTTTTTCTAAGGAGGAAATTGATATGATGTTTAGAGATAAAAACATGCTTGAATTGAAACTAATCTAATCTAAAAAAAAGCTAAGATTCATACCCATTACTCACAAAATGAAACTATGAAAAACAATGAATTCACAAAAACAATTGAAACGAAACTTGATAACAATGAATTTAATACAATGTAGCTTTACCATCCCGTGTTGAAGTGTGCTTGCAAATATGTTGGATTGTTTGTTGTATCAATGTGAAGTCTTCATTTGTGTATAGAAAAAGCTTCAAGGTTGTGCAATGTCATTGATCGAAGATGTGTGTAAAGTTTGTCAAAAGATCGATTGTTGATTTTGGCATTACTTCGTTGTGCAAAATATGTTGATTCTCTTATCCTTTTTTAGAAGAAAGATGATTGTTATAATAGAATTTTTGTTTCAAAATGAATGCTCAAGATCACGTAGTACAATATCTCGATCAACGGTTCAAAACCGTTAAGAGGATTTAGATGGGAATAATCAAATTTATTTTGATTATGTAATCGGTGTGATTGAAGAAATAAATTTGAGTATTCAATGGGATTGAGGAAATAGATTGAATAATCTATGGAATTGAAGAATAGATGAATTAGTTAGGAATAGATTGATCAGTCAGCCAATCAGATCGACCAATCAGGAGATCGTAATTTGCTCAATCATAAAAGTGGGTGAGGATCATTAATTAATTGATTTAATTAATCAATATTTTTTATTTAAACGTGCAAATCATGTTTGAATTTTGCAAAAAAAGTTGTATTTATTTTTTTTACCTTTTTGATGATGTTTTGAATAATTTATTTAATTATTCATGTTTAGGGGAAAGTGATTTAATTAAACTATTTTTTTTAATAATTTAATTGATTTACAGGAATAAAGTGAATTAGCAACATAATTAAATAATTGGTGCTATTTAATTAATCAATAGGAATAAAGTTAGATTAAGACTTTATTAAATAAATGAAATTTATTTAATTAGTCAAAAATGATGAAAAAGTGAATTAATTAAATAATGTATTATTATTCAATTAATAGAGGAAATTAGGGTTTTTTATGTAATTGATGTGAAATGTAGTGATATTAAGTGATAATGATGTCAATGATGAGAAAATGTCATTTAGGATGTGTGATAAGCGTTTGGTCATTTTTACATGTCTACATTTTGCCCCTCTTTGAGACAAAGTACTATTTGCTTTGTTTCAAATATTTCGATGTTAAGATCAAGAGTTGAAAAAAAATTTATGCCCTGTTGTCCCCTGATGATCAGTGGAATGATGGTAGGACATTTGACTACCCCCTCGAGAGGTTGGCCGAAAATATCAATTTGTAGGTCAAGCTCGCAACAATGTTCTATTTTAGTTCAAATGCATAAAGGACAAAAAATAAATTTTATAAGGCTCTTGTTGATAGTTCAAATGTTCCTAGGAGGTCCTAATTTCAATCTAGGAGGGTTTCCTAGGTAAAAAATTAGGGTTTGGGGGGTTAAAATAGGTAATGAGGGCTTAATTCTCCTCATTTTCACTATGAGCAACTCCTATAGAAAATTATTTCTTTGTGATTTTTCAATTTTCGAGGAGCTATAGTGAGGATTCAAGGAGCCCCACATCACGCGAATGTGATTTGTGAGTTTGAACGACCCCTAGGCGTCAATGCCCTAGTATGTACCCTTTCCTTTCACATTTTTGATTTTCCATTTTTGTGTAATTAATGCATGAATTCAAAATAGTCAATAGTGTTAAATTTCATGTTTTTTTCACTTTTGAATCATTTTTCGCACTTTTGATGTTTATTTCCATTTCACTTTTGAGTTTTTCTATTGCACCTTCTCTACATGTTCATATTAGACCTACTTTTTCACTTTTGGTTTCACCTTTGCATGAGATTTTCGTTTTTTATTTTCTTGTTACATTTTGTTCACCTTTGTCAAAAAGTTACAATTTTGAGAAATTTTTTCGCTTTTGTTTTTTACACTTTTTCCTTTGTTTGATGCTTTGGACAAAAAAGTCACCGCTTTCGCTTGTTTTTAACTCTCTTGCCAAAAAGGTCACTTCTTTTGACAAAAAGTGATCACTTTTGATTTGCATAGATTTTTGAGTCTGTGTTTGTGATTTGAGGTTCATTTTATGTTTTCATAGGTAATTCTTAACATCGTGGGTTGAATGGTTGTAGGAAATTCTCAATCCGCTTATGCCAAGGGAGAAACGACCACAAGAGTTATTCGATTTGATCATTGGGTTTCAAGAGTTGGAGCGAGATGATTTATATGTTATTGGGTTGTGACACATTTTCTACATGCTGACTATCAAATGTCACAGAGCAATGATGACTGCTCTTGTGGAGAGGTGGCACTCAGAGACCTCATCCTTTCATTTACCTACTAGCGAGGTCACCATCACCCTAGAGGATGTGTGGAGGACCCTCGTGTACCTATTCATGGAGAGCTTGTGACGTATTTCTTACATCAGCGTACACATTCCATGCACTGAGTTCTTGATGTTAGGCTCTTTAGGTTCGGGAGGCAGAGATAGACTTGTCTCCATTCATGGGCAGTGTCGATCCTATTTTCTTGGTTCTATGTGGTTTGGTCATGGGGTCATCATTCTTGATAGGCGAGGCAAGTAGTTTCCTATTGGTTGGGGTGTGTGCATCAAGCAGATGTTCAAGCATGGCATTAGATATGTCTGGGGCCCGTGTCTCCTTGTGTATTTGTATAGAGATATGCACGAGGTCACCTACCAAGGAGGTAGATCCATTTTTGCTGGTGTGAGTTTACTTCATGTATGGGCTTGGGAGCATATCCTAGTTACTAGGCCTGATGGTATTTTGGATCAATCTCTATATGATCCATATTCTTATCATTATGATGATTTTCTTCACTACACCTAGCCTAGACAGCTTCCTTACTAGCATCGTGTTTTAGATGATATGCCAAGTTTTGTATAGAGATAGTATTTGGATTGCAAGGCATGGCACGATGACTAGGAGTAATTACCATTTTGTAGACAGAATAGATGGCTTATTGGTCATGTTCACTCTTTGTTAGAGAGATATCTACCTGATCGTGTTTCTCATCAGTTTGGCGAGAGACAGGGTCGGTTTGCAGATGGTTACGAGGCTCATTTTTGCAAGACCACTCAAGAGGTCCATGTATGGGGGTTGCAGGAAAATTGGGATGCAACCTTGGTTGATTTTAGAGGACTTGCCCCATTTGGATGGGGATGGCTAGTTGGTTTAGTAGATCCTAGGAATACCCAAAATTTTGATCAATGGTGGGCTCATCAGTTGCCTCTAAGGTTTATCGATCCTACATGCGGTGTGGTCATGGGGTGATCAAGGAATACGGGTTATCGTGGTGAGTGACAGCAAGTTCAGATTGTTTTTGAGTAGTTGGACTGAGCCTGACATGATGGGCGATAGGACGATCCTATGCAATAGGATCAAGGATAGGTTTTGGGCTCTCCCCCACCACCTAGATATGGAGCAGTATAGCTAGCTTAGATGACATTTGCAAGATATGTAGAGGTGGTGTGGCGATAGGCCATAGAGGCTTAGATTGTTACACTTACTGCAAAGAGAGACACAACTTGGTAGGAGAGAGATGGCTTCAAGGTAGTGCGAGACACTAAGATTGGGTGTCGTCTTGTTTCTGAGACATAGTTGCATGCTATTACCACTAAGAGGGATAGCTTTAGGATAGAGCGTGATGGCCTTTGTGTAGAGTGAGATAAGTTGATGATGGAGGCTACATATTATCAAACTCTATATGATTCCTTTGTACCTAAGGCTCAATGACGGCCACACTTCGGAGAGCCGAGTACTACCACAAGTGTTGAGTTAGGTGGGCATTTTGTTAGACAACCTGATTAGCCACGTCCTTCTCCTGACCCCATCCAAGACCCTTAGAGTTCTCCTCCAGCTGGGAAGTAGTATTATTGTTCTTGATCATTATGATATTCATTGTGTCAAAGTCATTGTTGTAGACATGCTTTTATATGTATATTCATTGGCCCAGTTGAGGCCTCGTACATATGTATTTTTTGTATTATGATATCACACATGTTTCCATGATGATATTCCTGACATTCTCATTTTTGATGATGATATATATGAGATATGCACATTTCGATTCAGCTTCAGTATGTATTATTTTATGATCATGGATGATGATGTATATATGCATATGTTAATGTTTTGTACTTTTTTGATATATGCTAATGATATGGTTGGATAGATGATCGATATATCTATATGAGATATGATGTTTTATTATGTATATGATGATATCCTATCTTTTTGATGTATGATTAAATACATGATACATGATGTTTTATTGCTTTATTGTCATCATGATATGTATTGACAAAATCGTGAATGCAGGATGGATATGGGACTAATGATATTGTGATGCAGGATGGAGTTGTTAGTTAGAAGAAATGTTGGATGATGGATAGAAATTTGATGTTGTTAGTTATTGATGATTTGCTTTTTTTTTGCATAGAGGCTTCATATTTTTAACAATCCTTTTTGATGTAGCAAATAGACATTATGCACCAGGGTATTGATAACTAAGGTGACTTTGTATCCATTGTGTGTACTTTGACTCGACATACAAAAAATATTCTTGATTATACCAGACATATAAAAACTTTGTTTAAAATATATGGTTGAGTTGTGTTAAAACTCTTTGGACCAATTACATAAAGAGGTATGAAATACGTAACATGCAACTGTTACACAAATTGTCTTAAAACAACTTCCATACACTCAATCAAGCAAGTATTTTCCATGGTATTATCACAAAAACATCTTACAAACAACAAACTGAAATGGCGCTCAATTGCCCCCATTCCTTCTCTAAATCCTTATGGACATCCTTGAGAGATCTTGGGAATGAGAATGAAATAAATTAGAAAGATAAGACTATAAAAAGATAAAACAATGTTGCAGTATCACTTGCCATATCTGTTTTGAGGTTTTAGGCTATTATCCATTGTTGATCATGTCTATTGTAGGAACGGGTCCCTTAAGGCATATCTCAGGATGTTGTTGGTGAATTGTCAAAAGATAGGTAGTTAACACTTTGTGATTGTTTTCGTCTGTTTGTAATCAAAGATTTGTGATTGTTTGCTTGAAAGTTCTAGCTTTTGATGTTTGCTCTGTTCTTTTTTTGTTGAAGGATGAAGATGACGATTTTGTTTATTATGGATGAAAAGTTTATTGCGGATTGTGATGATGGAGTTAGGACCATTTTTATTTTTTAAGTTTTATGATGTTTTTGTTGTTTTTCAGGGGACTAACCTAGGGCCTCAAGGGCTCATCAAAGATAAGCCTTTCCTACGTTGTACACACAGAGGCTCGTAGTTCGCTTGGTTTGATAAGAGCATGTTTTTTATCTTCTCTATTTTCTGAATGTTTTTGGAATTTGAATTTTTGACTAAGTTGAAAGAAAGCATGATAGATACCTAATGGGACTTACCTATGGCCTTGGGAGTTGATAATCCTTTCCTATGTTGTACACACAAAGACCATGTAGTTCGACTAGTTTGACTCAAAGCATAACGTGTTTTTGGGGTTTTGATGTTTTATGACTTTGTTTTGATTTTTTTTGTTTTTTGTTGTTTTTTTATTTTGATATTTTTTT
Organism: Sequoia sempervirens; assembly: GCA_007258455.2. Classification (NCBI taxonomy): domain Eukaryota; kingdom Viridiplantae; phylum Streptophyta; class Pinopsida; order Cupressales; family Cupressaceae; genus Sequoia; species Sequoia sempervirens. Next base: position 201,888,230 of record VDFB02000007.1, read on the forward strand.
TACCATGATGGGACGTACAAGGATCTAATCCACTTCTTGTTTTGAGAATTTTTCCCTAGTTCAAGGCAAGACTACTTTCTCTAGGGGAGATGGATGTTGATGGTGTAGTAAGGTTCAACACTAAATCAATTATCAAGCCATGGTTGGTTTATTATGGGATGAATGGGTAGATGCTTCAAATAGTGTTGATAGATAATGATGCAAAGTTTAATTTAAACGTAGCATCTGTTTTCCAAGTTTTCACTACGGTACCTATTCTAGAAGCACCACAAGGTGGTTTTCACTTAAAGAACGTTTTATTTATCTTTACTATTTTTCTTGCTTTTTTTTTGCTTAAATTTTAACTTTTTTTATTTTTTTGGATTTTCACCCTTTTTCCTAGGGTATTTTGATGTGTTTCAAGTATAGAACTTCTTGAGGTGGCTAATGTTCAGTGATTTGGCTAAGGGTTCTCCTTCAGGAGTAGCCAATTGGTAAGCTCCAAAGTCATAGCTTGTTGTGATGATGAATGGGCCTAACCAGTAATGTTCAAACTTACCTTTGCCATCTTGATTTAGATGTACCTTCTAATTCTCTTTGAGTACCAAGTCACCAACCTGAAAATTTCCATTTTTGATCTTTTTATCATAGCTTCGTTTGAGTCGATTCTAATAAACCTGAAGATGGTTTAACACATTCAAATTCCTTTCATCTAAGAGTTCCAACTCATTTAATATGGATACCCGATACTCTTCATTATTGACCATGCCTTTTAGTGCTATTCGTAATGAGGGGATTTTGAATTCGATAGATAAGAAAACTTTGGATCCGTAGACCAAGGAGAAAAGTGTGGCACCTATAGGTGTTCAGTTACTAGTTCAATAAGCCCATAGGTTTGGGTTTAGTTACAAATCCCAATCACAGTCGGCGTCATTAACAATCTTCTTTATTATTTTAGGATGGTTTTGTTAGACACTTCAGCCTGACCATTTCCTTGGGGGTAGTAGGGCATGGAGAATCTATGCTAGAAAGATAACTTTGAACAAAGCTCTTGTACATCTTGATTCTTGAATGGGGTTACATTGTCGTTATGATGGTTTGGGGAATTTCATATCTACAAATCAGATAATTCAAGACAAACTTGGATATCTATTTTTTAGTGATGTAGGTTAATGGAATTGCTTCTATCCATGTGGTGAAGTATTCAATTGCGGTAATAATAAACTTATGACCGTTAGAGGAGGCAGGAGAAATCTTAACTACCAAGTCTAATCCCCATTGCAAAAAAGGCCATGGTGTGGTGATAGGTCTCAACTCATATGTTGGTGCGTGAATAAGGTCATTGTGTTGTTGAAACTAATGACATTTTTGGGAATACTAAATACACTCTTGTTCCATGGAGGGCCAATAGTAGGATATGTGCAAGATCATGATGGGCCAAAAAGTGGCGATATGATGGGTATGTGTAGGGTATGTGGTTGACAACTTTTTTTTACCCAAAATTGATGAAATGAAAAGGGTTTTTAAAGGATATTTTCAACTTTCCACCAATATAAATTATGCTTTACTTTGAATTTAATAAATAATTATTATTCATTTTCTATTTGAATTAAACTAAAGTCCTAATTGATAGGCTAATTGAAAATCATCTATAGCTTTCAAACGGTATCACATTTTTTGAATCCAAAATATGCATCACATTCTATGCTTCACATTCTATAGGATTAAAAAAAATTGAATTTCATGAAGTTTTGACCAAGTTAAGGTAACATACAAGTTTTATATTTTTAAAAGTTGTAATAAAAATTCATAATTAATTATTTACTTGAAAAAAATTACAAAAAATATGCATCACATCGGGACATGAGTCCTCTACTTATATCTAAAATCTTATTAAAAAATATTATTATTTTATTGTGGTTAGGGTGGTTAGACATACACCTACTACTTTTTTTTTCCCTGAAATTTAAGTACTACTCCATTGAAATTTCAAATTTTCACCAAATAGATTTTTTTTCTTTAAATAAACCTAATAGTTTAGAAACTACATTCAATTTTCTACAGATTCTATTCTTACATATTTTTGAAATAATATAGATAACTTATTCAAATTTTTACATCAAGTTGTCTAACTCTAATGTTTTTGAATTTTTCACCACTTAAGGGCTTGTTTTTTCCATGATGATCCTGCACATACCCAATACCTTGTTCTCAGTAGTTTTTGTACTAGGTTAGGTCCACTAGTGGGACCCACAAATACCTTTGTGTAGCTCTTGTAAGGCAATTTGTGCTTCTTTGTGTTAAGACATTAGAGTTACATACCATCTAAACTTTGATGATATAAGGTGTCTCCTAGGATTGTGAATCAAGAAGTCCTACAGGCAAAGGTCTTCTTTTGGGTTGTTGTTAGGTCAGGTGGTATGATACCATGCTAGATGTAATTGAATGTGTCTTGGTACCATGGTGAATTAGGACCAACAACAACACACACTAGTTCTAATTTTGGGAAATTGAATGTTGGTATGAGTAACTGTTCTACAAGGAATTCATACTTAGGAATGTTCTACAGAATATTGAGAAGTGAACCTATTGTTTCCATGGCATTAGTTGTTTTGTTGTTGATCCTAGGAACCTGTTCAAAGGTGATGGTGATAAAATATTCCTTGAATCTATCCATCATCCTTTTATATGGTATCAGCTTGTCATCTCTTTTTTTTATACTCATCATTCACTCGCCTGATTACCAGTTGGGAGTCTTCGTAGACCTACAATTCTTTTATCCTCCATTCAATATCCATCTTAAGTCCTATGATTAGGGCTTCATACTCTGAGATATTGTTTGTACATGGGAAATAAATTCTATATGTGTTGGGTATATTATCTCCCTGTGGTTTGAGAAATAGGATACCTGCTCCAAAGTCGTGTTAAGTGTGGGACCCTTCAAAATACAAGGTCCATCGACTTGTTTATTTTGTCAACAATATACTTTCATCTAGGAAGTTTGTTGTGAGAGGCTGGTGATCTATTGTACTTTGGCTATTTGGTCTACTATGATTTTTCCTTTGATGACTCCTATCTACATACTCTATGTCGAACTCACTTAGAATCATTACCCATTTAGCAATTCTTCCTATTAGAGTTGTTTTTCCTAATAGGTACTTTAGTGGATCTACCTTTGAAATCAACTTTACTTTTCTATTTAAGATATAGTGTCTCATCTTTTGTGTCACAAATACGAAAAAGAGACACACTCTTTCTATGGGCGAGTAGTTCAACTTGTATCCCACCAGTGTTCGGCTAATGTGGTAGACTGCTCTTTCTTTGTTATTATCATCTATCTATGCTAGGAGAGCTCCCAATGCTACTTGTGTTGTAGACACATAGAGTATCATTTCTTTATCTAGAATAGGTGGCATTAGTATAGGAGTAACTAGATACTCTTTGACTTTCTAGAATGCTTGATCACATCTCCCATCCCACTTGAATGTGATATCTTTGTGTAACAGATGGGTGAACAGATGACACTTCTCTACCAATTACATGATGAATCGCCTGATGCATTGTAGCTTCCTTGTAAACTTCTCAGCTACTTCAATGTCTTTGGTGGAGGAATTTCTAATATGGCTTTTACTTTCATAGGATCTACTTCAGTGCCCCTTCTTGATACTATGCACTAGGATTATCTAATACCTTGAAATCATGGGTGCCCCTATCTACCTAGGGTGCCCATAGTCTCTAAAGGTAGTTTCTATTTCACATTTTTCACTTTCTCCCTCATTCCCCATTCACCACTTCATTATTTGACTATCGAGATGGAAAAATGACTAAGGCACAAAATATTGGGTGCCTAGATTGAGCTGGGGTGCCCGAACTTTCCATACTTAGTCAAAATTTTGCAATTTTTGAGATTCTCCAACCTCCTTCCTTCGCTATTCGTTCCTCAATCATCTATTGCAATTTCTTGATCTATGTAGTGTTTGAGACTTTGAATCGGACACCTGGCATTTGAGTGACCTCCATTAATGACCTTGGAGCTCCTAAAAAAGCTTTTGAAAAAGTAGAATAGACCCACCAGGAAAAAACTAATATTTTGATTATTCTGACTAGAACACCCTAATGAGGAAGTATTCTAAGCCAATCAAAATCAGTTTGAACCCTGGAAGCCAAACTTTTTATTTTTAGAAATTTAGGGCTGAAAAACTGAGATTGGGATTTTGTAGACAAGGTCACTCTAAGCAAACCCAGATCGTCAAATTTTGAAAAAAATTCAGTTTTCCACCCTCATGCAAGACATGCAAAATTGAAAAGCAACATAAAAATGACTAACACTGGTGATCTTGGGCGCCCCAGCTAGCCAGGGGTGCCCAACATTTTGATGGATCAAATGAAGTTTTTATCAAAAGTTGCCTCTAGGATAATCTCATCAGATTCAATCAAGCTTCGCAACAAGATCATCAGCCAGTTCATGGGATCAATCTAACATTTGGAAATCAAGATCAAACTGGGGTCAAAACTCAAGCAGAAGTTGAAATTTCAACAAAATTGGCGAAGTCTACTAGCCAAAGGCGTCCAAAGTTTCATGCCTTAGTCAATTTTTCCAAATTTCATCTTTCAACATCAAAAAGTGTCCAATTCGATGCACCTACTCCAGAATGGTTTTTAGAAGTTTTAAAGCTAGAGAATAATGTATTTTTCAACCTAAGAACTTATTTAAGATGGCTTTGTGCATTCATTCTTCACAATTTTTGCAGGTAGCATCCAAGGCAAGAGAAGAGAAACATAAAAAATTTCTTCATCAAATATTTGAAGGCTAAAACTTGGAGATTTTTCAGAGTTCTTCATATTTTCCTGATCAACTCACACAAAGGCTTCCTTTTTCATGCTTTATTTTTTTAGGGCATCAATTTTCAAGAGAAGGGGGTCATCTTTTTCAATTTTCAGCAATTTGGGTCAGCTTGGTTCATGATTCTCAACAACTTTGGAAAAAAATTCAATTTTCAAGAACCTTCTTTTTTCATGCATGTCCAAGAAATCTTCAGTATTTTCAAAATCTAATCAATTGGGTCCATTCAAAACATGATTTTGCACAAAACCCAGCTCTCAACATTTTTCAAAAAAAATTCAAAAATTAGGGTTTCTTCTTTTTCAATTAGTCATCAATATTTTCAAAAATGAATGATCTAGGTCTTCTTGCAACAATATTCTCTACAAAGCCCATATCTCAAATTATTTTTGAAAAATCTACTCATTTGAAGAAGAAAAAATCAGCAAGCTAAATTTAGGGTTTGTGCAAAACTTGTCCAAGCATAGTCAAGTTTATAGTCAATCTTCAAGTTTTTAAGCATGGAATACTCTCCCATAAAATTCAAAGCCAAGTCAATGCTCTATCATGATTTCATCAAAACTGGTGAAACTGGCTTGCATCATATCAAATTGGTGTTCAATTTGTGTGCTTTGGAAGACATGGGCAATGTTGTGATCAGACACCTTGGTCATTCTAGATTACTTGCAGCATCATCAATTCCCATCTCAGTACAAATTCTAGAGTTTGTAACTGCTTGTATCAAGCATTACAACCCCACAACACGAGAAATTCAAGCAGCAGATGGAAGAGTTGTTTGTAGCCTCAAGCTAGACATGATTGAAAAGTGCTTTTCAATACCACCTTGGTCAAAAAAAATTGTCATCTCCATTGAAGAATGTGACAAGGTGTGGCACATGCACGAGGATAAATATCACAAGAAATTTGCACAAAAATGGTTAAAGGAGAAACAAAACACTTTTCCAAAGAACATTGGGGGTGGAGAATTCAAGGAGGAATTTCCAATAATGATTATTTTTCTCAATCGAGTCACTGGTCAATTAGAAGCTACAAAATTATAGCCTTGGATGTTGTATATCATCTCTCACATCGTCAATAAATCAGAGCTCTATGGTTGGCCAACTTTTATCAGTGCTAGTCTTCACCATCAAATGACTGAATACTACAAAATCCATGAGTTTCATATGATTTCATATCTAGTCTACTTGGTGGCCTTTCAAGGAAAATTCATAGGATTGAATATTGTAGGAACTCTGGATGTACAACATGTTTATAATCATTACCCTCAGTTGGATTTTAGAGTCATCACATCACTATAAAATGGTAAATGAGGCCTTTTTGATGCATACGGTGAGAGATCTCGACAATGAGTTGCATGTACAGATTTCATCAACTACCAAGGCAGTAATGGAAAAGTGGACGGATTGGTTCATCTAGTTTCCTACATTCTCCTACATCAAAGTGTACGGATTCTCAAATAGTCCAGTCATGTTGCCAAGATATCCTTTAGATGAGTTGGTTTTCATGGAGTTTCTAAGGCAAGTGTATGAAGTTCACACTTTCTTGCGGAATCGAAAGAAGGTTGCTTTTAGTTTTCCATTTGAGTTGGGAATCTACAGATGTATATCATCGACTAATGCAAAGTTAATGGGTGATGAGTTATCAAAATTTGGTCTCAATCCATTCAGCAAGAGGCAATCATATGATCTTCATGGTGTCTTCTCATCCAAGCGTCTTGGTCGGAATTATGCTCATGTGCCCGCAGTTGAAGAGTTTTGGGCTAATTTCAAATATGAGTTTGAAGTACAAAAGCGCAGTAATAGTAGGTTTGCACTCCACCAGATGAAAGATTGCTTGTCATAAGATATTGAAGGATTGTACGATAATGATGGAGAAGTACTTCTTAGATTATGTACACCCAAAATCAAATTGAGCAACAACCACTTCCATAAGTCAATTGGTCCAACAAAGAGTGCACCTCAGTTGAAGAAAGAACAAGCCGAGTTATTAAGAATAGAAAAAATTTCTTAGGCCTCAAGAGGAATCAAAAGCAAGCTATTCCAACTACAGAGCTACCAATAGTGCAGTCACCTCTTCTTCTTCCAGACCACAACCAAAAATGAAGGCTATAAGTCATCCTTCAGAAGGTGTAAAGGGTACTAGAACAAAAAAGAGTGTAAAGAGAAGGTTAGACTTTTCCAGTATAGTTCTACAGGAGTAGCCAACAGTTGTAGCAAAAGTTCCACCTAAATATCCCATGCCACAAGAAGAATATGCACGTGTGAATCCCAATTTTCCACTATCGTCGAGGTCTTCTCTGATCCATATTGATTTACAAGATGAAGAATTTGATGAAGTTGCAGTTGAACCTCCCAAGGAAGTTAGTAGAGACACCTCGTCTTGGCTTGAGAATATCCTGGGAAGGAAGAGGAGGAGGCCTTCATATCAGCTGAACTTTGTAGAAATTGACAACATTTACCAAGATATGCACCTGTAAAGAAGTCTAAGAAACAAGTTCACATGGAAGGGAATCTAGAAGGTGAAATTATCATTGAAACTACTATGGCTCTAAAAGATAAGAATATTGATGAAGTAGAGGTTGATGATTTCATAGTTGTCATGGCCAATCTTGGCAAGAGAACTTGGCACACTGATGTCAATTTGTTCAAGGTTGCAGCAAGGATTCTAAAGGACAGAGTGCTTAAAGATGGAGAGGATAAGGAATCCCTCAAGGCTAAAAATCGGCAACTCAGGCAATATATTTCTAATCTTCTTCACAACACTTTGCAGGCCACTTGATTTCTTCCACAAATTCTAGAGACACCAGCTGATCAACATCAGTTAAGATAGTTGGTTGCATATGGGAAGCATTTGTGGGATTGGATTAAGGAATTCATCACCAGAGTCAGAGTTGTTCTTGTAGAGATATATTAACTAAGGTATAATTCCCATGACCTATGCTAATGGATTCAAGCATTTGAGCAATGCATAGTGGAGGTGAAACCTATGCACGAAATAATTATTTCAGATTTAAAAATAGCATATGATTCAGTGGTTTCAAGAGAACATAAGAGAAAAATCCTTGCATGGAAAGAACGTCACCTCTTCAAGGTAAAAATGTATGAGAAAATATCTAAAGAGTTAGTTGCATACAGGCAAATGCTTGTTGATGTTCTCTAGTTCATAAGTGAATTTGTTTTAGAGATCCCTTGTCAGTATCGTCATGGTTATGGTTATTTCATTGAGCTTGATGAAGTACAAGAAGAGTTCCAAAATATTGCTCATGGTAGTGTTAGATGTTATCTTGTTGCTGGAAGGATGAGTCAAATTGCAATGATGTCAACAAGATTTGATAAATCAGCTAAAGATGTGAAAGATTCTCTAAATTCAATTGCAAAAGGTGAAGAGATCCTAGAAAAGCAAAAAAATTCTATAGATAGTATTGATGCTCCTAATAGATATACAGTTTCCATTTTTTGGCGGATGTGGTTGAGATTTAAAGCAATAGCTTTCTCTCAGCTTTCTTTTCATTTTTATCTCATACTTTCTTTATATTCTTGGCTCATCCTTATCCTCTTTGAAGGAGAAAGAAAACAAGTTGTAATAGTTGGCACTTTCCCTATTTTTATGCTTTCATAGGTTGTTAGATGCTTATCTTATTTTAGTTTTAGAAATAAAGCTTGCATGTTGGCAAGTCTTAGTTGTAAAAACAAGGAGATTTTAGGGTTCCCTACAACTCTGCTTGTGTATAAATAATGGCAGCCTTGCCCATTTTTCTTTAAACTATGCTTGTGATAACAAAATGTTGAGCCTGCTAGTGCCTTCTGATTGTTATTCAGTATTGTTCACTTAGTGTTTGAGCAAGTTTGCAAGCCTCTTTTAGCTACAAGTTATTGTTCAATTCTTATGCCTTGTGTCAATGTATTCTGGTTTATTGCTAAGTTGTAAGCCTATTATTGCTACAATCTTGTTGTCCCAGAAGTGTAATCTTTGTTCCTTGAAATTTGAGAAAATAAAATTGTATGCCTACTTTGCTTTTATCTATTGTCTCAGATTTTTGTTCTATGTGTTATGCTTATATGATCTTTATTTCAGCTTGTATGAAAAGTACAGTAGATGTGTGTTGGAAGAGAGTTTCTTTAAGTATTTGTGTCAAAGAATCATTACTTGTTCATTTCTATCTCTCAAGATCTGAATTTACTTGAGTAGTTAGAAACGTCATTAAAAGTAGGCTGTCGTAGTTGAACTTCTAAAAGAGAAAATCTCAACTACGACGCTTGAGTTTTATAACCTTGTGCTCTTAGTTGAACAAAAAGATTGGAAAATTGTTTTTAGTTTACTTTATTTAAGCATCATCAACAAAGAGGGAGCTTCCCCTCCTAATTCAAAGAGCAATTAATATGTGCATAGTTGTCCATTTCTATTTCGCATTCCATAGGTGTGAATCTAAATGCCAATAGTTTTCAGTGGTTTGAAGAGAATATAAGAGACAAATCCTTGTATGGAGAGAACATCACCTCTTCAAGGAGAAAACTTATGAGAAAATATCTAAAGAGTTAGCCATATATAGACAAAGGGTTTTTGATGTTCTTCAATTCATAAGTGAATTTTTTGTTGATCTTGTTGATGTTCTTGATTTCAAGTGGAGAGTGTTGCACGTTGAAAATATTGATTTTTTTTACTGTAAACTCGACTAGGTTTGGAAACCTTTTGCACAGACTATTGAAAATAGAATGTTGATTTGCCTTGGAAAAGCAATTTCTCCAAGAAAAATCTGGGACCTGGGTTTTGTAGAGAATCTCATTCCGGAGAAACCTAGTTGATCAAATTTTGAAAAAGTTGAGGATTTCCCAAAAAAGCATGAAAAAAGGTAGATTCTTGAAAACTTAAAATTTTCCAAAGTTGAAGAGAATTAAGAACAAAGTAAACCCGAATGAATGAATTTTGAAAAAGATGACCCCCTTCTTCTGAAAAATGATGCCCTATAAAAATAAAGCATGAAAAAGCAAGCCTATATGCATATTGATCATGAAAATATGAAGAACTTCGAAAAAGCACCACATTTTGGCCTTCAAATCTTGATGAGAAGAAAAATATACTTTTCTTCCTCTGGATGCCAACCTTGAAAAAGTGAATAATAAAATTTAAAGCCTTCTTTTATAGGTTTTGAGGATAAAGAACACTTTATTTTCCAGCTTTAAATCTTTTGAAGTCAATCTTGAGCAAGTTCATCGAATGTGGATGCTATTTGATGTTGAAAGATAAAATTTTGAAAAATTGACTAAGGCATGAAACTTTGGACACCTTTGGCTAGCAGACTTTGCCAATTTTCTTAAAATTTCCAAACATTGCTTGATTTTAACCTCAGTTTGATCTTTTATTTTCCGACGCCGAATTGATCATGTGAACTAGCTGAATGATTCATCACGAAGCTTGACTGAATTTGATGAGATCATCTTAGAGGAAACTTTTTCTAAAAATATCATCTAGGCCCTAAAAATGTTGGGTTCCCTTGGCTAGCTAGGGCGCCCATGCTCCGAGTGTTAGCCATTTTTCTGTTATTCTTAAATTTGCATGTTTTCTAATCTTCTGATGAATTTGCAATTTTGGGACCTAGACTGACCCGATGAACTGGCTGTCAAATGCATTGGATAGCTTGATTAATTATGAGGGGGGTCTTCTGGATGTTGCATCTCTTGACAAGTTGATTTGGGGGACCAAAAGCTTGGGCACCCCTGGCTAGCTGGGCATCCAACTCCTCTACAATTAGATTTTTTTTACTGTGTTTTCAACTCTTCTTTTGACTTTTTTTCAAAATCTAACGATCTAGGTTTTCTCAAAGCTACCTAGTCTACAGAAAAATTTCTATTTTTATAAAATTTCTAAAAATAGAATCTTTTTCTAGGTTTCTTCTCAAATGGATGCTGGCAAAATTTTCTAAAAAAGAAAGTTTGGCTTTCAGGGCTCAAACTGATTTTGATTGGCTTAAAATACTTTCTCATCAGGTTGGTCTAGTCAGAATTGTCAAAAGATTAGTTTTTCTCTGGTGGGTCAATTTTTCCTTTTAAGAAGCTAAACAAGAGCTCTGAGGCCATTAATGGAGGTTACTCAAGTGCTAGGTGTCAGATTTAGAGTCTCAAGCACTACATAGATCAAGAAACTGCAAAAGATGATCGAGGAACAAAGAAAGGAGGTTGGAGAATCTTGAAAATTGCAAAATTTTGGCTAATTCTAGAAAGTTCAAGTGCCCCACCTAAGTCTAGGAACTTAGGATTCTGTGCCTTAGTCATTTTTTCCATCCTGGCAGTCGAAGCATGAAGTGGTGAATGAGGAATCAGTGAGAAAGTGAAAAATGTGAAATAAAAACTAATCTCTAGAAGCCATGGGCGCCCCAACTAGCTAGGGGCGCCCATGATTTCAAGGTATCAGATAATGGAGTTAGGGTTTCTACATTCAAAATGTTTTGTTCACAAATCTTATAGCTTCGTAATGAATCCACCAACAAGTTCATCATATCAACCAGTCATCTGGAATCTCAAATCAATCAAAGGAGTCTTGATGAAGTGGCAAATTGTAAACCATGAAAATATCAAAAAATAAACTAAGTTTGGGAACTTTGAGCACCCCAGGTAGCCAAGGGTGCCCAGCCTTTTGGAGTACCTAATGCAAATATTAGGGTTTGTAGATGTACTCATTGTCTTTAGAATTTTGTAAGCTTTCTAGTGTATACCCCTGCTTGATCATCAAACTTGTCAATTGTAAGCCATTGCAAATCAAACAGAGGGAAAAGCATGAGGTACAAATTTGAAAGATGAGAATCAAGTAAAAATGGTTAAGTCTGGAGATGTTGGGTGCCCCAAGTAGCCAGGGGCGCCCAAGCTTTTAAAGTCCTAAAAGTGGAAATTAGGGTTTGTTACCTCTAGTAGCTTTTCTTCAAATTCAGTCCATCTCTTCAATGGATTCAATGGTGAGCTCGTCAAAATTTCCAATCATCAAATATCATAGACTGATCGAAGGGGTGAAATTGTGTAAATTTGAAAAAGTCAAAAGCAAAGTTGAAAATTTCAGAAAAAAAATATCACAGACTAATCGAAGGGGTGAAATTCTGTAAAATTGTAAAAGTCAAAAGCAAAGTTGAAAATCTCAGAAAGAAAAAAAAAAAAAAAACTAACTCTTGAGGAGTTGGGCACCCCAAGTAACCAAGGGCACCCAACCTTTTGACCCCCAAAATTTAGTTTTCAAAGGATGCAACTTCTAGAAGATCCCCTCAAAATTCTCTGAGCTATCCAACAAGTCTAGCCATCAGTTCATGGGACCTCCTAATCATCCAAAAATGAGAATTCATCTGAAGATTAGAGAAAACACAGAAATTGAAGAACATCAAAAAAATGGCTAAACTTTAGGAGACATGGGCGCCCCAACTAGCCAAGGGCACCCAACATTTTGAGGTCCCATATTTAGTTTTTAATGTAAGAAGTCTCAAGAAAAATCTCTTCATATTCAATCAAGCTCTGCAATGAGATCATCTACCATCTCACAAGATTCACCAAGCTCCTAGGATCAAGGATTGAACGAAGGGAAAAACCAAGAAAAAAAGTGGAAATCATCAAAAACATAGTTGTCTACAAGGGAAAAGCGCTCCTAGCCAAGAAGGGTGCCCAAGGCTCAATGCCTTACAAAAATTTTCAGTTTTCATCATGCATCAGTCAAAAAGTGACTACATTTGATGAACCTGCTTAGAATTTGCTTCAAAAGTTTTAAAGCTAGAGAATAAAAGTGTTTTTTCCTTAAAACCTATTTAAGAATTATTCACATTTTTTTGCAGGTGATGTCCATGAGCAAGAGAGGAGAAACATAAAGTTTTTCTTCATCAAAGATTTGAAGGCCAAAACTTGGTGATTTTTCATATTTCTTTGTATTTTCTTGATCAAGCTACTAAGAGCCACACTTTTTCATGCTTTAGTTTTCTAGGGCAGTAATTTTTAGAAGAAGGGGATCATCTTTTTCAATTTTCAACAATCTAGGTCAGCTTGGTTCATGATTCTCAACAACTTTGGAAAAAAATTCAATTTACAAGAACCTACTTGTTTTAGGCATGTCCAAGAAATCTTCATATTTTCAAAATCTGATCAACTCGATTCATACAAAATGTGATTCTACACAAAACCCAGCTCTCATCTTTTAAAAAAATCAAAAATTAGGGTTTCAACTTTTTCAACTAGCCATGAGCAATTTTCAAAAACAAACAATCTATGTCTTCTTGCAACAAGATTCTCTACAAAACCCATATCTTAGATTATTTTTGAAAATTTTGCTCGTTTGAAGAAGAAAAGTCAGCAAGCTAAATTAAGGATTTGTGCAGAACTTTTCTGAACATAGTCAAGTGTACAGTCAAACTTCAAGTTTTTCAGCATAGAGTATTCTCCCATCAAATTCAAATCCAAGACAGTGTTGTGTCATAATTATCTAAATGGACGATGTTGAGAAGTGGATTTTCAATACCACCATGGATAGAAAACATCATCATCTCAGTCAAAGAATGTGAAAGGGTGTGGTATGAGAAAAAGGACAATTATTGGAAAAGAGTTGTACAATAATCTTCCATTGAAAAATCAGAAGAAGTTTCATAAATATAAATGTTGCAGAAGAAACAGAGGAATGTCAGAAGATGGTCACACACATGGTAAAACGATATGTTGAAGCAAGATGATTTATTTATAAAATGCCATCACTCCACTTGCAAAGCCGTTGAAAGTAACAAGATTCAATAAAGTAGTTGAAGATGTGAAAGATTCTCTAAGTTCAATTATAGAAGGTGAAGAGATCTTGGAAAAGCATAATTTTGCTATAGATAGTATTGATGCTCCTGATAGAGATATAGTTTCCAGCATTTTGGCGAATGTGGTTGAGATTTAAAGAAATAGTCAACTAGAAGCTTTCTCCAAGATTTCTTTCTATTCGTGTCTCAATTATTATACATTCTTTATAGAAGAGAAAGAATCAAGTTGTAATAGTTGGCACTTTCCCTATTTTTATGCTTTCATAGGTTGTTAGATGCTTATCTTGTTTTAGTTTTAGAAATAAAGCTTGCATATTGGCAAGTCATAGTTGTAAAAGCAAGGAGATTTTAGGGATCCCTACTCTGCTTGTGTATAAATAAGGGCAGTCTTGCCCATTTTTCTTTAATGGCTATTGTGATAGCAAATTGTTGAGCCTACTTTTCCTGCAAGTTGTTGCTTAGTTTCAGTTCACTTAGTGTAAGAGCAAGTTTGTAATCATGTAATGTTGTACGTTGTTTAGTTTATGTGTCTTGTGTCAATGTATTTTGGTTGGTTGCTAACCTATAATCCTATTATTGCTACAATCCTGCTATCCTAGAAGTGTAATCTTTGTTACTTAAAATTTGAGAAAATAATATCTTATGCCTGCTTTGCTGCTCTAATCTACTATCTCATATTATCATTTTATGTGTTCTTATATAATATTTATTTCAGCTTGCATTGAAATTATAGTAGATGTGTGTTGGAAGAAAACTTGTTTAAGTATTTGTGTCAAAGAATCATTCCTTGTTCATTTCTAACTCTCAAGCTCTAGTTTACTTTAGTTAGAAACATCATTAGAGTAGGCTTAGTCATAGTTGAAGTTCAAAAGAGAAAATCTCAGCTACGACATTAGAGTTTTGTAACATTTTTCTCTTAGTTGAACAAAAAATATTGGAAAATTAGTTTTAGTTTATCAGCAAAGAGGGAGCTTCCCCTCCTAATTCGAAGAGCATTTTATCTGTGCATAGTTGTTCATTTCTAATTTGCATTCTAGAGGTGTGAATTGAAAAAAAAACATTTTTTTGGCACCCACCGTGGGGCATGATGCATTAAACTTCAAAGAAAGCTTATGCTTTATGTCACGGGAATGACTCTCTAGTGTCCTATTGCTCCAGTTCAACAGCCTGATCTTACACCTCTTGTTATCTAGCCAAATTTTGAGATAAGTGAAGGAGAGCAAGCAGGCATTATCAACATCCTAAGGAGATTCATATTTGAGAAGAAAGAAACCCCTATTCAGTGGAGAAATGTTGCTACCATTCTAGACGAAGAAAAAAAGAAAGTCAATATTGCAGTCAAAAAACCTGTATTGCCACCCACTGCATGGAATTAAAAAATTCTAGCTTACAAAGTTTATACAAGGAGGAGAACTAATCCTCTCTTTCAAGGAGATGCTAATACAGATCATTTCTTTCTAAAAATGCGCACTAAAGAAGTTGGAGAGCCATCCAATGCAATTCGTGTGTTCAACACAATACCTAAAGTCAAAGAAGAGGAATTTGAAGTTAAGAAAGAAGAAGTTGTGATCCAACTAGAAGCGATGAGTGATAATATTAATAACAATAGCCACAATCAGATACAAACACCCCCGCTGCCTTGGGGTGATCAAATTGAATCTTTTTCCTTGGCGGAAAATCATGAACTACCTAAGGGGTCAAGAAAGCACTTTCCACGATTTCATGGTGATGGAAATCAACATCCTGATGATCATATTTCAGCCTTCTCAATGGCTTGTGTTGTTTTGCATGTGGCTCATGAAGACATTGTTGTGTGTCTCTTTTTTGAGACCTCGTGGGAAATGCAACTGAATGCTTCAATCACCTGGAGCCAAGTTGCATTACAAACTAGGCTACTATGAGCAAAAAATTTCTAGCAAGATTCAAGCCAGCTAAAAAAAGTCACTAGTTGTTCGCCCAGCTTTCAAACTCAAACATGGAGGTCAACAAACCAATGAGGGAGTTCGTGGCAAGGTTTAATTTCCTAGTCACATGCATTTCACAAATGCTCCATCCGTCACTTGAAATTCTTTTGAGCAGTTTTGTCAATGCTCTTCCATCTGAGATAGCCTTTTTTCCTAAAATCGGCTAATGAAACAGAATTAGAGAATGCACAATAGGGTGCTATAGAGATTGAGGACAACATGATTACCTCTAGAAAAATGAAGGGAGATGCTATTAGGCCTTTGGTTCAGAGTTCTGGAGACCCACTACTACAAAAGGTGGCTAACGAAATGACTATTCTAAAGAGGAAGTTTCCTGCTTAGCTTGCATTGCCTACTCAGCCTGCACCTCTTGCATTGTCTACACCGCAACCATATCAACCATAGAAGTCATACCAGCTGAGGATAAATAAATTTTAGTCTTACAACAATTATCAGTCATGGTAGCCAGCTCCGCCAAAATAGACAATTGATGCTACTTAACACACAGTGTTTTTCTCTTTTCATGATATTGAACATACCGACTCCACATGTCCTAAAAATTTAAGGATGAATCAGATAATGGGATACACTAAAACTACACCTAGTCCATGCTTTGTACTAAAACCTAGTTTGAATGTTGTCTTACCACAAATGGAAAACTTTGATGGAGACTCCACAATGAGATACTTTGAAATTGAACCTGCTATTGAAGAAGAAGAAGATCCCTATCAATACTCTCTTGTAGTGAATCCTGAAAATTTTACAACACCTGTGTTTACACAAGCTCAACATCTCAAAGCGTGGAAATAAGAAGAGGAAGAGATACTGAAAGCATAGAAAGACAGAAAAGGAGAAGAAGTAGCTTTTGCTTCTAATCCCAAGCCTTCTCAAGAGAATGTAAAAGCAATTGCTCAAGACTCATCTTTAGCAAATTTTGATATTGTGGACTCCCTGATGAAGAATAAGGTGCGGATTTCTTAGTTGGAATATCTCCAAGATCATCCAAAGCAGTTGGATAGACTTCTTAAGGTTGTGAAGAAGAAACCTATCATCCAGTCAACATTGCTCGGATCATCCATCTCAATGGAAGACAATCCTAAGCACTTTTATATGTCTTTGTATATAGTGGGTTTCAAAGTGAGCAATTGTATCATTGATTCAAGAGCCTCAGACAATGTCATGCCTCTACAAGTGATGAATGCACTAGGACTTTCATGCACCAAGAAAAAAGATAAATGTTATTCACTGGAATCTAAGTCTATGTCATTGGTCAAACAATTGAAAGATGCTCAAGTGAAGTTGGTAGCATTCCCAACAAAAAAGATAATGATGACCATCCTAGTAGTTGACATTCCAGCAAGCTACGGGATGTTATTAAGTAGAAGATTTTGCAAAGACCTCAGAGGAGAGATACAAATGGATTGGTCTTTTGCAACTATTCCACTAAAGAATGGTACTTTCAAGTTAGAACCAGAGCCTAAGTCTCAATTTGCGGTTGTGAAGTCCCAAGATCCTCAAGCCCGAATTCTATATCAATAAATAGGCCTTGGTACTTATGCTATGTTATCGGAGATACCTGAAGAAAGTCAAGAGGTTGCATGTTTTGCAGATAAATCAACAAATGATCCAAAGTTGTGGACTACGCAGTTTGATGGTAATTGTTCTATTGTTGGTTCGGGTGCAGGGATTGTAATATTTTTTCCCGGAGAATGATTGTATCCATTTGCATTCCTCCTACAATTTGAATGTACCAACAATACGGTGCAATACAAGGCGCTCTTACTAGGTCTCAGAAATGAAAAGGATATGGGTATCAAACACCTTAATTTTGAAGGTGATGTGGAGTTGGTTGTGAAGCAGGTTAGATACCAATTCAGAGTAAAAGCAAATCATCTTCGACATTACAAAAATAGGGTGTAGAATGCAATAGATTGGTTCGAAGCATTTTACATCAAGTACATTCCACGTTTATAAAATAGTAGAGCATATTCCCTTGTAGTATCAGCTTCACTTTTCATGCCTCATTCTAACTTTCATCAAAATGCATTTGCTATTGAGGTTATATGTAGGTCGATTGTACCTAACAACTGTGATAACTAGCAAGTCTTTGATGAAAATGACCATATTAAGGAGTTTCTTGTTATGGAAAATAATTTCAAAGAATTATTCTTTGAGGGAAGTTCATCTTCTTTAAAAGAATCAGTAACAGAGGTCTCTGATGTGCCAGAAGTTGCTAAAGATGCTAAAGAAAATCTAGAGGAAACAAATACAAGCATTATCTAGTTGAAGGGTAATAAAATTCCCAAGGGCTTGGTATCCTTGGAGAATATTTTTTATAGGCATGATAGATATATTCAAGATCAAAAGAAATCAAGAGATAGGACCTCTGCTGAGTATCATCAAGTAAATATTGGTGCATATGACAAGCCTCGACTTTTTAATTTGGGTACATGTTGCACTGCAGAGGAAAGTGATAGGTTTATCTCTCTATTCAAACAATATTGAGATGTCTTCGCCTAGTCCTATGAAGACTTGAAAATTTTCACACCAAGATAATTGTATCATACAATTCCACTAAAACCTAAAGCAAAACCTTTCAAGAAAAAACAGACACTACAATCTGTAAATTCAAGATACCATCTACGTGGAAATTTAGAAGATGATGGATTCTAAAATTATCTTTCCAATACATCATTTCACCTGGGTGTCTAACATAGTTCCTATACCAAAGAAGAATGGAGAAATTAGAATTTGTGTAGATTTTAGGAAATTGAATCAATCATCTCTCAAGGATAATTATCCTTTGCCAATCATGGAGCACACCTTGTAGATGATTGCTAGTTTAGAGATGTTGTCTTTACTAGATAGTTTTTCTGGATACAATCAAATTGCAACGACTAAAGAAGATCAATACAAAACAACATTCACTACCCCATGGGGTACATTTTCATGTGAAAGGATGCCCTTTTCCCTTATCAACACTGGTGCTACATTTCAAAGAGCCATGGATTTGGCATTTGGAGACTTGAGGAATAAAGTAATCATTTTCTATCTTGACGACCTTACTATTTTCTCGAAGATATGAGGAGATCATTTTACACACTTAGGGAAAGTCTTTGAGAGATGCAGATACCACAAAATTTCATTGAATCTTAAAAATTCCATCTTTGCAGTGACGGAGGGAAAACTGTTGGGCCACATTGTCTCCAAGGAGGAAACTCGAATTGACCCTAGTCAAGTTGAGTCTATCAGAAACTTGTCTCTTCCAACAAGCAGAACTGGGGTACACTTTCTTTGGTAAAGTGAATTTCATACAAAGGTTTGTACTAGATTTTTGTAAGTTGACAAAAGATATATCTGATATGATGAAGTCCATTTTCAAATGGACAGAAGAAGGCAAGAAGGCATTCATCACAATAAAAGAAGCTATCAGCCAAGCACCAGTGTTGGTCCATCCTGATTTTGATAAAGATTTTATCCTTTATTGTTATGTATCAAAACATACTTTTTTCGACCATACTAACATAGAAGTTGAATGAAGAAACTGAGTCTCCAATTGCTTTCATGAGCAATAGTATCAAGGATAGCGAGTCATGATACTCTCGGATTGAAAAGAATGCATATGCAGTGATCCAAGCTATAAAGAATTCCAAATTTTATATCTTAAATTCACATACAACTGTATGTCACTAATCCAATAGTTAAAAGTGTGTTAACTCAATAGGAGATGGGAGCAAAGACAAGAAACTAGTTCACAAGAGTGCAAGAGTATGACTTGGAGATCAAGCCGACCAAACTCATTCATGAGAGAGGTCTTTGTCAGATGATATTTGAAGATGGTGATAAGAATCTCCAGGAAAAAGGTGTACCTAAACTTGAACTTGAAGATAAAGAGGATCTTCCTATGGTCCTACTTGTTGAATCTACGAGAGAATGGTTTATTGAGATATGGTACTTCCTAACTTATGGTGAATGCCCAAGACACTTGGACAAGAAATAGAAGGGAACACTAAAGTTGAAAGCATAGAACTATGTGCTTATGAATAATGTTCTATATAAGCGAGGACTTGATGGAACATTATTTTTATGCATAAGCAAGGATCAAAAACGGTGTTTGTTGGAATATTTTCATAGTCAAGCATGCGATGGCCACTTTTCATCGAGGGTTACAGCATTCAAAATCTTGTGAGCATAGTTATTTTGGTTGACTATGTTTTGTGATGCATATGAATGGGTGCGCAGATGTCAACTATGTCAACAATTTGTCAACAAGATGAAGTTGGTAGCCATTCCTCTCACACCAGTTATTATAGACGCTCCATTTCAACAATGGGGTTTGGATTTTGTAGGTCCTATCAACCCATGTTCTAGCAAGGGGAATATTTATGTCTTGACATCCATAGACTATTTCACAAAATGGGTTGAGGCCATTCCTACCAAACAAGCTACCTCTGAGGTTGTGTGTGACTTCTTGAAGGAAAATATTGTTACGCGCTTTGGGGTGCCTCACAAAATTGTGATAGATAATGCAACATGTTTCTCAGCTAAGGGGCTACTAGAGTTATGTTTTGATCACTTTATCACATTCATCAAATTATTACCCTCAGGGTAATGGGCAGGCTGAGTCATCAAACAAGAACATATTCACAATCATACACAAGTTATTTGATTCCAGTCAACGAACTTGGTATAAGAAACTCTATGACGCTCTTTGGGCTGACAAAATCACTCCCAAGATAGCCATTGGTACTTCACCCTTCATCATCATGTATGGTAGGGAGGCTATGTTATCTATCACACTAGAGATTTCTACCTTGCAGTTGGCATCCGCAGTAGAAGATGGGGAGTTCACAAATCCAATTAAGAAGTGTATTTTGTACCTGACAAAGCTTCAAGAAGAAAGGGTGGAGGATGTAGTCAGAATCACTCAACATCAGGAGTGAGTGAAGAAATTTTTTGATAAGAAAGCTCGCTAGCGAGATTTTGAGGTTGGATATCAAGTCATGTTGTGGGATGAGAGACATAAGCCCAAGGGAATGCATGGAAATTTGGATTCCTTGTGGCTGGGGTCGTTCAAGATTCACGAGCTCATAGGGGAGAACACTTATATTCTCTCACACTTGGATGGAAGGCTCCTCCCAGTACCTCACAGCAAGCAGCACCTAAAGCACTTCATCCCTTCAGGGTGGAGTAATTTTTTTGTAAATAATCTTCCCTTTTTTTTTTCGTGATGTGTTTCCCCTTTCTATGATGTGTTTGTTATGTTGTGTTTCCCCTTTTTGTAACAGTTTCTTTGTGTTTTAGATGATTAAGTGTCTTGTTTTAGGTAATTTTTAGAGAAGTTCCAACTATTAGGTGACTCTAGGAAATCCTGTCCTAGGTGACTTAGGGAAAGTCTTGTTCTAGGTAATTAGGAAGTGTTGTTGGTTCCAATACCCAATGGATAAGGCACTAGTCTATGCTCAAAATTCCAGAGATTCCTTGGTTCTCCTATATCATAAGTATCTGAAACGGTCCCCAAATAGAGCTAAATGTTGTACCTCAAATTAAAAAATTTGCTACACTTAGGCATTTTGAAGAAATGGTCAAAATTCTTGTTAAAAGTGTCAAAAAAAGGTCAAAATTGGTAATTTGCATGTCTTGCATGAGGGTCAAAAACTCAAAATTTTCAAACTTTGATGATCTGGGTCTGCTCAAAGTTTCCTAGTCTACAAAACCCAAATCACAATTTTTTGGCCCTAAATTTTAGGAAAATTTCTATTTTTAGAAGCTTTTTAAAAATAGAACTTTTTCTGGGTTTCTTCTCAAATGGATGCGGCAAAATTTTCTAAAAATAGAAATTTTGGCTTCCAAGGCTCAAATTGATTTTGATTGGATTAAAATACTTCCTCATCAGGCTAGTCCAGTCAAAATCATCAAAAGATCATTTTTTCTCTGGTGGGTCAATTCTACTTTTTCAAAAGCTAAATAGGAGCTCCGAGGCCATTAATGGAGGCTACTCAACTGCTAGGTGTCAGATTCAGAGTCTCAAGCACTGCATAGATCAAGAAACTGCAAAAGATGATCAAGGAATGAAGAACGAAGGAAAGAGGTTGGAGAATCTTGAAAATTGCAAAATTTTGACCAAGTTTGGAAAGTTTTGGCACCCCAACTCAATCTAGGCGCCCAGGATTATGTTCCTTAGTCCTTTTTTCCATCTCGACAATTGAAGCATGAAGTGGTGAATGAGGAATGAGGGAGAAAGTGAAAAATGCAAAATAAAAACTATCTCTGGAAGCCATGGGCACCCCAGCTAGCCAGGGGCACCTGTGATTTCAAGGTATCAAATAATGGAGTTAAGTTTTTTGCATTCAAGATGTTTTGTTTACAATTCTTTTGGCTCTACAATGAATCTAGCAATAGGTTCATCAGATCAACTAGTCATCTGGAATCTCAAATTGATTGGAGGAATCTTGACAAAGTGGAAAATTGTAAACCATGAAAATATCAAAGAAAAAACTAAGTCTAGGAAATTTGGGTGCCCCAAGTAGCCAGGGGTGCCCAACCTTTTGGAGGACCTAATGTAGAGATTATGGTTTGCAGATGTACTTACTGTCTTTAGAATTTTGTAATATTTCCAGTGTACACCCCAACCTGATCATCAAACTCGTTAGTTGTCAATAATTGTAAATCAAACAGAGGGCATAGCATGAGGTACAAATTTGAAAGGTGAAAATGGCTAAGTTTGGAGATGTTGGGTGCCCCAGGTAGCCATGGGTGCCCAATATTTTGAAGGCCTAAAAGTGCAAATTAGGATTTGTTACCTCCAGTAGCTTTTCTTCATATTCAGTCCAGCTCTGCAACGGATTCAATGGCAAGCTCGTCAGAATTGTCAATCATCAAATATCACAGACTGATCGAAGGGGTGAAATTGTGTAAAATTGAAAAAGTCTAGCACAAATTTGAAAATCTCAGATAAAAAAAAAAAAAACTAACTCTAGAGGAGTTGGGTGCCCCAAGTAGCCAAGGGCGCCCAAGCTTTTGACCTCCAAAATTTAGTTTTCAAAGGATGTAGCTTCCCTCATAATTCTTCGAGCTATCCAACGAATCTAGCCATCAGTTCATCGAACCTCCTAATTATCCAGAAATGAGAATTCATCTGAAGAGAAAAGAAAACACAAAAATTGAATAACATCAGAAAAATGGCTCCTAGGAGATATGGGTGCCCAACATTTTGAGGGCCCAAATTCAATTTTTAGCATGAGCAGTCTCCAGAAAAATATTTTCAAATTCAATCAAGTTGAACACAATGAGATCATCTACTAGCTCACAAGATTCACTGAGCTCCCAGGATCGAGGATCGAACAAAGGGAAAAACCAAGCAAAAAAGTGGAATTGTCAGAAAATTGGTTGTCTGCAAGGGAAAAGTGCTCCTAGCCAAGAAGGGCGCCCAAGGCTTAATTCCTTAGAAAAAATTTTAGTTTTAATCATGCATCAGTCAAAAAAGTGACCACAGTCGATGAACCTACTCAAGATTTGCTTCAAAAATTTTAAAGTTGGAGAATAAAGGGTGATCCCACAATACTCGTTTACAATTTTTGGCCAAACTGGACATTGAACTAAATGTTTTTAACTAAATCTTCAATTTCAAGCACCTATAGCTTCTAAACCATGAGGAGTTTGAAGATGATGCAAACTAGTGATTTGTGACATTTTTTCTGTAGATTCTAAATATATATTTAAAAAAAAAAATTGAATTAAATTTCATTTCTTTTTCCATCTCCTTCACAAACTAGTTTTTAGCAATAAACACAATTTTTAAAGAGTGATGTTCACCGTAAACAACATAATTTTTTTTCTATGAAGGATAAAAAAAAAAAAAAATTAATTTAGCTTTGTAACTACACTATCTAGCATGTTCATTTTGTTTCATAGTGTTCTATTGATTTTTTTTAATCAAGTTTTGAAGTCAAACTAATTATAATTTAGACATAGGCGGACCGTAAACAGCATAACTTTTTTTGAATGTATCAAAATTCAATTTTTTTTACTAGATCAAGGACATCAATACCTAGCCAAGACATATTTTTCAGATTTTTTTTGATAATCTACTATTTTTCCACATGTGCAGAACAAGGAGCTTGATTTTTGGTGAAAACTCCACAATCACAAGAAATAAAAAATAAATATAATAATCAAATTAAATATATTTAAAATTATACTTTTTGGGAAGCTTATAATAAGGACTACATGCTTACAAATAATGAGTTTTAAATGAATTCATTTGATCACCCAAAAGGTAAATCAAAAGTGGTTTTTTTATCAGCATTTTGATAGGTGTAAAGGAGACTCCATTATAGGTATGGTTTAAAACTAGCGAGGTTCTATCTGAGGGGGTTTGATCTAAGGTGGTTTGATCAAACCCTCTTCAATTAGAATCCTTCAAATGGAACTCTTCAAGGCTTAAATCATTATATTTTCTAAAAATATGAAATTTCAATAAAAATCAGGATGTCCCAAAAAGTGTAAACCACTATTGTGGGATCACCCTAGAAGCGTTTTTTTCCTCAAAACCTATTTAAGAATGTCTTTGCATTCAATATTCACAATTTTTTGCAGGTGGCATCCAAGAGAAAGAGAGGAAAAACATAAAAATTTCTTCATCAAAGATTTGAAGGGAAAAACTTGGTGATTTTTCAGAGTTCTTCATATTTTCCTAATCAAGTTGTTAAGAGGCACACTTTTTCATGCTTTATTTTTCCAAGGCATCAATTTTCAAAAGAAGGGGGTCATCTTTTTCAATTTTCAATAATCAGGGTTAGCTTGGTTCATGATTCTCAACAACTTTGGAAAAAAATCAATTTTCAAGAACCTGCTTTTTTCATGCATGTCCAAGAAATCTTCAATATTTTCAAAATTTGATCAACTGGGTTCATACAAAATGTGATTCTGCACAAAACACAGCTCTCAACTTTTTTCAAAAAAAATCAAAAATTAGGGTTTCTACTTTTTCAACTAGCCATCAGCAATTTTCAAAAACAAACGATTTGGATCTTTCAATGAGATTCTATACAAAACCCATATCTCAAATTATTTTTGAAAAAAATTTCCCATTTAAAGAAGAAAAATCAGCAAGCTAAATTTAGGAATTGTGCAGAACTTGTTTGTTCGAACATAGTCAAGTTTACAATCAAACTTCAAGTTTTTCAGCATGGAGTACTCTCCCATCAAATTCAAAGCCAAGATAGTGTTGTATCATAATTATTTGAACGGACGATGTTGAGAAGTGATTTTTCAATACCACCATGGATAAAAAACATCATCATCTCAGTCAAAGAATGTGAAAGGGTGTGGTATGAGAAAAAGGGAAAGTATTAGAAAAGAGTTGTACAATACTCTTCCATTGAAAAATTAGAAGAAGTGTCAGAAATATAAAAGTTGTAGAAGAAACGGAAGAATGTCAAAAGATGGTTACACACAACATAAAAATATATGTTGAAGCAGGATGATTTATTTATAAAAGGCCATCACTGTAGTTGTAGAGCTGTTGAAAGTAGAAAGATTCGATAAAGAAGTTGAAGATGTGATAAATTCTCTAAATTCAATTGTAGAAGGTGAAGAGATACTAGAAAAGCAAAATTTTGCTATAGATAGTATTAATGCTCATGATAGAGATACAGTTTCTAGCTTTTTGGCGGATCCAAGCTTGATTTATATTCTTGTCTCAATTCTTATCCATTTTTTATATAAGAGAAAGAATCAAGTTGTAATAGTTGGAACTTTCCCTATTTGTATACTTTCATAGGTTGTTAGATGCTTATCTTTTTTTAGTTTTAGAAATAAAGCTTGCATGTTGGCAAGTCTTAGTTGTAAAAGCAAGGAGATTTTAGGGTTCCCTACTCTGCTTAGTGTATAAATAAAGGTAGCCTTTCCCATTTTTCTTTAACGGTTATTGTGATAGCAAATTGTTGAGCCTACTTTGCCTACAAGTTATGGGTATGTGCAGGATCATCATGGAAAAAACGGGCCCTTAAGTTGCGAAAAATTCAAAAAAATCAGAGTTACACAACTTGACATAAAAATTTGAATAAGTTATCTATATTATTTCAAAAATATATAAGAATAGAATCTATAGAAAATTGAATGTAGTTTCTAAACTACTATGTTTATTTTTTTTTTAAATCTATTTGGTGAAAATTTGAAATTTCAATGCAGTAATACTTAAATTTCAAGGCAAAATTAAGAAGTAGGTGTCTGTCTGACCACCCTAACCACAATAAAATGATAATATTTTTTTATAAGATTTTAGATATAAGTAGAGGACTCATGTCCCAATGTGATGCATATTTTTTTGTATTTGTTTTCCAAGTAAATAATTAATTATGAATTTTTTATTACAACTTTTAAAAAATATAAAAAACTTGTATGTTTGACCACCTTAAATTGGTCAAAACTAAATGAAATTCATTTTTTTTAATCCTATAGTATGTGAAGCATAGAATGTGATTCTTGTTTCGGATTCAAAAAATATGATACCATTTGAAAGCTATAGATGTTTTTCAATCAGCCTATCAATTAGGACTTTAGGCATAATTCAAATAGAAAATGAATAATAATTATTTATTAAATTCAAAGTAAAGCATAATTCCTATTGGTGGAAAGCTGAGAATCTCCTTTAAAAACCCCTTTTCGTTTCATCATTTTTTGGTAAAAAAAAGTCATCAGCCACATACCCTACGCATACCCATCATATCGCCACTTTTTGGCCCATCATGATCCTGCACATACTATTATTGTTGTTTAGTTTCAGTTCACTTAGTGCAAGAGCAAGTTTGCAAGCCTATAATGTTGCAAGTTGTTTATTTTATGTATCCTATGTCAATGTATTCTAGTTGATCGCTAAGTTGTAAGCTTATTATTTCTACAATCCTACTGTCCCAGAAGTGTAATCATTGTTACTTGAAATTTGACAAAAATAAAAATATTTTGCATGCTTTGTTGCTTTGATCTACTATCTCAGATTATTGTTTCATGTGTTCTGCTTATATAATCTTTATTTCAACTTGCATTGAAAGTACAATAGATGTTCATTGGAAGAAATTTTGTTTTAGTATTTGTGTTAAAGAATCATTCGTTGTTCATTCCTAACTCTCAAACTCTGAGTTTACTTGAGTAGTTAGAAACGTCATTAGAGTAGACTTAGTCGTAGTTGAAGTTCAAAAGAGAAAATCTCAACTACAGTGCTAGAGTTTTATAACTTTGTGCTCTTAGATGAACAAAAATACTGGAAAATTAGTTTTAGTTTACTTTCTTTAAGCAACATCAACAAAGAGGGAGCTTCCCCTCCTAATTCGAAGAGCAGTTTATCTATGCATAGATGTCCATTTCTAATCCACATTCCAACAATGGGAATTCAAACACCAATAGTTTTTTGGTGCCCAACATAGGGCACAAGGCATAAAACATCAAAAAAATATTATGCTTTATGTCACAAGAATGACTCTCTAGCATCCTATTGCTCTAGTTCAACAGACTGATCTTACACCTCCTGTTATCTAGCCAAATTTCAAGATAATTGAAGGAGAGTAATCAGACATCATCAACAGCCTGAGGAGTTTCATATTTGAGAAGAAAGAAGCCCCTGCTTAATGAAAAAACACTGCTACCATTCTAGACTTGAAGAAGAAAGGAAATCCAATATTGTAGTTGGAAAACCTGTATTTCTACCCCCTGCGTGGAATTAAAAAATCCTAGCTTACAAAGTTTATACAAGGAGGAGAACAAATCATCTCTTTCAAGGAGACATTGATACAAATCCTTTCTTTCCACAAACACACCCTACAAAATTTGGAGAGCCATCCAACACAATTCTTGAGTTCAACACAATACCTGAAGTCAAAGAAGAAGAATTTGAAGTCAAGCAACAAGAACTTGTGATCCAACCAGAGGCGATGGGTGATAATAATAATATCAATAATCACAATCAGAGATGAGCACCCTTGTTTCCTTGGGGTGATCAAATTGGACCTTTGGCCTTGGCGGAAAATCTAGGGGTCAAGAAATCACTTTACATGGTTTCACGACGATGGAAATCAACATCCTGGTGATCATATTTCAGCCTTCTCAATGGCTTTCACTATTTTGCATGTGGCTCATGAAGACATTGTTGTGCGTCTCTTTGTTGAGACCCTTGTGGGAAATGTAGTTGAATGGTTCAATCACCTAGAGTCGGGTTGCATTACAAACTGGGCTACTATGAGCAAAACTTTCCTTGTAAGATTCAATCCAACTGAAGATAGTCACCAATTGTTTGCCAAGATTTCAAACTCAAAGATGGAGGTCAACAAACCAATGAGAGAGTTTGTGGCAAGGTTTAATTGCCTGGTCACATGTCTTTCACACACACTCAATCTATCACCTGAAATTATTTTGAGCAATTTCATCAATGCTCTTCCATTAGAGATAGCCTTTTTCTTGAAATTGGCTAATGAAACAGAACTAGAGAATGCACAACAGGGTGCTATAGAGATTGAAGACAACATGATTACCTATGGAAAAATGAAGGGAGATGCTATCAGTCCTTTGGTTCAGATTTCTGCAGACCCACTACTACAAAAGGTGGCTAACGAAATGACTATTCTAAAGAGGCAGTTGCTTACTCATCTTGCATTTCCTACTCAGCCTACACCACTTGTGTTGCCTGCACTACAACCATATCAACCACAATAGCCATACCAACTGAGGAGAAATAAATTTTAGCCTTACAACAATTATCAGCCATAGAAGCCAGCTTCATTGAAACAAACAATTGATGTTGCTCAACACAAAGTGTTTTTCTCTTTTTATGATACCGATGCACATACCGGCTCCACATGTCCTAAAAATTTAAGGATGAATCAAATAATGGGATACATTGAAACTACACCTAGTCCAAGCTTTGTACCAACACCTAGTTTGAATGTTGTCTTACCATAGATGGAAAACTTTGATGGCAACTTCTTAACAGGATACTTTGAAAGTGAACCCACTATTGAAGAAGAAGAAGAAGATCCCCGTCAATACTCTCTTACAGTGAATCTTGAAAATTTTACAACACCTATGTTTACACGAGCTCAACATCTGAAAGCACAAAAAGAAGAAGAGGAAGAGAGACTAAAGGCACAAAAAGAAAAAGAATAAGGAAAAGAATTAAATTTTGCTTCTAATCCCAAGCCTTCTCAGGAGAATGTAAAAGCAATTTCTCAAGACTTGTCTTCAGCAAATTTTGATATTGTGGACTCCCTAATGAAGAATATGGTGCAGATTTCTCAGCTGGAATATCTCCAAGATCATCCAGAGCAGTTGGATAGACTTCTTAAGGTTGTGAAGAAGAAACCTATCATTTAGCCAACATTGCTCAAATCATCCATCTCAACAAAATACAAGCCTAAGCCCTTTTATATCTCTTTGTATATAGGGGGTTTCAAACTGAGCAATTGTATCATTGATTCAGGAGCCTCGGACAACGTCATGCCTCTACAAGTGATGAATGCACTAGGACTTTCTTGCACCAAGATAAAAGATAAATGTTATTCATTGGAGTCTAAGTCGGTGTCCTTGGTTGGACAATTGAAAGATGCTCAAGTAAGGTTGGTAGCATGCCCAGAGAAAAAGATAATGATGACCATCCTAGTAGCTGACATTCCAACTATTTTTTTTTTTTAGTTTCTCATTTCTTCTCTAAAGTTTCTCTGTCTATTTGATCTACAATATTTGATGACTGGAAAATCTTTTTAGCTCACTATTGAATTCATTGGACATCCTGCTAGAAACTAAAGGAATATTCTGAAGACTGCTAACCTTGAAACCGCCTTTTGTTCCCTCAAAATCTTGGGTGCCCCTAGCCAACTAGGGCACCCAAACTCTCCAAACGAAGTCATTTTTCTAGTGTTTTTCAACTTTCATTTTTGACCTTCCATGCCTTGTCCTCCATTTGATTTGAAACTACGGGTGCCCATCATCAACTAATTCTTGCATAGTTAGTTGATGATAATTTATACTGTAATTTTTTTGAGGACAATAAGACAACGAATACTTTCAAGTACAAAAATTTATATGAGTTACATAATTTCATTTGTAACATGATATTGAATTTGTAATAAAAAATCTCTTATTGTATGATCATCTGAGTGGGCTCTCTGATTAGGGGTAGAAGCTCCTTTGAGTTGGTGCTTATAAATCTAGAATTGGTGTTCCTTTGGGTTGGTGCCCATACATTGAACTGGCTAAGACATTCACTGGATAGCCTGAGGAATTCTGAAGAACATGAGCATATTTGCAAACAGTAAAAGTTGGATTAGCTCTCCCAAAACCCCAAGCGTCCCTGGCTAGCTAGGGTGCCCAAAGTTCCCAGAGAGAATATTTTTGAATTTTTTTTACAATTTCAATTTGCTACTTTGATGAAACTTATTTGTTTGATCAAGATTCTGGTTGACTGATTGATCCAATGACCCTACTACTATATTCATTGCGGATCTGAAAGGATTTTGAGGAAAAATTTCTTGGATGTACAAAACCTAGAAATAGCATCTGAGGCCTTGAAAAGATGGGTGCCTCGGCTAGTAGGGGCACCTATTCTGTCCAGAGTTAGTTTTTTTTTAATCAGTTTTTCAACTCTTCCTTTTCTCTTCACTTTTTGCTTCATGCTTGATAGTTGGGGACTGAAAAATGACTAAGGAAAAGAATCCTAGGCACCTTGACTGGGCAGAGGAACTTGAACTCTCCAACTTAGTCAAAATTTTACAACTTTCAAGATTTTCTAACTTCCCCTCCTTCATTCTCTATTCCTCGAGCATCTTTGGTTGTTTCTTGATCTATGCAATGCTTGAGACCTCATATCTGACACCTGGCAATTGAGCAACCTCCATTGATGACCTTGGAGCTCCCATTTTAGCTTTTGAAAAGAAAAGTAAACCCACTAGAGAACAACCAATCTTTTGACGATTCTGATTAGACTAGCCTGATAAGGAAGTATTTTCAACCAATCAAAATCAATTTGAACCCTAAAAGTCAAGTTCTATTTTTAGAAATTTTCTTTTTTTAGTAAATTTTTCCAGTATCCATTTGAGAAGAAACCTAGAAAAACCTTTAAAAAGTCTATTTTTAGGAACATTCTATTTTTAGAAAAATTTCAAAACTTTAGGGCCAAAAAACTAAGATTTGGGTTTTGTAGACAAGGTCCCTATGAGCAGACCCAGATCATCAAATTTTCAAAAATTTGAGTTTTTAACCAACATGCATGACATGCAAAATCCCTTTTTTTTTTTACCTTTTTGACAATTTTTGACACTTGACTTTTACCATTTCTTCAAAATGCCTAAATGTAGCAAAAAAATTGAATTTGGGGTACAACATTTCCACATGCAAAATAGCACAAGTTGTTTAGAAGGATGAAATATGATCATTAGGATGTTGATTTCCATCGTTGTGAAACTATGGAAAGTGTTTCCTTGGCCCTTTAGGTAATTCATCATTTTTCGCCAAAGCCAAAGGTCCAATTTGATCACCCCAAGGCAGCGAGGGTGCTTGTCTCTGATTGTGGTTATTGTTATTATTATTGTCACCCATTGCTTCTAGTTGAATCACAGGTTCTTCTTTCTTAACTTCAAATTCTTCTTCGTTGACTTCAGGTACTATGTTGAACTCAGGAACTGCGTTAGATGGCTCTCAAACTTTTGTAGGGAATGTTTGTGGAAAGAAAGGATTTTTATCAACATCTCCTTGAAAGAGAGGATTTGTTCTCCTCCTTGTATAAACTTTATAAGCCAGGATTATCTAATTCCACGTAGGGGGTGGCAATACAGGTCTTTTGGCTATAATATTGACTTTCCTTTCTTCTTCGTCAAGAATGGTAGCAGTGTTTCTCCACCGAGCAAGGGTTTCTTTCTTCTTGAATATGAAACTCCTCAGGTTGTTGATGATGTTTGCGTGCTCTCCTTCAATTATCTTGATATTTGGCTAGATAATAGGAGGTGTAAGATCAAGCTATTGAATTGGAGTGATAGGACGCCAGAGAGTCATTCTCATGACATAAAGCATAAGCTTTCTTTGAAGTTTTATTCCTCGTGCCCCATAGTGGGTGCCAAAAAACTGTTGGTGTTTCAATTCACACCTCTGGAATGTGGATTAGAAATGGACATACACAGATAAATTGATCTTTGAATTAGGAGGGGAAGCTCCCTCTTTGCTGATGTTTCTTAAAGAAAGTAAACTAAAACTATTTTTCGAACCTTTTTGTTCAGCTAAGAGCACAAGGTTATAAAACTCAAGCGTTGTAGCTTACATTTTCTCTTTTGAATTTCAACTACGACTAAGCCTACTCTAATGATTTTCTAACTACTCAAGTAAAATCAGAGCTAGAGAGTTAGAAATGAACAAGGAATGATATTTTGACACAAATACTTAAACAAAATTTCTTCTAATGCACATCTAATGTACTTTCAACGCAAGTTGGAATAAAGATTATATAAGCATAACACATAGACAAAAATCTAAGATAGTAGATCAAAACAACATAGGCATAAGATTTTATTTTCTCAAATTTCAAGGAACAAAGATCACACTTCTGGGATAGCAAGATTGTAGCAATAATAGGCTTACAGTTTAGCCATCCAACTAGAATACTTTGACATTAGACACATAAACTGAACAACTTGTAGCATTATAGGCTTGCAAACTTCCTCTTACACTAAGTGAAAAATACTAAATAACAATTAGAAGGCACTAGTAGGATCAGTGTTTTGTTATCACAAGAACGGTTAAAAATAAATGGGAAAGGATGCCCTTATTTATACACAAACAGAGGAGTAGGGAATCCTAAAATCTCCTTACTTTTACAACTAATACTTTCCAACATGCAAGATTTATTTCTAAAACTAAAACAAGATAAGCATCTAACAACCTATGAAAGCAAAAAAATAGGGAAATTTCCAACTATTACAACTTGATTTATTTTCTCTTTCAAAGAATGGATAAGCTTGAGACGGGAATAGAAAGAGTGAGATAAGAATGGAAAGAAATCTTGGAGAAAGCATTGAGTTAACTGTTGCTAAAATCTCAAACACATCAGCCAAAAATTTGGAAACTGTATCTCTATCAAGAGCATCAATATTATCTATAGAAAAATTTCACTTTTCCAAGATCTCTTCACCTTCTGCAATTGAACTTAGAGAATCTTTCACATCCTTGGTTTTTTTATTGAATCTTGTTGATATCATTGCAATTTGACTTATCCTTCCAGCAATAGGATCACTACTAACACTGACACAAACAATATTATGGAACTTTGCTTGTACTTCATCAAGTTCAATGAAAGAACCATCACCATGATGATACCGACAAGGGATCTCTAAAACAAATTCACTTATGAACTAGAGAACATCAACAACCCTCTTTCTGTATACAGCTAACTCTTTAGATATTTTCTCATAATTTTTCACCTTGAAGAGGTGACATTCTCTCCATGCAAGGATTTGTCTATTATGTTCTCTTGAAACCACTAAATCATCTGCAATCTTCAAATCTAAAATAATTATTTTGTGCATTGGTTTCACCTCTGCCATACATTGCTCAAACCCCTAAATCCCTTGGTGTAGATCATGTGAATTATACCTTAGCTGATATATCTCTGCAAAAATAACTCTGCCTTTGGTTATGAATTCCTCAATCCAATCCCGCATATGCTTCCCATATACAACCAACTGTCTTAACTGATGTTGATCAGTCGGTGTCTCTAGAATTTTTGGAAGCAATTGAGTGGCCTATGAAGTGTTGTGAAGAATATTAGAAATATATTGCCTAAGTTGTCGATTTTCAGCCTTGAGGGTTGCCTTATCCTCTCCATCTTTAAGCACTCTATCCTTAATATTTCTTGCTGCAACTTCCAAAAAATTTACATTGGTGTGCCAAGTTCTCTTGTCGAGATTAGCCTTGACAACCGTGAAATCATCAACCTCTACTTCATCAATATTTTTATCTTCTAGAGGCATAGCAGTCTCAATGATAATTTCACCTTCTGGATTCCTTTCCATATGAACTTGTTTCTTAGGCTTCTTTACAGGTGCATCTTGGTAAATGTTGTCAAGTTCTGCAGATTTTAGATGATATGAAGGCCTCCTCCTCTTCCTTCCTAGGACGTTCTCAAGCCAAACAAGGTTCCTCTACTAACTTCTCTGGGAGCTTCAACTGCAACTTCTTCAATTTCTTCATCTTCTAAATCAAAATGGATCAGAGAAGACCTTGGCGATGGTGGAGGATCAAGTGTCAAAGGCGCATCTTCTACTTGTGGCACAAGCTCTTCGGCTGGAACTTCTGCTACAACTATTGGCTACTCTTGTTGAACTGCATCGAAATCCATCTTTCTCTTTACATTCTTTTCCATTCTACCATTCTTCAAACCTTTTGGAGGATGACTCATAGCCTTCATTCTTGGTTGTGGTCTGGAAGAAGAAGGAAGAGATGATTGCACTATTGGTAGCTCTACGACTGGGATAGCTTTCTTTTGATTCCTTTTTCTACCTAAGAAAATCTTGTAATTCTTAATAACTCAGCTTGTTCTTTCTTCAATTGAGGTGCACTCTTTGTTGGACCAATTGACTTTTGGGAGTGGTTGCTGCTCAATTTGATTTCAGATGTACATAGGAAGAAGTACTTCTCCATCATCATAAGACAATCCTTCAATATCTTCTAACAAGTAATCTTTCATTTGGTGGAGTGTGAACCTGTTGTTACTGTGTCTTTGTACTTTGAACTCATCTTTGCGATTAGCCTAGAAATCTTCAATTGAGGGCACATGAGCATATTCCAACGAAGACAGGATGCAAAGACACCATGAGGATTGTATGATCATCTCTCCCTGAATGGATTGAGACCAAATTTTGACAACTAATCACCCATTAACTTTGCATCAACCGATGATCTACATCTATAGATTCCCAACTCAAATGGAAAGCTAAAAGCAGACTTCTTTTGATTCCATAAGAAAGTGTGAACTTTATACACTTGTCTCAGGAACTCCATGAAAACCGCCTCATCTGAAGGATATCTTGGCAACATGACTAGACTACTTGAGAATTCATACACTCTGATGTAGGATAATGTAGGAAACTGGATGAACCAATTAGCCCACTCTGCCATTGCTACCCTGGCAGTTGATGAAATCCGTATATGCAACTCGTTGTCTAGATCTCTCACTGTATGCATCAAAAAATGCCTTATTTACCCTTTTGTAGTGATGTGGTGACTCTAAAAATTCCAGCTAAGGGTAATGATTATAAACATGTTGTACATCTAGAGTTCCTACGGTATTAAATCCTCTGAATTTGCCTTGAAAGGCCACTAGGTAGACTATATATGAAATCATGTGGAACTCATGGATTTTGAAATATTCAGTCATTTGATGGTAAAGACTATCGTTGATCAAAGTTGGCCAATCATAGAGCTCTGATTTATTAACAATGTGAGAGATGATATAGAACCTCCAAGGCTAGAATTTTGTAGCTTCTACTTGACCAGTGACTCGGTTGAGCAAAGTAATCATTATTGCAAACTCCTTGAATTCTCCATGCCTGATGTTCTTAGGAAAAGTGTTGTGTTTCTCCTTCAACCATTTTTTTGTAACTTTCTTGCAATATTTATCCTTGTGCATGTGCCACACCTTGTCACATTCTTCAATGGAGATGACAATTTTTTTTGACCAAGGTGGTATTGAAAAACACTTTTCAATCATGTTCAACTTGAGGTTGCAAACAACTCTTCCATCTGCTACTTGAATCTCTCGTGTTGTGGGGTTGTAATGCTTGATACAAGGAATTAAAAACTCTATACTTTGCAATGAAATGGGAATTCAAGCCGCTGCGAGCAATCCGGAATGGCCAAGATGTCTGATTGTAGCATTATTTGTGTCTTTGAAAGCACGCAAATTGAATACCGGTTTGATATGATGCAAGTAAATTTCAACAATTTTGATGAAATCATGATAGATCACTGACTTGGATTTGAATTCAATGGAAGAGTACTCCAAACTAAAAAACTTCAAGATTGACTGTAAACTTGACTATGCCCAGACAAGTTCTACACAAACCCTAAATTTAGCTTGCTAATTTTTCTTCTTCAAACGGAAAGATTTTTCAAAAATAATTTGAGATATGTTATTTGTAGAGAATATCATTGCAAGAGGACCTAGATCGTTCATTTTTGAAACTTGTTGATGGCTAGTTGAAAAAGTAGAAACCCTAATTTTTGAAATTTTCTTGAAAAAAAGCTAAGAGCTAGGTTTTGTGCAGTATCACGTTTTGGATGAACCCAGTTGATTAGATTTTGAAAATACTAAAGATTTCTTGGACATGCATGGAAAAAAAAGGTTCTTGAAAATTGAAAAAAATTCCAAATTTGTTGAGAATCATGAAGCAAGCTAACCCAGATTACTGAAATTTGAAAAAGATGACCCCCTTCTTTTGAAAATTGATGCCCTAGAAAAATAAAGCATGAAAAAGGAAGCCTTTGCATGAGCTAAACAAGAAAATATGAACTCTGAAAAATCACCAAGTTTTGTCCTTTGAATCTTGAAATGAAGAAAAAATTATGTTTCTCCTCTCTTTCCTTGGACACCACCTACAAAAATTGTGAAGAATGAATGCACAAAGCCATCTTAAATAAGTTTTTAGGTTGAAAACTACTTTATTCTCCAGCTTTAAAAACTTCTGAAAACCCTTTTGGAGTAGGTGCATTGAATTTGGACACTTTTTTGACTAATGCATGATGAAAACTGAAAAAATTTCTAAGGAATTGAGCCTTGGGCACCCTCCTTGGCTAGAAGCGCTTTTCCCTTGCAAACTTTAGCCAATTTTCTTGAAATTTCAACTTTTGCTTGAGTTTTAACCCCAGTTTGATCTTGATTTCCATATGTCAAATTGATACCATGAATTGTTTGATGATCTTACTGCGGAGCCTGATCAAATCTGACGATATTGTCTTGAAGGAAACTTTGGATAAAAACATCATTTGATCCCTCAAAATGTCGGGTGCCCCTAGCTAGCTGGGGTGCCCATGACCACCAGTGTTAGCCATTTTTTGACATTCTTCAATTTTTGTGTTTTCTCTAATCTTTAGGTGAACTCTCATTTTTGGATGATCAGGAGGTCTGATGAACTGATGGTTGGACTCGTTGGATAGGTCAGAGAATTTTGAGGGGGGTCTTATGGAAGTGATATCTCTTGAAAACTGATTTTAGGGCCTCAAATCTTTGGGTACCCCTAGCTAGTTGGGGCGCCCAACTCCTCTAGAGTTAGTTTATTTCTTGATATTTTCATCTTTCCTTTTGAATTTCCTCATTTTTCAATATTTTACTCCCCCGTTCAATCTAACATAATTGTTGCTTGATAAATCTGATGAGTTCACTGCTGAATCTGTTGAAGAGTTGGACTAAACCTGAAGAAAAGTTGTTGGAGGTGACAAACCCTAATTTTCACTTTTAGGCCCTCAAAAGCTTGGGCAGCTCTGGCGACTTGGGGTGCCTAGCATCTCCAGACTTATTTTTGCTTGATTTTCAACCTTCAAACTTTGATTTTTTGTTTTGTGTCCTTCGTTTGATTTGCAATTATCGGTGACAAACGAATCTGGCTATCAGGCTAAGATATACACTAGATAGTTGGCAAGATTTTGAAGATAGTGAGTACATCTACAAACCCTAATCTCTACATTAGGTCTTCCAAAAGGTTGGGCACCCCTAGCTACCTGGGGCACCCAGAGTTCCCAAACTTAGTTTATTTTTTGATATTTTCATGGATTGCAATTTCCCACTTCGTCAAGACTCCTTCGATCGATCTGAGATTTCGACTGATTGGTTGATCTAATGAACCTGTTGTTGGATTCATTGCGAAGCCAAAAGAATTGTGAACAAAACATCTTGAATGTAGAAACCCTAACTCCATTATCTGATACCTTGAAATCATGGGCGCCCTTGGCTAGCTGGGGTTCCCATAGTCTCTAGAGATAGTTTTTATTTCGCATTTTTCACTTTCTCCCTCGTTCCTCGTTCACCACTTCTTGCTTCGATTGTCAAGATGAAAAAATGACTAAGGAACAAAATCCTAGGCACCTGAGCTGGGGCGCCTAAACTTTCCAGACTTAGTCAAAATTTTGCAATTTTCAAGATTCTCCAATCTCCTTCCTTCGTTCTTCATTCCTTGATCATATGTTGCAGTTTCTTGATCTGTGTAGTGCCTAAGATCTGAATATGACACCTGGTAGTTGAGTGACCTCCATTAATGACCTTGGAGCTCCTCAAAAAGCTTTTGAAAAGTAGAATACACCCACTAGGGCAAAACTAATCTTTTCACGATTTTGACTAGACCAACCTAATGAGGAAGTATTTTAAGCCAATCAAAATCAGTTTGAGTCTTGGAAGCCAAACTTTCTATTTTTTAAAAAATTTGTTGGCATCCATTTGAGAAGAAACCTAGAAAAACACACAAAAAAAGTTCTATTTTTAGAAAGTTTTTAAAAATAGAAATTTTCCTAAAATTTAGGGCCAAAAAACCAAGATTTGGGTTTTGTAGACAAGGTCGCTCTAAACAAACCCAGATCGTCATATTTTGAAAATTTTGAGTTTTTCACCCTCATACAAGACATGCAAATTCCCAATTTTGACCCTTTTTGACAATTTTAATAAGACTTTTGACCATTTCTTGAAAATGCCTAAGTGTAGCAAAAGTTTTAATTTGGGGTACAACAGTTCTTACATGTGTCCTAAATTCTCTTATGCATCTTATAATTTCATAGATGCTCTTACAAATATTAAATGACATGGATGATCTCATACCTACATTATGATAAAAATTCCAAGTAACATAGTGTGTCATTCTAAGAATATTGAGATTACTCCCAAGTGTGGTGCCCTTTTCCACGAAGGCCCAAAAATTACAATATGCCAATATTAAATATTTACAATGTTACACAAAAATTTTGTAAGTAACGCTATAGCTAATCCTAACAAGGACATTATAGGGTATTCCTACCATCCATTTAGGATGCCCTTTGTGGGGTACAACCCAACAAATGTCCTTTATATTGATGGGGGGTTTATCCTCATTCCTAAAAGGGGGTGAATTGGGAGTGGACATTATCTCCCTATCCTCCATCCCTAAAGCACTATAAAAACCCTAGGGACATATCCTTAGGGAACATTACAAATATCTTAATTCTCTTTCTAGTTTTTTTTTTTTTTGGAACTTTCTTGAACTAGTATTTTCAAAATTTTACTCCATATTATAACAATTTTCCTTAATAGCACTGTTGCACTTGCATGGTAGAAAAATACTTTCTCAAAAAAAAATTAGCAAACCAAAAGATAAATATGATTTCAATTAACCAAGAACTAAGAAATATTTTTTTGAAAAAAGACAAACAAATTGTTGTTGTTTATACTTAGAGGAAATTTAATTGCATGGAGATATGGTGAAAGTAATTAGAGCTTACACCATGTATTTTAAAATATGGCTATTACTACAAATTATCAAATTGTTGATTGTGTTGCACAATATATAGTACATTATTACATAGTTTGATGTTGAACTTGAATATTAATTATTGTTTACTTTGTACAAAGTCAACCTACAAAGTATAAACAAAAGCAAAGGAAGCCAACGACTTGTTACAAAGTATGTTACACTACCACATTGCAAATCATGATGATTAATTTCAAGGGTCTATGTTTTTCCTAAGTTTATCAATCTTACATCATGGACAAACTTAGCATCCCCTAAGATATAAACCCCATCCTCATTATTTGTGATTCATTCAAAATCTAAATCGACCTCATCAAGTCCAATATGTTGACTTTCCTCAACATATTTATATCACTAAAATGAATGCATAAGTTAGTGAGGTAGATTAAAAAAGTTTTAGAAAAATAGAAATTACCTTCAAAAAAAAAAATTATAATTATAATCACAAGTTTTTCTAACTTCAAATTTTCATCAACTTAAGCAAAGATTCTAGTGAACAAATGTAAGATTTGGCATAAAATTCTCTATACCATGAGATATTTGGCTATGGAGATGGACACCTAAGATCTAGGTGCTTTAATTAAATCACAAGAGAGACCAAACATGAGAGAATATTTATATTCTATCAAGGATGCAAATATACAATATAACTACATGAATATGATGGATTGATGTTACTTTGAGAACCCCTAGTTATATAGGATAAGGTGAGACATTGGTCAACATAAGATTATAATGTGTCTTAATATTGTGACTTGAAACATAAAGTGATAATGCCCTAAGTAATCTTGAGTAAACTAGTGTTAATAGGACCTAAGAGGTAAATTTGTTAGGTAAAATACCTCATTCACACCAACACCCTCACTCAAGTGCAACTTAGGGATAATACATGCAAATATGGGTCTTGACTACAAGACCATTTTAGGTACCCATGTACAAATGAATCTCTCAAAAATTACTAAAAGCAAGCAATCCCACAAGCTTTGATACCATGTAAGTGTTGGTATAGAATTTTTCAAACCATCCAAGATTTGGCTATATAGATAGCCACCTAAGATCTAGGAGCTTCAATAAAAGAAGAAAAGAGACCAAACATGAAAGAATAATTATATATTCTATCAAAGTATGCAAATGTACAATATGGGTACATGAATATGATGGATTGATCATAGATTAAGATTGCAATGAGAACCCCTTGGTTAGACAAGCCAAGGTGAGACATAA
Source organism: Sequoia sempervirens (assembly GCA_007258455.2). Taxonomy (NCBI): domain Eukaryota; kingdom Viridiplantae; phylum Streptophyta; class Pinopsida; order Cupressales; family Cupressaceae; genus Sequoia; species Sequoia sempervirens. The sequence goes on from VDFB02000007.1 coordinate 201,928,520, forward strand.
GACAACATAAGATTAAGACATGTGTCTTAATCTCATAACTTGAGACATAGAATGATAATGCCTTAAGAATACTCTAAGTAAACTAACTATGTGAATATGACATAAGAGGTAAAGCAGAAAAGTGAAATACCATATTCACAACAACAAAAACAAACACTAAATCATTTACTTGTTATTGAGTCAAATTATTGTGTTTCTTGGAATGTGTGTGTTCAAACACACTCCAAGTATGCTTATGAGAACATGAAATATATTGTTAGCTCAAAATGCACATCATCATCAACCAAAATCAGTTGGCTTTCTTACCATAAACATCCCATCATTGCATTGAAAAAAATAAATTATATCAAGATTATATCATGTGCAATTTAAAGAAATTATTAAAGGTTTATGGAATCTACCTAGTTTAAATGTGGTCCTACCTTTTATAACAAAAACACTAGAGAATAAACCTTAGCCTACTTGTATATGGGTAACTTTGATATAGTTGCACATAGAACCTCTAGACTAGGGAACATTTTTTCATGCATCTAAGGAAGTTCTCCATGACCTCTAGATCATCTCAAAATGAGGCGTCATATAACAATGTTGGATTGAAATAGCATCCAATGACATGGAGAAGAAATGTATTTGTAAATCCCATCTCTTCAATTATTTTTCATAGCAGTATGTAAATGCCCCTTCCATTCTTCATCCTACTTTTGATATGCTTATTGACCTTACTTATGGAATCATACAAATTTAGGTATTTATCACTATCTACTAGTCTCAAAACTCTAACCAGAAGTTTTAAAAATTTAGACATTTTGTTGTGCCTATATCAAAAAACTATATTAAAAAAAAGTAGTCTATCACAACCTATCATCAATGTCACTTAAGAAATTTAACCCACTAAATTAAAATGAACATTTTTTCAAAATTATCTTTTGTGAACAAAGAATTTGTAATGCAAGGAAGTGGATAGCAATTCTCATCACTCATGGCTACAAAAGTTCCTTGGTTTCTATGAAGGTATGCATCATATTAAACACCCTTGTATGATTGTATATAAATTTGATAAGTATGTGAGCTATGTCCAATACACACTTTCCCTATTCATGTTTGACAATGTCTTCAAGACTTACATCAAAATAATGTTCATGTATAGGCTCCAAAACATAATAGGATACTTCTCCATCGAATGTCTCTCAATAGCAACTCAAGAACCAACATCATTTATAATAAATTGGACCACATTTGTGGCTCTATTTCAATAATCACCATTATATTCACCCTATCTAATACATCCACAAATTTCAAGAAATTTGTACTAAGTTTAGTAAGTAACAAGGATATTAATGAGAGCATGGTTCCTCATATCCATCCACCCATTTGACACGACACTGCAACCAATATTCACCCACTCTTTTTTATATTCAACATCATCCCCATCTAATGTTGTTTCCCTTCACATATCAATGCTCAAAATATCATTAGGTGGGGCTTTGAACTTAAGACCCACTACTATAATGGCATCCACCATAGCTTGTGAGTGTGGAGACACCGCAACATTGAATGACATGCTAGAATAATAACAATTATTAATGGTCTATGTATTTCTCTATAAACATTCTTCATCTACCATATACTCTCCAAAGTCAATTGCACTCCTATTGTATCATGAGGTGCAAAGAAAATGCTAATATTTCCCCCACAATATTTAGGCTTGTAAGATGCAAAACAAGGCATAAAAGAGACAAGTTTTTGTGATGATTTTGACTCATCAAAATGATCAACTCTAGCCTCTAAAGAAATTGATTTGATTGGTGTGCTTGTCCTTGCTTTCTTTGCCTTACCATATGAGTATGACTCAAGTCTTCATGGTCTATCATATGCATGATATTTAGATGGCACTTTTTGTAAAGATTCACACCATGACCTATAACCAATGATAAATGTCTTCATTGCATTCAAAGATGCAAAAATTACATTATTTAAATTAGGGATCATCATGTCATATGTCTATGAGAAGTTTCTCCCGTGTGACAGGATGACTAGATTTACAAAAAAAAATAGATTTTAATCTTTCAAAATTTTAGAAGTTTTCCCTCATTGCCCCTAGAAGAAACCCTTATCACTCCAACCTTGTCACTCCCACCTTTAGATAGACCTATATCTTAAGATTCAAATTACTCAATACTCTGCAACTCTCCATATACATCCAAAGGTATTAAAGAATGATGGTTTGAGAGAGCAATCTTATAAGTATACCAAATCTCTTAATATACCAAACCTTATGATATACATCATACTATGTTAAAATGAAGTTATATAGAAGAGCAAAGTGTTATGGGATTGTAGAGTGACACTAAAAGTGATGGTGTGGAAAGATAGTAGGTCTATCTAAAGTCGTGTCTACTCACAAGAGACAATTCAAAGTAAAAAGGCATGATCATCTAACATTGTGAATCCCCCCTCATCAAATTTATAGTTGAACATACCACTAGAAAAAGGAGAGAGAAGAATAGATAGAGAACATAACAATAAGGAAAGGTAGTTGTATTCTCCTTATCACTCCAACCTATATAACCTTCAAATATACCTCTAAAATATGATTTCTTAAACTACCAATGTGTAATTTTATTAAATGTCACATTTAATGCACCATAGAGAACCTTAAGAACTTTTTTTTGTTATAATATATCCAATATCTTATAAATGTTTTTAGTATTTACAGTCCTATTATTATTCTTTACATCATACCTTTAAACCTATACCCTAAAAAATCAAGGGTTAGAGTTAAAAGTAAGGTGCAATAAAACTTAAAAAATAAATTCTCACGCTAAAACTCAAAAATTCAAGATGTAAGCTTGGGGTTAAGGCAAGCTTAATAACAAAAAGTCTAACTCCAAACTTTACAAATATAGAGTTTAGATCTAGAATTGAGGTGTAATAAAATTAATATGATGGTCTAATCCTAACTCAAATGATTAAAATTATCATGTCCTAACTTTAAACTTAAAACCATGAAAAACATGATTTAAAGTTTGAAATTTGAAGGTTATTTTTTTAAAAAGAACCTAACTCAAATCATAAATTAGGATACAAAACTAAGGTTAGAGTTTTTTTTTTTTTTTTTGGAGTACAAATCATAAATTAGGATACAAAGTTTCTTAAAGCAAAGCCCTAACTCTAATCCCAAAGCTTTAAAAAAATTGAGGTTCAACGTTAAGCCTAGCTTATTATACCAATTAGGAAATAAAGCAATGTTTATAACTTGAGATGAAATAATATTTCCAAAAAAATGTATCTAGAGACTAAAATTATAGAATGGGTACTGTAGAACAGACAAAATCCATCCCAAAAATCTTTGTCGTGGGATCAAATGCTATTTATTGTCGCAAATCGCCTGTAAAATGTTATGAAAATTTGAGAAAATGCTGCAGAATGAGGAAAAATCGAAAAATCGCAATATAGTGAAAATTTGCCAAAATCGCAATTTAAACGCGACCGCCAATTTTTTACCACAGAAAATCGAGATTAATCCGAACTGTGATTAACCGTGACTTCATCAAATATTAAGCCGGACAGAGAAATCTGAAATTTTAAATGTTGAGCATCCAAACAGATATTAGAGAGGTCCTCCCAATAACAAAATAAGCAAATTGAATAGAATTTATATATAGATATTAGAGAGGTCCTCCCAATAACAAAATAAGCATCCGATATTTATATATAGATAGTTACAGAAGTAAAGATTTCAAATTTAATATCTAAACTGTATGTTTGCTTAGGAGTAAACCTAAGATACAGATTGCCTAAAAATATACTGGCTTTTTTCCATGGTAACTAAATAAGAACATTATATGCATTCCTTTAATAATTAAATTTTATATATAGATTAATATCTTCTGTATCATGAAATACAGAAAAAACAGAATGCACTTGTAACATCAACTATTGAGGCAAGAACAAGTTAAACTATGTTACAGGGTGAGAGATTAGGTCAGTATCAAACATGCTTAGATGCTCAGATGTCAGAGAACATTCAATTTACAAAAAGGGAATCTTTCATATATAGCCAAGAAGCCTTGTCAAGGCAGAAAAGAGCATCAATCAACAAACAACCCAATAAATTATCGTCACCCAGAAGATTTAAACTCTCATTTCAGTGATTGGTTTTATTTTGATTATGAGTTAATTACTTACTTTTCTGAATTTTTGTATTCTTTAGCTGGGATTGAAACCCACTTACAGAGCAGTCTGATCTAAGTCTGATTACAACAAAGGCATGGTCAATGGTCTATTATTTGAAGACCAATATTTGATTAGAGTTATCAAAACTATACATAACACTGTTGTTTATTGTTTGTTTGATTAAACAACAGTGACTAAGTTCTTTTATAAATAAAAGCAAGAATAATGCAGTAAACATTGTCTCTAGCATATCTAAGAGGGGTAACAACAAGCTACTACGAATATCCATGAAATTCATTTATGTGAGTGTTTATAGTAGCAAACACTTCTATAAGCTGTCAAGCACCATTTCACTAGCCCCCATATAAGTGCAGTTTCTATGTCTTCTTTGTTTTAATCTCACCTTGATATCAAGACCAAGGTCAACCAGGGACTGGAGGACTACCAATAGTTTCCCTTCAATCTTTTCTCCTTTCCTTGGCGTGTATACCACTGTATAAATATCATCTGCAAGCGCACGCCGAGCAAGAAGTCCACCCACTGCTGCACATGCAGTCAAGTCCTTTGTGGATACCAGTTCATTTTTCATGTCCTTGGAGATTGACTGTGCCACTACAACCACCTTGCTACTAACTCGGTGAACAATACATGCACAGACAGAACTTTTTGAAATGAAAATATCCAAGCAAAAAGGTCGCATGTATGCATCAGTGATCTCTTTAAAGGACATCAATTTCTTCTTTCTTTCCAGGGCTTCTTCTTCGCAAGACCAGAAGTCAGTGTGAATCAGATTAGATGAATTTTGTGCATTGAAGTTTTCCTTGTTAGTTAGTTCATGCTTAAAATCCAAAAGTTTGCTTTTATTTGTTGTCAGCTCAAGTTTTGTTTCTCCTTGTTTCTTGTTATCTTTTCCAGATTTTTTGGTAGGCTGTGTTTTTGGTTTCTTTCGATGAAAATTGAAATTAAGTTCCTCATATTCATGGGAGTCCACATCCAACTTGTAGAACAAGTGTCCACGATCACGCATGTCCTGGATAAATAAAATGAAGTTAGATCAGGGGAAAGGCATTCAACCATCAAGAAGAGTTTTTAAGTGTGAACATATAATCAACTTATTTAAATGTGCATATATGCATCCCTACCTCTGCAATGGTACTTTTAGCCAAACATACAATTTGATGTCATGAGATGATACAGTTTAACATAGAATAGCATACAATTATAGTTAGTGATATGAGAAAAAAAATGATATTAGATGAAGTGTAGCAAATTTCTAAGGAATATTTCTGATGCTCAATGGAGAAGTGATTTATAAGAAAATAACCCTCTTAGATAGTGATTGCTGTGATTAGAGATTACTAATGATAGATCATTTATTAGACTAGAAAACAAAACATAATAAAGATATGATTTACACCATTTTCAACCCTTACACAAAAAAATTCAAAGCAGATTATTCTTGGTATGAAAACAGTATTAATGGCTTTAACAGGTATATGATCCCAATTTGAGCTTCAATACAGAAACTCTTAACATATAAATTTTGCGACCAGTTTGTGTTCATGCAACTGGCCATGTTTGCACAGGAAATTTACCTTGTCTTATATCTCAGTAAATCTCTTCGCAAAAGCCATGCTGAAAAATTTCTCCTTGTAAAGCAGACATAAAAAGTTGATACTTCAAAAATCTATATTATTTTATAAGATAAATTGAAATACAGTTGCAAGCCTACAAATTGCTGAATATTGAAGTCAATGCAATATATCCTTTTGACAGATAAATGCTAAGAAGATGTCAAGGACCTAATTATTGGAATGGGAGCCTCTTCTCTTCATCACTTGGCACTAGTTATCCATGGGATAACCACCCATGCACCCAGTTACTAAAAATCTCAATCTTCACTTCAAATCTTTAATGTGTGCAATTATTACTTACAGAAACTTGTAAATGTCTTCTTCACAATGATTAAACCTTTGAATTTTGTCCAAACCTTGTACCACTTATGGATGTGGAAGCTTATTTGATGCCATTCAAATGAAAAGGTGTAACAAGTTGAAACAAAAGCGCCTCAATGACATCATCTTTGTGGAATACAACTTTTGCCTTCACTCAAAAAAGGTGGAGAGCTCAGATAATCATGATGTGATTGACTTAGATGATATTGATCCATAGAGCAATTGGATTGTCTAGGATGAGGACCCCATGTTTATAGAAGACGAGATTGTTGATTTTGTGAGGCAAGTAGAGAAGGGTGCAGTAGAAGGAGGAAGCATTATATTGGATGACATCATGGTTGAAGATGATGGTGATCTTAGGGATTCATTAGCTTTTAGTTCAAGGGTTGAGCCACAACCAATCATGAAGAGTAAGACCCCAACCAGCATCTTAGAGAATGAAACAAGTTAATGAAGTGTGCAAACTACAAGCGAAGACCATAAAACAGCGATAAGAATGAAAAAACCAGCCATTTGATCTAAAGAACCCAAATTGGGGAGAAAACACTAGAAGAGTGAGCCATTGTTCCTCCTTGAGCCGCTATCTTAAGAGCTGCTACAATGGTTTCTTGCCTAAATCAAAGCTTACATGGACCTCCTCTTGCCTACAACAGCAATGTTCTACAAGATACAGCTCTCTGAGGCTCTTACATACTCCCTAAACCTCTACTACACTCTCAAAGACTCAGGCTGCGAGCAATAATCCTTTACAACCAGTTTTCTAGATATAACACTTAGAAATCCCCTTACCACAGCCTCTTTTGGAAGTTTTATAACAAAAAGAATCACACAGAGTTAAAGAAGCAAGTTCAATCTTCATTGCAACTGAAAGGAATCTATTGGACAAGTTTTGCAGCTCACAGTTCCTACCTCTGTCATTTCTATGATGTGTTTGACAACAGTCGAAACTATTCTATTTGTCCAGTTTCTGATTGGGACAATTTTGACCAATGTCAAAATAGTTAGATGCATTCAACTGTGGTCAAATGCATAAAATCTGCCTTTCCCTCTATCAAGTCTAATTTCCCTATGTGTTCGAGTCCTTTAGTTATTTCTTCCTCTCTGTCTTCTGATCATCAGCTTATGTAACTTGACTTATATGTCATTTTCTCAAGAATGAACCTTAAAGGGATGCTAGACATAAGGGTTAGCTTCAACGAGAGCATAAGTGAATAAACTAGCCTCCTTAACAAACTTGACTTATCCAATAATTTTGGATCATGGTACCTCCACACTCAAGATGCCAAGCACCTAAATCCTATTGCCATTAAAGCAATATCACAGAAATATTTCAAGATTCTAATAACAAAATTGAATCAAATTTGGATCTCAAAATTTAATTATATGCCCTGTAGGTTTCTTTTTGAATTTACACTTGACTCAATTTAAATTTCCAATATTTGCCTCTATAGGTGGCTAGTTCCTCTTCACTTTGACTCCTAACAACAACAAGATCCAATTGTGATTAATTCTACTTTACCTCCTTGGTATGAAGAGATCCATTTGTGATTACATAGAGACTAAGAGAAGCAATCACAATATAAGAGAGTTGTAATGTCCCTTACCCGACTTTGCCCTAGAATTCGCTTGTTGATTAGGTTTAGGGTTTCTTCTTTTCAGAGGAATGTTTTCTTTAATGAAGTAATCTTGGATTGAAATCTGCATTCACCATATTAACAATATTTCCACATATATTTGTTAGCATTAATATCTAGATATCCAAAATATAAACATAATCACAAAAGAAATAATTAAGACATAGGAGGAGTGGCATGGGTAGATCCACCCCAAGCTATCCATCTAAGCCGAAGAGCACAAGCATCCGACCAAGACTACCCACCTCTTGGCCCCAAGTGGCAGGAACGTCCGACCAAGACTATTACACCCTTGGAGTGGCATGCTTAGTGGAAACACTTGTACCTGCTTTCTCTACCCGTGCCATCACCTCAGAAGACACTTAACCTACTAGGGGGGAAGCCAACGGAACTTATAAGTGGTTCTAGGCCTACCACCCCTCCATGGCCACAGCAGATCTTAAGTGGGACCCCCACCCCTCCATGGCCCACCCATGCATTGGGACTAGGTGGAACCTTAAGTGGAATTTCCACCCCTCCATGGCCCATCCTTGCCTTGGGTTCCAGGGACGGATCTTAAGTGGGGTTTTTAGGCACCACTTTTCTCAAGCCCTTCCTCCCTAGTAGGGTCGCAAACACTCGGAAGACAATCTTTTAAGAAATCAAATGCATTTTCATTTATCATTGATTCTTTAAGTCCATATTACATCATTTTCTAGAACAATCATCATTATGATAATACTAAAGAAAGCATTGCATCAATAATCAGATTAGCAATATCTATTATGCATATGCAATTCTAGATTAATAAAGAAACAGTATAGCCTATGTACAATCCCATTAATGTTCCTTTCTATATGTAAATAGCATCAAATATATATATTTGCAACTAGAAAGATAATGCTTTGAACAATACAGAAATTAGAATTAGCCATTTCAGAATTGTAGTAATTTAAATTTATCATATTCTTCCCTATGTTGCCCGTACATGAGGTGTGCATACTAGAGTTTCAGATTGATCACCTTAAGTCATTCAAAGGTCAGTCATGGTTTAGACAGGAATTAGATCGGGTTTTATCTCTAAGCCATTTGTATATTAGATAAGGAAAAAAAACAGTCTGTTGCATTTATTAAAGAGATCATAGGGTGTAGTCAATGATGTTCAGACGTCTATTGCTGAGTGATTTTCTAATTCTGAAGCTTGGACATGCTAAACATTAATGGCTAAGTGAATTACTTCACCTGATTTGATGTATCTTCCCCATATTCCTTAATCACCTTCCTGTTCTTCACTTTATTTTCCTAATGACAGATCTCATTATTATTTATTTCTGATTCTTCCTTATTTTCTTTTCTTGTAGATGTTCCTTCCTCTTCCCTTTGAAAGTCCAAGTCTATTCCTTTAAATACCCCACGATTTGGTGGAGGATCACACCCTTTCCCAAACCGTGGGCTCCTTAGAATAGTCACGTCTCTTTTCTTGAGCGCTGACTTTGTCTGTCTTAATATGCTAAATGCCTCTAATACTATTCAATCTTAATGATGACTCTTTGGATCGATGCTTTATTCATTGGTTTATTAAAGTGTAGTCACCATTAATATCATGTCATGTATTTATAATATCGTTTATTCTATTTTACAAATAATATTATTTATTCTATTTTATAATTATAATGATGTTTTTAGACTGGATTCCTATATAGTAAAAATATATGAAGTATTATATTTTAGATTACATTTATTTACATACTTTAATATTTATTTGGTGTTTTTAATACTTCATATTTTAATACTAAAATATAATAGCATTAAATTGTTATTTTTTTCTCATTTATTTGTATTTCGAGGTGTTATAATTTCGGGGACATGACAAGAGTTCATTGATTATCCTACAATTTGATTGTTGTGATGGGCCTTCTTTTTGAGATTTGCTTGGATGGATATGACAATTTGGATAGAGCCAAGGACTGTCCAAATCCCAATGAGGGTAAATAAAAAAAATTCAGAGCACACTAATCCATGATAGGAATGGTAATAACCCTACTACACTCCTCAACCATAGTTCTAGAGTTCCTCATAAATATAACCACATTAGATAGTGTAGGCTGCACTACTATGCTAATGATGCGCACAACTCAAACATAAACACATGCCCACACACATTATCTGCAGAAAGAGGATGGCCCAAAATTTCAATTTATTATACCCTTTCAAACAACGAAGAAAGAGGGGGTACTCCAAGAAGACCCCTGTCACATGAATAGAGCACAGCTATGTAGGAAATGCTTGAAAAATAGACTATGTCCCATTGAAGAACTGTCTACAGTGGCTCTAGTTGGATTAGACATTCAACTCTATCATTACAGCCCTAGGAAGGACCAATTCTTCAGAGCCATACTCAATGAATAAACTAAGTGTGTGTTTTGCTTCTGAGGCAACAATGGACAGAACAGTGGCCTCCTATAACAGATCTCTCATTAACATACATGTGATTGAGCCTTTCCCAGAGAGGTCATATCTTCATTTGGGCCACCCATTGGAATAGTAATATATGACAACATTCTATGCAAGTACCACAATTGCAATGAATACAACATTTGCTGAGAAACTGTCCTACTTTAAAATTGGTTACCACCGCCACTAATAAACTAAGAGTGCCTTTGTACTTCTGAGACAACAATGGATAGAAAATAGCCTCCTATGACAGAATTTCTATTAACATATGAATGATTAAGCCTTTTCCAAAGAGATTGAATCTTCATTGCTGGGCCACACATTGGAGCAATAATACATGGCAACATTCCAATGAAGTGCCACAATTACCATGAGTAGCACATTTCTTGAGCTTCCCTACACCTTAAAGATCAATTCATACCACTGCTAATCCATCATCTTCCAAAGGACTGGAATAACTAACAAAGACATCTAACAAATCAATAGCTACCCACTCCAGTTCTACTATCACAACAACTTGTGGGGGAAAAATACATACCACAACCTTTTTTTAATGCTAAATCAACTCAACAAGCACAGAGACGCAATGAAAGATTTAATGCGCAATGAATAAAACAATATTTATGTCAAAACAGTTATAGATACACATTCTAGAGGAAGCAATTGAAGAAAAGCCAGTCAATACTCATCAGCAGCTACCATGGCCACCACAAAAAGCAACTTACACTTATATGTCTATCCTCAGTCAACCTGCTAAGATAATGTAGTTAGTTCTTAAGGAATATAAATGAGGCCATCTAACAAGTCAATAGCCACCCACTTCACTGCTAATATCACAACAACTTGTGGGGAACAAATACATAGCACTTGACCTTCTTTCAATTTTAAATCAACTCAACAGGCACAGAGAAGCAATGAAAGATATAATGCACGAAGCATAAAATGATATATATGTCAAATCAATTCTAGATACACATTCTAGAGGAAGCATCTGAAGAAAACCCAGCCAAGACAGCTCAGCAGCTACCATAGCCACCTCAAAAAACAACTTCCTCTTACACGTCTCTCCTCAGTCAACCTACAAAGATAATGCAGTTCATAAGAAATATGAATGAGGTCCTCAATTGTTTGGGACAAAGGTAAATTATATTGGTGTCTATACACAAAAATGACAGGGGAGTTGTAGGTTTGGTTCAATCTTTTGAATTTAACTTAGACTTGTCCATATTCTCAGACCATATTCTACTTTTTTAAGTTGCTAGAATTGTCTGTTTAAGAGATTTACTCAATGGAAGGATGCAACAAGAAACCCCTATGTAAGTATGAGATGAGATATTAATGAAGTTTTATTTCCATGGTAAATGGGTTGTACATTTTATTCTAAACATGCAGCAGAGTTATTTATGAACTTTGTTCTAACTGCAATCTGATGTCACAATCCATTTCCAGTTGTTGGAATGGAAAAACTTTTATTTGATAAATAAACTTATTTGTGGGTATATCTCAATCATTATTTGATTAATATTGTTTTAAGGAGGATTATTATCATGGATTAAATGTTAATGATGTTCCATTTAAATCACATTGGCTAAAATCAATTGTTATTCAGTTAGCATTTATTGTATCTTGATTTGTTTATGATTAGTTATCTTTGATTATCAATATCATTCTACATCTAATTGACTTAGACAAACTTCCTATAGGTTAGCTAAGGTGCTTACTGGACAAATCCTGCAAATAGTGACGAGACCCTTAGGGAGATTACCATCACAAAGAGGTTTAGCAGATTTGAGTGGGGGATCTCTGGTGAGAGACTACAAGGACGACTGCACACATTACTTCTTGTATTTTGTTGTTTTACTACTATCTAACTTGCTTTATTTGTTTTGTCATGTTGATGAGTACTTGCTTGAGCCAGTGTTGCATGTGTTGCTTTGGCATTTCTTTAGAATTATATTTTGCTTAAATCAACTTATGGTATAAACATACCTAGGTCCTAATGTTACAAAACTCATTAGGTAGCTGGCAAACTCACCAAGTGCCAAGGCAAGGTAGGCCAAACAAGGGCTACAAACTTGTTGGTAAGTCTCAGCGAGTTTCTGTCAAATTCATCGGCACTCATGAGTCCCACAGATCAGACTCAGCCAGACAATAACAGTAAAAAATGAAAAGAAATACAAAAGAGCACCCATATTTATATTTTACTAGAGCAAATTTCAATTTTACCAAAGTAATCAAACATTGGATCTGATAAGCCCTGGAAATGTATGACTATGTAGAAGAATTCTAACTCTTAACACATGTTCATAAACATCTATACAAAGCCAACTCATACTTTTCATCTATTCCATCCATAAAATACTTTTGAAGTGATTTATGTTGTATATAAAGTATTGTAGACAAATTGATTGCTTCTAAAATAGAAATAGATGGAACGAACTAATGAACTAAACTTGTTATTAGTAAGTATTTGTGTAGTTGTATATGTGAAGCTACTGGACATAGGAAAGAGTTGCAGTTGTTGTGTAGAAAGTTTCTAGTTGCTGCAACAAGTCAGTTATTGTGCAAAAAATTTCACCTGTTGCACAACAGTTTCCTACTTGCTGTGCAACCTCTTCCCTATCTGTCATGCGAGACAAAAGAAGACAATGAGTTGTCAACCAGTTTGTTGATGAAAGAATAAATCGACTAGATTAACACAAAAGACAGAATAACAAACACTCCAACTTGGAAGCAAGAAATTCCGAAAGATATACTGTTTGTTTCACAAACAAACAATGTATTGTTGGAGAAATGTTTAGACAGTTGAACTGTTTAAGGACAGAGGATAGAAAAGGACAAGTTTGTTGTACGAATAATTAGGTGGCAATCTGATTTAATTTGTTGCAACAACTCACCTCCTAGTGTCTATATATGCATAGAAGTCTTAGTCAAGTAATACCTACATACTCTTTCATTGTCTAGCTTTCAAAATAGTCTATTGTGCAGATGCTCAGCAGTTCTGTCATTGAAAGACATTTATTATATTAATTCAAGGATCGGTTTAAAGGAGTGTGTGTGATCTGCACATCAGTCTGATCGAGGCCCACTCAAAATGATTGATGGCTGCTATTAGGCTTGTTTTGTTTTAAATTTTAATATTATTATCAAAATCACAAAAAGGTGTGTTGTGAATTGAAGTATTTCTTCTAAGTGTGCTAATAGATTCAGTAAGTTTCTCTAAATTCAGAGACTTTACTTTTAGTCAATTGCTACTTGTGCTTCAGTTTTTCTCAAAAGTCCCCAATAAGATTTGCATTATCATTTAGACACTCAGCCTTACGAAGGATTTGTGATCCTGCATATACATTGCATGTGATGCACTCAAAACCTATGTCCTTGCATTTGAAACAATATTGAGTGTGCTCAATAGGATCAATTAGGGTACACTCAACTGCACTCATTCTTCAACCAAAATCTGTTTCATTCTCATTTATCTAGGGCATAATTAGTGCTCTATGACCTCAATGCCCATGATTTTTGTAGAATTTAAAGCTTGTTTAAGCAATAAAATTATGAAAAATGTCTTGCCATGAAGGTACATGTGGCATTTGTTAGTGTTTTATAGCTTCGGGAGCTATTTTCCCTTAGTTAAAGGCTGGTCGGCCTTCATGTTTCAAACAATATTTATGTTCTCTAGGGGCCGACCTAGAGAAGAGGTTGCCTAACTTGTATTTAAGGAAGGTGAAGACTTGTCATTTGATCATCACATTCATTCTCTCATTCGCATCTCCTAAATAGCAGCAGAAGTTCGCCTTTCCTTGCAGCAGGTCTGAATTCAAGAAGAAGTATCTTCATTTGTATTAGCACCAAGGAGAAGTGTCTCCATTCATTGTATATACTCAGCCTTGTGTAAGGCCTGATTCTGTAAGCAGATTTCTGCTCTTATTATTCTGATATATAAGAAGAGATTATTTTGCTGGGTTTTTCTCCCTCGAGAAGGAGGGTTTTCCCAGGGTAAACCTTGTGTTCATTGTCTTATGTGTTGCATTCTGATTGCTTACATTTCTGATCCTAAACCTAACATGGTATCAGAGTGGGTCTAAGAAAAGATCTAATTAGAATTGTTAAGCAGTCTGAAGGAGATATGGTATGGGCAAAGCTATGGATGGTTTCTCGAATCAGACCTAGTGCCATTTGAGCAAAATTATGTAGAGAAATCGAAGTAGTCAATGCAACAGGGTTTTACCAAGGCTATTGAGGAGGCTGTGGATGAGATAAGCAGGCAAGCAGCATCACTGGAGACATCTCTCGAAGAGGAAGAATCTATACAGATTGTCATTGCAATCAGTTTCTTCAAAGAGGAGGAAATGTCATTCAGAGGGAGTTAAATTCCGAGAATTCAAGACAAGAGTTGAGAGCATGAAAAGAATTAAGGTTCTGAGATCAGTCAATGGAGGGGAGTTCACTTCTAGAGGATTTCTTTGCAATCTCTGAGGCAAGGATCAAGAGGGAGTTATTTGACTTACTGAGAAGAAGTGAAGGTGTTAGGTTGCAGTGTTGCAAGGATAGGTGCTAAAGTCCTTGGAAGACCTCTTCAGTTGCAAAGAACAGAATTGCACAAGACAGTCAATCTGGATTAGACATTGGTAGCTCCGCAAACCTATTCAGAATAGGGTGATCTAGGATGAGGCCGAGAAGGACAGTCCTAAACTCTCGCAAGTCAGTAGTGCCAGAGGTGTGCGTTGGAAACCATTCCTCTAAGGCAAGCATTGCAGGAAATCTTGGACGAGGAGGTCAGAAGGTTGATGCAAGTACTTGGAGCTTCAAAGGGAGTCACATCATCATGAAGATTTGTTGTAATGTATATTTCTCTAAGATGGAGAAATATGAGGTGAAAGCCCTTGTAGTGTATATTTCTCTGAGACGGAGAAATATGAGGTGAAAGCCCTTGTAGTGTGTATTTCTCCGAGACGGAGAAATATGAGGTGAAAGCCCTTGTAGTGTATATTTCTCTGAGATGGAGAAATATGAGGTGCGAGCCCTTGTTCATTTCTGAGACTAAGATGAGACGTCATGTTGAGAGACTCCATGACAACATCACGTTGAGAGACTCCGTGATGAACCCTTCTACTTGTGTTTCTTTCCACACATGAGAGTAGCCATGGTGGACGTCATGTTGAGAGACTCCATGACGACATCACGTTGAGAGACTCAGTGATGAACTCTTGTACATCTCTGAGACTGAGATGTGGTTTTCCACAAATGGGTGTAGCCATTGTGGGCGTCATGTCGAGAGACTCCATGACGAGGATATCTGGAAAATACCTCCCTAGCTAAGAGGGAGTGTTAGTGTTTTATAGCTTCAGGAGCTATTTTCCCTTAGTTAAAGGCTGGTCAGCCTTCATGTTTCAAACAATATTTATGTTCTCTAGGGTCCGACCTAGAGAAGAGGTTGCCTAACTTGTATTTAAGTGAAGACTTGTCATTTGATCATTAAATTCATTCTCTCATTCGCATCTCCTAAATAGCAGCAGAAGTTCGCCTTTCCTTCCAGCAGGTCCGAATTCAAGAAGAAGTATCTTCATTTGTATTTAGCATCAAGGAGAAGTGTCTCCATTCATTGTATATACTCAGCCTTGTGTAAGGCGTGATTCTGTAAGCAGATTTCTGCTCTTATTATTTTGATTTATAAGAAGAGATTATTTTGTTGGGTTTTTCTCCCTCGAGAAGGAGGGTTTTCCCAGGGTAAACCTTGTGTTCATTGTCTTATGTGTTGCATTTTTTATTGCTTACATTTCTGATCCTAAAACTAACCAAGGCCTTTATTTGGGCTTGGTATCGGGGATTTCATCCCTTGACCCACCCTATATTGCAATTGGGCACATACCCAAGGTGCTGCTCCTCAATCCTATTTGGCGATGTTGCCCCCCAAGCCCCACTCTAGTTTAAAAAAGCAAGAAATAAATATTATTTTGGCCTATGCCAAATGGAAAAGTAGTGTTTTTTTTTTCCTATTTTTATGAATTTTCCAATATTTTTTAATTTCCCGAGTTTTTCTAAGTAATAGGATTAAAATTATACTTTTGGTTTGCGGAGTCAAACCCAATCCCCAATAACCCTACTATGGTTAGTGATGTTAGGCCTATTGATGTTGGGTCAAGTGATATAGGCTTGACTTTAACATAGTTCAAGGCTCCATCTTGTGCTTTTTTTATGACATGGGTATTGTAATTCATGATATTTGTGCACCAAAAACACTCAATAATATTTTATATTTAAAAATCTTGTTTCCTTCAGCTTAGTTTGAAGAATAGTTGTGTATGTGATCAAAAAGTACATGTAATTGATTAGTTTTTAAGGTTTTTAAAGTTGATTTAGAGAAGCATGCAAAGAAAAACATGTAGTTCTTTAAAAGATCTCTACATATCTTGTTTTCTTTTTCAAATTCCCAAGTTTGAGTCCAAAACAAGGCTGTCAAGTCTGTGCTGAGTTCGAATCTGGTAACTATGCTAGGGCATTTATCATGGTCACAAGACCCTTAACTTATACTGAAAAACATTTAGGTTTTGAAATCCATGGCGATTCAAATAAAAAAGTTGTAAAAACATATGACATCGCTTAAACTGTGCCTTGTTGAGTGACGGTTTGTTTCTGGCTTGTGGTAGCTTAAATGTTTTTGGTGTTCTGTTATATTTAAATTGTATCTTGCAATGACATGGCACATTTAAGTGGGTGTGATATCAAATGCTTCTCTTCAGTTTTGAATGCTTTAGTTTTGGTTGTGATTGTTGCTTGAACTGGGGTTAGTGATGAAATGTGAGATGGAAATCTTGTGCATACATTACCATGATGTTGTAGGCTAATTGGGCCTTAAACCCACTGTCTTGATTGCATGAAAAGGCAGCAGCAGTTTGCAATTATTTATGGGGGTTTTACAAGCAAATTTTTTGGGAAAATTTTTGGCCATTTGGGGTTTTTTGCAGCCATCAATCTTTTAGCAAAGAAATACAGAGATGTGGTTCTATGTCTTGACTTTTGCATAAAGGAATATAGAGGTGCAGCTGTGTCTTTTCCTTTGTTGTTGGGGTTTTTGCATAAAGGAAGAAGGTGCACTTGAGAAGGAGGGAAAAGGGATGCCATTTACAGCTGGTATAGTGTGAGGTCGGTCTTTGATTTCTTCTTCTGATTCTTCCTTGAATTTTAAATGGAAAATTTGGTATATTTTGGTGGTAGGATGGTATATGGATTTCTTGTATATTTTTTGTTGCATTTTGAATAGGGGGAAAGAAATAGGCCACTGCCTAAATAAATCATAATATAAAATCTGTTTCTTGCATTTTAAGGAGAGTGAAATGAATAATATCTAGGGTTCAGATCATATAGATTTGTTAGTCGTTCTAAGACTCAAATTTCAACAAGATTCTTGTATGTTGGCAATTTTCTCATAATCTTTAAGATTAACCATTGTTATAACTTACAATGGGGACTTATTGATATAAGGCATAATTTTAATCGATTCAATGCTATTAATACAAAAACATTGCCATGCTGGCCTATGTTCTGAAACAGTAAACCACATCCCTATGATGCATAATAGAGAGAGGTTTCATAGGAGTGAACTTGGTTGTCCCTTTCAGCATTGTTTGGGAAAGTAAAAAGCAGAAACAGATCTTACTTGGGAGTCCATATGTCATCTTGAAACTTGTAACTGGTTATCATTAAAACATGTTTACATGATGTTTAAATCATAGTAAAATCAGTCATCATACTAACACTCATTTCAACATATTAAACTGATGTTGTATTCAATCATACCCTTTTGACGAGTTTGCACAGGCTATAATTGTATCAATGTTGTTTGAATCAACTGAGAGCATTGGTAACTATGGTACAGGTTGTACACGATATATATGGTAACTGAAATCGGGACATGGCAGTTGACAGTGCATGATGGGATAATCCGTACATTTCACTTTGGATTTATTATTAACTTGGGTTGATATACATTAGGACTTGAAACAAAACTAGTTTGAATGGGACAGCTTTGTCGCTGATTCTTGAACTTGGATTGGTATACATTATGGATTACAAATTGCTAGAATACTATAACAGTGTTACTCGGGGATGTGTCCCTGGTCCAAAAACACCAGTCCCTATCCCGAGGATGTCCTGAGGATGGGAGGATGGCTAGGGGACATCCCCTAGGCGTCCCCAAATTTGCAAAAAATCATGGAAACGTCCCAGAAACCCAAGGACTTCCCTGCCTGCAGCCAGGGAAATCTGGTTGTCCCGGGGACGGCAGGAGACATCTGGGACATCCCTTGACCGTCCCAGGGACAGCTAGTTGTCCCCTGCGGCAGGCATAAATTTAAAAAAAAAACACACACACATTTCAGTTTAAACAAAAAACATTTTTTATTTTTTATTTATTGTTTAGTGGGCCCCTCCCTCCCAGCTCACTAAATGACACTATCAAGTGTCATGTTAAACTGTTGTTTGACTGCCTTTACAGTGGCTTAGGGTTTCATGCCTATGAGTTTGTCCACCATTATTTGTAGCTTCACTTCTTGACAATACTGTGCTTCTTCATCGTGTGAAATCCTCTCTGCTTTCCTTTTGGTATTCACCTATGATCTTGTGCCTCTTCATGGTAGATTATCACAAGATACATGGCTGTGCTATTGAAACTTACACTGTCTTTACTTCAAATGGAGCACTGTTCACTATCTCTGTCCTCTACACCTTGAAACATTATCATATTGCTCTGTACAGTAAACACTGTCCTAGTCATGTGTACCTTTCATGAACCACTGTCCTTTGAAGGTTGTTGTTTGGACTGTCATCTGACTGTGTAGATTGTCATGACAGTGCTTACTATAGAGTATACTGTACCTTTGCTATCATGTCTCATGAAATTATACACCATTCTTTCTCACTGAACTGTCTACTGCCTTGTGAGTTCCTGCCTTGGAATCTATAACCATATCAACTTGATTAGATGAAATAGCTTCAGATGGTAGAACAATGATGACTACCTTGGACAGACCTGGAAGAAGACAGATATCTCTGTGCAGCATTAGCATATGTCACATGACTTTACAGCACACTAAACTGTGCTTCATCAACTACTAAGGTCCATATACTATGATGAGAATAGGAAATGTTGGATTTAGGTTCACTGTTTTGAGTATATACTTGAGTTGGAACAAATTCATTGAATTCATTCACCCATACAATCCCTTTATCCTTCTATCACAAGAGTCCATCTTATTAAGCAACCTCCCTTTCCATTATAAAACTTGTAACTGTCTCTCTCTACAAGCTCTGTGGACTGTCATGGTACAATCATTTTGTTGACTGTCTTGGATTGTCATATGATAAAACTTGTATGTTATTTTTTAATATCACATGCATATTGACAATGAATTCTGAATGCATATTGAGTATTGACAATGAATTATGAAGTTATGAACACAAATGTTAAATGTTAAGGCTTTATAATGTATATATGCATGCATGCTTTATCCATATTTTCCTATGAATATTTAAAGTTTCCCTATATTTTATATAGCCGTCCCCTTTGCCATCCCCTAGCCGTCCCCAAAATTGGCTTGAAAAATCGGGGACATAGGGACGCATCCCATCGTCCCCTGCCATCCCCGTCCCGGAAACTCGGGGTAACACTGTAGTCTGTACTATACTAGCTAGCCAAGTTTTCCTATACCCATTGGATATAGCTTTTGGGTTTATGCGGAGTAATTCCTTGCCCATTTGTAGAAGTGGCTGAACCATGCTGGTTCAGTCAAGGGTATCTTGACACCCCTTAAGTGAACCACCACACCCTAAAGCACTCAAAATACTATAATGCCATTAGATGGCTTTGTTCAAGCGGTCCTTTAAGACATACTTTCTTGGATGTATTAAGATCTTAGGCTTTGTTGAATTAAAATGTATTTCATGAGATGGATAATTTTTGGTAGTAGTGCTAGTTGTTGCTAAGAGTATGGTTTGATAGGTGTTGAGTAAGCCAATGGGAATTTTGGCCCTCATTATCTTTTCCAACACCCTCAATATGGGCTGACTGGAGTTGGGTAAGCTAATGGGATTCTTGCCTTCATTATCTTTTCCAACACTCTCAAGTCTCAACCTCTTATACTTTGAAATCTTTACCTCAATCCATATGTATACTAGATTTCATTATGATTTGCTAAACATATGGGAATAAGGCTACTTGTCTTCAAAATAATGTATACAGCATACTTGTAAACTTGGCAAGTACAACTACATAAAATAGAAGAATGGGGCTCCTACACACCTAAATTAGTAGATCACGCCTACAATTCCAAGAGAGTGATAGAGAAAAGCTTTTCCAAAAAATATGATAAAACACATATATTGTATTGATATGGAAAAACTGATTGATTACATAGTGAGCGGTAATACCCTTAGTTATAACAAAAAGGGTAGCTTTTTGGGCAAACTACTACATAATCATAATAACTAAGTTCAAAGAACCTTGTAGAAGATTCTCACACAAGCCACCTACCTTAATTGTCTACATAACACTACTTACATATCGCGTGACAAAAACTATGAGCTTTATAACAAAATAGCTCATTAACATTACGTAACAAAATATGTTGTGTTTGGAAACACAGCATGCCCTCCCCCTTAGGGAGCTCTGTCCTGAAAGCTTGAAGGCCTACAGAATCTCTCTCGTGCATATTCTTTGTATTCCTCTTCTTATCCCTTGGTTTAAAAAATGAATATATGAAACCACTTGATTCGGATAGAATATTATTTAATCATCTATCATGATAAAATTGATGAATTCATTTGATGTGCCCTGATGTAGATTCTCAAGGAAGTCATATGGATCCATGTATACCTTAGTATAATTTTCATCCTATAATATGTCCAATGAGAGATTTGGGAAGTTTTCATGATCAATTGCAATTGTAAAAATGAAGATTCATGTTGAGCACTATCCTTGATTACTTTCTTGTGATTATGCACAATCATTTATGTACCAGCTTCTCTTTCTATCATAGTTCCATGCAGTTTCCTATAGGGGGATGGGGAGACAGGTTTCGGGGCTGGTGCTACCAAAGGCCTAAGTTTGAGGACATTGGGGGCACAGCGGTAGGGGGTGGTACAAATACATATAGTACTTGAAAAATTAGTTATAAAAAGATGCTTAAGGAATAAGTATAAGAGTTTAGAATTACAAATTTACAAATGAAACTTTGGCATACTAAGTAAACAAAAACAACTAAATAGTAAACACATTGTAATGATTGCATTGAACATTTCAAGTGAACATTAACAATGAAAATGTCGAATTTGGAATTTATAATATATTTAAAATTTCATAATGATGATTACAAAGTTCAAAATGACGAAATGGCCTAAAGTGATGCCTCTAATCATCCCTAAACTCCTCATCACTAAAACTACTAGACTCCACATGCTCAAGCTCCTCCAAACCAATACCAAGCAGCTTTGTCTATGTAGCATCAACATCAACCTACACTAGGTCCTCTAGCTCTAAATCCCATTGGGATGCTAGACTCTCCTTTTATGTAAGTGAGTTGCTATCAATGAGATGCAAGGCACTATGTATAGCCACAAGCTTCTCCACCCTCCTAGAAGTAAGCCTATTCCTCTCAATGGGGCAGATGAAACTATAAGTAAACCAGTTACTCTCAATAGTAGAAGAACTAGAAACCTAAGATAGAAAAAGAATGGCTAGCGAGGTAGTCAAAGAAGTAGGCCCATGCATAGTTCACAACAAAATTGGGTCCTCCTATGCCATTGTCTCCCTATCTATCTCGATCTCCTTAGAATATCCCCTAAGAGTGGTAAATTTTGTTCACTCAATGCGAATGATGCTGCCATCAATAGAATCACACATCTTTTAAATAACCTTCATGAACCCTACCTTCACCTCAACATCCTATATAGGTGTAATTCTACCAAGCCTTTGCATGTGCCACTTTGGGTTCAATGCATAAGCAGCCATGTGCAAAGGAGTGCCAAGCTTCTCCCTTCTATGATGAATGATTGGCTGAATATGTTTGTTGTAGAATTGCAATATGGAGTCTTTTTGTCGCACAACAACCTTCATTTGGTCAAGCATAGTATCAATGCACTCATACACCTCTCCAAGGCTAGGTGCATTGGCATTCTCATATATAATTACTCTAAAGACTCAAGTAATGATGTAGACAATACATTTTGCATCACCCGAAAAAACATCACTCTTCACCACATCCTTCACCCTCTTTCCTTGCTTTGTCTTGGACTTAGACCATTGATTCCATTATGTTCTCATAACCATTAGTTGCAATGCCTCTTGCAACTAAAGCATCCTCTTCAAGAGAATGAAATATGATGCATATCTAGTCTCTATAGGTTTCAAGAATTCCTTCTTGGAGAAGGTCTTGAAGAGTGCATGTGAAGTGTGGTGGTTGCAAATAAACATCTGCACATCTTTAGCATTACTAACAATTGTTTTGATCCAACCAATTTTTCCATGTCCTTGAGTGCACTATTAATGGCATGTACACAACAAGGAGTCCACCAAATATGCTGCCTCAATTAACTCCCTCACAATTTTGCACACATGGGTTGTGTTTGTCACTACTTGCACCACATTTTGTGGCCCAACCTCCCCTATAGCATCTTTGGGGATTTAAAACTGAAAATCAGCATCCTTGCAATGCCCTGAACAATCATCATCCCTAAGGAAATAAGGGCCCTCTATACGTGTAACCATGATATTGACGAGTTGACAATTCCTAATATCCGTCCACCCATCCATGGCTATGCTACATCCACTCGTGACCTAGGATTCCTTCATTTTATCCATTAAAATATTAATCTTGGAATATTTCTTATCCAAGATTGTTGTCCTCAATTTAGTCTCCCCTAGTGGCACATATGATGGTCCCACCCTTATTATCTTTGCCACAACCTCCTTATAATAAGGAGACTGAGCCACATGGGAATGGAATGCCATTGGCAAAGAAGAATTTGCCAATGGCATCATTTGCCTCATCCTTCAATTGCATATTGAATAAATCTTCAATAGGGTTTGGAGCATCACCAGTCACCCTTTGTTTCCCCTTAGACTCTACCACCTAGGCCCCTGAACAAGAAAAAATTGGAATGTGTGCCTATGGCCTTTGCAAAGTAGTAGAAGTAGAGCTTTGAAGACTACTCCCCCTTAGTGGTAAAGAAGCAAATGTAAGTGTAATTTCTTCACTACCGCCCCACAATTTACTTATCTGAGCTCTATATTTAAGGTTTTTTGCCAACTTTTGACATACTTCTAGACCTTTTCCCTGGATATGAAGGAGGTGGGCATTAACTCTGGTAATGTTGCCTTGAAATTCAAGTTTACAAAAGTGGCACTTCCACAATCTAGTGCCCCCAAATGTCCCAATCTTTACTTGTAACTTAGTTGCAAATTGTTTTAAAGGGGACTTAGGATCAAAGGGACCCTAGCATATTTTTGCAACATTTTGGAAAGACAAATAACATTTGCACTCCCAATGGAACTAGTGGCTTCACCCCTCTCTACTTGTATACTTTCATCAGGTGCATAGTTAGATTCAATTTCAACTTCTTCTTCAACCTCTTGAGGCTCAACCTCATCCTCCTCATGCTATGAGAACTCATACTCATAGAGACACTACAAGAAATAATATAAAATTGATAAGTTTATAATTTAAAAATTCAAATTTGAATCATGCATAATGCAAGAGATTAAGACACAAGGATTTTCTTTTTGTTTTTCTTACTTCAAGTCGCACAAAGCACAAAAGTAGGGGATACACAAATAGGAATCCTTGTTCTTAACCTACAAGGATTTCACTTTTTTTTCTTACCTTAGGTCGCTCAAAGCATAGAAGCAAAAGATACACAAAAGATAATGTCTTAATTTGATAAAAAAATTGAACATCTAAATAATAAAATATTGCTGTTCTAAAATTTAAAAAAAAAAAAAAACTGATCATAATTCATTTGTAAAACTAAAATAATGATTGAAATTGAAATTTGCAACAATATAAATTGTAAACCCCTAAATTAATTACTAAATCTGTCAACTAAAATTATAAGTACTAATTAGTTACTAAATTGAACTGTGAATTTTGATTTTTTTTTAAAACAATTATGAAGGAAGCCTACCTTGAGGCTGGATTTATGCTTCGAATCCTTTGATTCAATGGTGGATTAATGTCGCTCTTTCTCTTCCTCTTGCTCTTCCTCTCACTATTTCTCAATCCTAATGTCTTCACTTGAGATCCTTCTCTTTTAGAGCTTGCTATTGCAACTTTCAACTTTGTTGTTGAAACTTTGAAGTGAGTTGGAACGAGGCTTAGATGTCTATTTGTAAGTTTTTTGTGAATGTTTAGGATTTGGGTGGGGCACATAATTTGGGTTAGGCCCTGTGGCACACATTTCAAGAAAACTTTTTTTTAATTAACTTTTGTGGCTATTTGCCATAGGGTACGCTTGAAAGTCTCTAGGACATTCAGAGGACTCCTGAGAGTCCCTTGGACATCTTGGGGATGTTTTAGAATCCCCTAGAAGCCCCCAAAAAAAGGGGAACATCGTGAAAATGTTCCCTCTTGAGGGGGACATCCCAAAAAGCTCCCCGAGTATCAAGGCCATGGTGGGTCAGAGAAGAAACATCCCCTCCAAGTCCCCGTGTCCCGAGGATGTCCCCATCCCAAATATGTGGGGATTTTTGAGGGGGGTGATGTGTCCCCATGGAACACTGCTTTCTATAAATAGGCACTCATCATCATAAAATGTACCATGAAGTGAAGACTCACCAAATAGAATTTCAAATATTTTTTACTTCTTGTACATCATATTGGATGGAAGACTCGTCATAGAGAGGAAGAGAATTAACAAATATATTCTAAATTTAAAAAATATTTTTCTTCATGAAATAGAAGCTCAAGAAGGTTATGTTCATCTAACCAAAAGAAATCTATGATACCATTCCCTAGATTTATCCTCCAAATCTAGATCCATGCATTTTTTTTTTCATATTCTGATTTCAAATCTAGATGAATAATAAATCTATTAAATGCAATACCAAATGCATTCAATACTCTTTTAGCCCCTTCTCTCCTAACATTGTTTGAATGCAACTTCTTTTTCTTCCATATTATTTGTAACACAGGGCTTTTAAAGATGAAAATAAGTGCTATTTGCATACCATTTTTATCTCTAAATACTTGATAAAAATCTATTAGAAAAAAAAAAAATCATTTAAAAGGTAAATAAATCTACTTTCCAACCAAAAAAAAAGCAGAAAGTCATGACTTTCTGAAGTCAAGGTATCAAAATTTCTGATTTGTAGACGATTCTAGAACAGCAATTTGTAACAGCTATATTTCCCTCCATATAATTTCAAAATTAATGACCTTATACTTATTACTTATTAGAAGCACCTTGAAGTCCAATTTCCAGAAGAAAAAAAAATCATCTCATTCTAACACTTCAATAAAAAGTTATGGCCTATGCTATATATGATTTTTCTTGCACTGTTGATCTGAAACGAACTCTAATACCACTGCAGTGTGCCTGCAACCCTACTAAGCACAATTGCACAAAATAGAACAATGGGGTACCTGCACACCCAAATTAGTGGATTGTGTTAGATTTGGTTGTGAAACCACCCAAGATCAAAGTGACTGAAGGAAAGCAAGATAAGAACCCAAAAATGAACAAAACTCAACACTCTCCTAGCATTGAACTAGACTCACAATTTGAGCTAGTGTTCTCATTAGCATAGGGAGAGGTGAGGGCTTGTTTATATAAAAAAATATAGCCATATAAAACCAAGAGGAATAATAACTCCCCTTAACCCATAATAGGTGGGAGGTTTTACCTACTTGGTAAATGCCAAATACATGGTTATGCCAACTCAGGTAAAGACAGAAAATGGTTATGGGGAGGTGGCAAATAAGTCCAAAAGAGGGTGTGACATTCAACTACCCAAAGGTGGGTGTGAATGACACATGTGATTGTAGGATTATGCCACATGTCCTCCTCCTAACCATTATAATATAACCTAAGCAAGCTTAATAATGTGTGTAGGAAAAATAAATATTCCCTAACATAAGGAAAATAAAAAAACTACACCAACACCCCCCCTTAAACATAGCTTAGGTGGGTGAGAAGACACAAAGATGCAAATATGGATCCCGGCTACTAAGCCATGTTAGGTACCCATGTACAAAATACTCTCTCACAAATGGAGTAAAGGAGAAAACCCAGTGGGACAAAACTCCTCCCCGAAAGAGAGAAAAGAAAACAAGTTTCCCAACACAAGAAGAATCCCATGCAAGGAAGAAGTCCCCTCCAAAATAGAAAGGATAGGAAAGACCATGTAGCCTTCCCCAAAGTAAACTGTGCCAATGGTTGAAGCTTGAAACTGAATGTAGAACATGGTCCACGATCGTCGAACAATGTTCCTCCCCTTAGGAAGAAACAAAACCAAAGGTGTATGAAGAATGTCTTCCCATTCCTGAAATGAATATGAGGGAAGTAAGCTCAAAATGTATGAAGTCTCTGAAAACTGCTCATCTGTCTCCACATTGATGCTAAAAGCTGCCACTACCAAATCAGGCATTCTAGGCCACACTAATGAAGATGACAATCCAAAACCTAGTAGAGATGTGTGTAGAACAAAATCCAAAGACTCAACTACCTCCTCTGAAGACAAAGATGCCTCCTCCAAATGCTGCTCAAAAGTATCCACACTCATGTCAAACTGTGATGAATGATCATGTGGAGAATGAACAAGAGGATCCAAAGGTTCCTCCATAACAACTGAAGAAGAATCAACTTCATCAAAGAGAAGATGAATGTCATGAATAGTGTCTCCCAAGTCTGAAATATGAGACTCTATGAACAAACCTGCAATGTTTGTCAAGTAGTCATCCCAAGTAACTGTATCTGGAAGACGATGTCTATCCTATTGCACTGAATCACAAGTAGCCATGAAAGTAACACAAGTATCCTCAGAAGCAACAGTTGATAGAGGAGAAGGAATGTAAGGCTCAATAACTGGATCTGATGTGAGAATACCAAGATTCAAATAGCCAAAATTCTCCTCAAAATCAAATGTCACACAAGGAGTGTGATCAACAGCCAAAGGATCAGAACCATCATCAGGTGCAAAGTCTAAAAAGGTATACAACCGAGATTCATGATCAACTATCCCAATAGCAATTATCTCTTTGCTCTCCAAGTCTCTGATGATAACTGAATCAGGTGTGAATTCCACAATCTTCCCTGCTCCACCATGAGTGACACACAAAACATCATTGAAGGTGCCATCCCCAATATCAACAGAACCCTTCCCAATTACACTCATGTAAGTGTTGTTGCCCATCAGAATAGGTGGCATAACACAAGGCTCAAAAGAAGAGAACATAGACTGTGTAGAAGCCATATGATGAGAAGCTCCAGAATCTAGGAGCCATTTCCCTGATTCATGACTTGTAGAAGCACAAAGAGCTTTACCTTTATTTTTCTTAGACTCAGAAGCAAATCCTGCATGACCTTTATCCTTACTAGATCCTGACTGTTTGGAATATGAAGAAGAAGAAGTAGACTCAAACATTCTAGAAGGTAGATCAATGTTGTTCTTCTTAAGATGTTTTAGTTCATCAATATCCTTCTTATAACAAGAATGTTCTTCATGTCCAGTCCTCTTGCAATATGAACAAGTAGACTTCTCCTTCTTAGATGATTCCTCCCTGGAAGAGGATTTCTGTTGTGCTTGATCTGTTTGTGGATTTTTCTTAGATTTCTTTTGTTTCTTGTCAGATTGTCCTGACTCTTTCTGTCCCTTAGGCTAACTAGCCAACAAGGCTTGAGTCTGTGATGGCTTTATGAGACCCATAGAAAGAAGCTTTTGTTGTTCATGCATTAACATCTCAGAAAAAGATGCAAATGAAGGCATAATATATGCAGATCCCATAATCAGTCTATGAGTATGAAAGCTAGAAACAAAAGCTGCAAATTCAGGACCAAGTTTATTCAGTGTATTATAGATTAACTGAATGTCTTTTTTATCAATACCACAAGCTTTACATTGTGCTCTCATATCATTGACCTTAGTAATATAATCTTGGATGTTACCAAAGTTCTTTGGATCAAGGCTCATCAACTCATTTTCAATTTGACAGCCTTTGACTTCATCTGTTGTACCATACAAAGATTTTAACTTTTCCCAAGCATCATGTGAATTTGTACAAGCTTCAATCTGAAACATAAGATCTAGGGAAACAAAACTACGAAGACATCCAAGAGATTTTATATGTTCAAGCATCCATTTTATCTTTTCCTTATCATCTTTAGGTTCAGCTATCTTGTTTTCAACATATGGAGTATATCCAAGTTGCATTAAGGCATTCCATGTTGCATAATTATAAGGTGTTAGCAAAGGAACCTTAGAATGATCCATGTGTGAAGGAAAAGAAAAGCACAAGTGAACAGATCAAAAACACACACACACAAAGAGAGACCCCCCCTTTTTCACTCAATTAAGAATCCCCCCCCCCCCAACAAAAAAGATTTGGCACTTTATAAATTAGTGCGTTTACAATGTTGGAGTTATTTTTCAGAGTTTTACAAATGTCTAAAATAGACTCAAATACTGAAAGTACAATCAAATCTCAGAATGAGAACCTCAAAATAGCACCAATGTGTAGTGCTTGGAAAAATATTCACTTTCAAAAAAAGAATCGCCTCAATACAAGGTCGTACATGAAAGTTACATCCATTTGAAGTTCAATAAAATGATGATTGTGCTTTAGATCTAATGAAAAAACTAAATTTCTGGAAATCTGGAATCACTTGAGAAAAAATCAGTCACACCACTGTAAAGAGCGCGAAATTTTACCCCAAATCAAAAAAAATTGTGTTGAAAAACGCCTCCGTATGACCAAGAACGAGCCCTCCGAAGTTCAGGTGCAAAATTGAAAACTTCAATGGAGAGGGGGTCACTAATTTGCAAAAAGTCACCTCCACCAAATTTAGCCAAACTTTGCTAAATTTAGGAAAGCCACCAAACTTGTCTGTAGCTAACCAGTTTAAAGCTCTGCTATTTGTGGTGAACTGCCATATAAACTTAGAAGATCTTCAATTTAATAAAACAGCCAAAAAAATCACCAAATGTGGCACGAAAGCCGAGGTCAAGGTATGCACAGAGGGCCACGCAAACGTGCACAGGTGGGGCCGTACGGTCCTGCCTGAAAAAAAATTGCCTCAAAAATGACTTTCTCCAAATTTAACGAATTGACAGTGGATCTTTAGGTTTTGACACCTTTTGAGCACAATGGCGAGGTCCGTTTGGGCTGAAAATGCTCTGAAAGATCAGCTACCTTCAGGAACCTCTCTAAAAAAACTTTTGCTTCAATCCTTCATAGATCTCACGCCTGATGTCCGATTTGGACAAAATAAAAGCCAATTCTAACTTTTTCGGCTGCTCTGAACTCAATGGTGAGCTCAGAATGTCTCCAGAAAGCTCCTAAATACCTACAACAAAATGCAATAGAAAATAACCCCCCTAGAAACTGATATTTCTATCAAGCATTTATGTTTCTCCAGGTCATCATCGGATGCAAGAGAAGATCATACTTTGCTTTCAAGAATGGATTGAGATATCTGCTAACCTACAACTCACAACCAGCTCTAATACCATGTTAGATTTGGTTGCGAAACCACCCAAGATCAAAGTGACTGAAGGAAAGCAAGATAAGAACCCAAAGATGAACAAAACTCAACACTCTCCTAGCATTGAACTAGACTCACAATTTGAGCTAGTGTTCTCATTAACATAGGGAGAGGTGAGGGCTTGTTTATATAGAAAAATATAGAAAAATATAGGCATATAAAACCAAGAGGAATAATAACTCCCCTTAACCCATAATAGGTGGGAGGTTTTACCTACTTGGTAAATGCCAAATACATGGTTATGCCAACTCAGGTAAAGACAGAAAATGGTTATGGGGAGGTGGCAAATAAGTCCAAAAGAGGGTGTGACATTCAACTACCCAAAGGTGGGTGTGAATGACACATGTGATTGTAGGATTATGCCACATGTCCTCCTCTTAACCATTATAATATAACCTAAGCAAGCTTAATAATGTGTGTAGGAAAAATAAATATTCCCTAACATAAGGAAAAATTAAAAAAAACTACACCAACAGATTGCACCTGCAAATCCAACAGAATAAAGGAGGAAAACTTCTCCAAAAGAGGTGATAAAACACATTATATCGATATGGAAAAAATTATTTATGACATAGTGAGGGGAAATGGTTGATTACATAGTGAAGGGCAATACCCTTATTTATAACAAAAAGGGTAGTTTCTTGGGCAAGCTACTACATAATCATAATGGCTAAGTTCAATGCACCTTCTAAAAAATTGTCACACAAGCCACCTACCTTAATTATCTACCTAGCACTACTTACATATCATGTGACAAAAATTATAAGATTTATAACAAAAAAATAGCTCATTAACATTCCATAGCAAAATATGTTTGTTTAGGAAAACAGCAATGTACTAGTTAAAAATGAGTAATGCTTATTGATCAGCACTTATTAAAATCCGCAGATAGAGATCATGAGTTGGTAATGAGATAGTTGTGCATGATAAACATGAAGGAATTAAAAGCATTTTTGCGGTACCAACGTTTTTTGTTAAACCCTCATACTATTGGATAGAGACGCAAGGGTTTTATGGCTGCTATCTCATTAAGACTTTGGCCAAAGCATGATTTATATAATCATTTGTTCCTGTTCATCGTATTGTATAGTTCATAATGTTTGTCAATGTTTACTCGTAAATGGGGATGAAACTTGTTGTTAATTTTATGACCAGAATTGAATTAAGCAGAGATAAAACAAATATAAACAATAGAACACAGCATATACCCTGGGAAAACCCTCCTACTTGAGGGAGAAAAACCCAGCAACAATATATCATTTATATATTGAATAAATGAGCAGCAAATCGCCTTACAATTTGGCCAACCTCTAGGCCGATCTGAAGTAAATACAACAGCACCTCACTAGATGCAAATTTGACAAAGAATAGAGACTTCTACACAAGTCGATCTTCTTGAGCAACATGTCGATTTGCTGATGAAGGTAATCTCCTCTCAGAAATGTGCGAACTTGACTTGATAATAATTTCGATATGCAAAGAGGAGGAAGATGTCTTCAATATATACACATATGAGGTGACCTTTCATGAATGGTCAGCCTCTTAAAAAGAGAGACGACTTTACAAGGGTGGCACCTTATTATTTTAAGTCAGCTTTCATAAATAATAAAATATAAATTATTATTTTTAAATGAGACGACTTTCTCTCAAGTGTCGGCCTCGTTCACATAATATTTAATTGTTTGAATTTGATAGGAGAAAGAATCTCCCGCCACTACAATAACATCAACACTCCCTCTTAGCTAGGGAGATATCTTTCCAGATATCCATGTCATGGAGTCTCTCAACATGACACCCACAATGGCTACACCCATTTGTGGAAGAGAGTTCATCACGGAGTCACTCAATGTGATATCGTCATGGAGTCACTCAACATGACGTCCACCATGGCTACTCCCATGTGTGGAAAGGAACATGTGCACAAGTGCCCATCATGGAGTCACTCAACGTGATGTCGTCATGGAGTCTCTCAACATGACGTCCATCATGGCTACTCCCATGTGTGGAAAAACACAAGTACAAAGAATTCATCACGAAGTCTCTCAACGTGATGTTGTCATGGAGTCTCTCAACATGATATCCACTATGGCTACTCCCATTGGGTGGAAAGAACCACATCTCCGTCTCAGAGATGGACAAGGGCTTTCACCTCATATTTCTCCGTCTCAGAGAAATATGCATTATAGCAAATAACAAGGATCACTGATGTTGAGTCTCCCTCTCAGCAAGGGCTTCATTCTCCACAACTCCAAGCTTGTCTCGAAAATGTACAAACTTCACTCTGGAGAGAGGCTTGGTGAGAATATCAATCATTTGATCATCAGTGCATATATACTGGAGTTGAATTGCTTTTCGTAACACCATATCTCTGATATAATGATATTTGTTTTCCACATGTTTTGTTCCGTCATGAAACACTGGATTGACAGATAGCTTCACACAGCTTTAATTGTCACAATGAATAACAGTCGGCTCCAATGATTGTCCAAACAACCCTGCAAGGAGCTTCCGAAGCCACACTACTTCTCGAGCTGCTACACATGCTGCAATATATTCGGCCTCTGTAGTGCTTAGTGCCACTAAAGACTACTTCCTGCTACACTAAGAAATCATGGCAGACCCCAAGGTAAAGCAACATCCAGAGGTGCTCTTCATGTCAACTACACTCCCGGCCCAATCAAAATCATAATAGCCTTGTAACTTTAGTTCTTCATTGGAAGTATATCTCAAGCCATATCCTACTATGCCACGCAAGTATCTCAAGATATGTTTTGCTGCAACTAGATGAATTTGCCTTGGTTCACACATGAACTTACTAAGGGCACTCACTGCATAGCAAATGTCTGGTC
The DNA here is from genome assembly GCA_007258455.2 of Sequoia sempervirens. Classification (NCBI taxonomy): domain Eukaryota; kingdom Viridiplantae; phylum Streptophyta; class Pinopsida; order Cupressales; family Cupressaceae; genus Sequoia; species Sequoia sempervirens. The sequence continues at coordinate 201,961,316 of VDFB02000007.1, forward strand.
TAGTGTTGACTAGATACATCAACGATCCAATCACTTGCCTGTACATGGTGGGATCTACCAGATCTGAACTAGCTGCAAAATCACTCAACTTCTTCAAATTTGTTTCCATCAGTGTAGACATAGATTTGCAATCCATCATCCCAAATCTCTTCAAGATATCTATGGTATATTTCGCTTGACTTAGAATAATCTCATTGGGTCTCTGCCACACTTCCAATCCTAGAAAGCAATGCATAAGACCTAAATCCTTCATCTCAAACTCAGAAGCTAACTCCTTGCATTTGACAATGAGATATTCTGCTCCAATAAGAAATAAGTCATCAACATAAAGAACCAAGATTAAAGCCTCACCATTAACTACCTTGAAGTAAAGATTTGAATCTGCATCATTCTTGTAGAATCCCAAGCTCATCAAGTATCGATCAATCCTCTCATACCAGGCACGAGGTGTCTGCTTAAGGCCATACAATGCCTTCTTCAATTTGCATACATGGGACTCTTTCCCATGAATCACGAACCCATCTGGTTGCTCAATGTAAACTTCTTCTTCAATCACACCATTAAGAAAAGCAGTCTTTACATCCATTTGATGTAGCTTCCATCCTTTAGCTGATGCAATAGCAATGATAGTCCTAATAGATGTATATCGAGCAACAGGAGCAAAAGTCTCCTCATAATCTATTCCCTCTTTCTGAGAGAATCCTCTAGCCACAAATCTTTCTTTGTACTTCTCAATGCTCCCATCAGTTGCATGCTTGATCTTGAAAAGCCACTTGGAAGATACAACTGATTTCCCTTCAAGTCTAGGTACAACATCCCAAACATCATTCTTGATAATGGACTGATAATCTTTTGTCATAGCATCTCTCCATACTTGCTGATTTGATGCTTCTTCAACACTGGAAGGCTCAGACTTAATGATGTGACTCATCAACGCCACATAGCCTGGAAACTTTTGTGGTCTCTTGCTTTCTCTAAATGTGCCTTGAGGAGCTGCATACTTTTCTGCCTCTTGCATGGTTTGTCTAGCCCATAGAGGTCTCTTTCTTCCTATGGAAATGTCTCTCGAACCATCAGTAGGTTCTATGGGATCAACTGGATCACTAGCCTCTTCTGGTTCAGTAGACTCCCTCTGAATCTCATAAGTAGAATCAGGAGAAATGTCCATATCCTGAGGTGTCTCCTATTCTTCACTGTCTATCTCCATATAAGAACCTTTAGATCTTTGAAATGCAACCTCTTCTTCGAACGTGACATCCCTACTGATCTCAATCTGTTTCTGCCCTAGAATGTAGATTCTAAAGGCCTTTGAAGATTCACTATAACCCACAAATATTCCTTTCTTGTCAAATGGTTCTAACTTAGATCTTTTATCTTTAGGCACATGAATATAAACAAGACAACCAAAGATCCTTAAATGACTAACCTCAGGTTTCACACCTGTGAAGGCTTCTTCAGGTGTCATATTTTCCAATATTCGATGAGGACTTCAATTCTGAACATACACTGTAGTTCTGGAAGCTTCGGCCCAAAGGAAGGTTTGTAAGTCTTAATCATGAATCATAGCTTTGGCTGCCTCAACTATGGATCTATTCTTCCTTTCTGCAACTCCATTTTACTGAGGATTGTAAGGAACGCAAAACTCCCTCTTGATCCCTGCCTCAATGCAGAAATTACGGAAACCTCCAAAAGTGTATTCTCCTCCATTATCATATCTCAGAACCTTAATCCTCTTTCCGGACATATTTTCAACTTGAGCCTTAAATTCTTTGAATCTATCAAGTACTTCTTCAGACTTCTTAGACTTCAAAAAGTAAATCCAAGTCTTTCTAGAATAGTCATCAATGAAAATCACTTAGTACCAAAAACCACTCAAAGATGCCACAGACATTGGACCACACAAATCAGAATGAACAAGATCTAGAATACCTTTTGATCTACTTTCACTACTATGAAAAGGACCCTTAGTATTCTTACCCATTGCACAACCTCTGCAAACACCGTCATGCTCCTAACTGAGCTTTGGTAGACTTGTAACCATCTTTTCCATGGATGGAAGAGCTCTGAAATGTAGATGAGCAAGTCTCCTATGCCATACTTCACTCGAACTGGTAGAATCATGCAACAATGCTTGAACTGGACGAATAGAAAGTTTGTATAGATTCTCTTGACGAACACCAATCACATGGGTTGTTTTGATGCTAGAGTTATTCAGCCAAGCAAGAACTTTCCTTCAGAAAATGCAACTTGATACCCTTTGTCCTCCAAAGCTGAAATTGATACAAGATTTCTCTTGATTCCTGGTACAAACAAGACAGCACTCAAATGAAGAGGGATGCCAGAATCTAGATGAAGAGAGGTGGCTCCAGCACCTTTCACTGAATAGCAAGCATCATCTTCGATTATCACTTGTAAGTTGGTTTCTCTTTCTACCAAGTCTGAGAGATGCTCCCGATATCCTATAATGTGTCGTGAAGCACCACTATCAATCAACCATGTGCTATTGTCGGTTGGAACATTGCTTGATAGAGTAGAGATGAATAGAAATCCTCCTAAGTTGTCTCTCAATTCCTTTTGAGGTGAGAGATCATCAACATCCGCAATAGAAGCATGTTGCTTTGGTCTTGTTACACAATCTCTAGCATAGTGACCATACTTGTCACATCTGAAACACTGAATATGGGAGATCCTTCTTCTTTGGTTCAGGAGCAGAATCTGATTTCCTGCCTCTATTCCTCTTGAAATTGCCTTTTCTCCCTTCTCTTCCTTTCCTTCTAGAAGTTTGAGCAGCAAGAACATGATTGTCTTCATTGTGAGAGCTTCATCCATTACCTCTTGCTGCCAACCTAGATTCCTCTTGAATGCAATCAGCTCTAAGACGATCAAACTTGGGTAATTTGGATCTTCCACTGATACCTTGAATAAAGGGCTCCCAAGATTGAGGAAGACCATTCAGTGCCAACATGACTAAATCTCTATCTTCAACTATATCTCCAATGGCATATAGTTGATCTTTCAACTCAGTGATCTTCATGAAGAAGGAAATGACTGAATCTCCTTTAGCCATCTTGATGTGATGAAGCTGTTGCCTCAAGGCAAGAGCTCTGCTAGTGTTATTGATCTCATACAATCCTTCCAAAGTCTTGAACATATCTTTGACCATCTTCAACTTGGAGATAATTGGCACAAGGTGATCCTTCACGGAATCAATCAAGATCTTCTTAGCCTTCGTGCCATTCTTCTTCCATTGAGTTTTCTCAGCCTCATCGAAAGACTTGGGCACTTCACTCTCCATGAAATCGAGAAGATCATTCTCTTCCAATGCAATAAGAACTCTTAACTTCCAAGAGGTGACGTTAGATGCACCATCAAGCCTATCTTCAACCTTGAGTCCGTTCACCATTTTCGAAGCTAAGATAGACTCCCTTAGATGAGAAGAAGAGAAGAAGATTTCGCTGCTTAACCAAATCTGATCTCAAACTTGCTTAAACCCACTCTGATACCATGTTAACTTTATGACCAGAATTGAATTAAGCAGAGATAAAACAAATATAAACAATAGAACACAGCATATACCCTGGGAAAACCCTCCTACTTGAGGGAGAAAAACCCAGCAACAATATATCACTTATATATTGAATAAATGAGCAGCAAATCGCCTTACAATTTGGCCAACCTCTAGGCCGATCTGAAGTAAATACAACAGCACCTCACTAGATGCAAATTTTACAAAGAATAGAGACTTCTACACAAGTCAATCTTCTTGAGCAATATGCCGATCTGCTAATGAAGGTAATCTCCTCTCAGAAATGTGCGAACTTGACTTGATAATAATTTCGATATGCAAAGAGGAGGAAGACGTCTTCAATATATACACATATGAGGTGACCTTTCATGAATGGTCGGCCTCTTACAAAGAGAGACAACTTTACAAGGGTGGCGCCTTTTTATTTTAAGTCGGCTTTCATAAATAATAAAACATAAATTATTATTTTTAAATGAGACGACTTTCTCTCAAGTGTCGGCCTCATTCACATAATATTTAATTGTTTGCATTTGATAGGAGAAAGAATCTCCCGCTGCTACAATAACATCAACACTTGTGTTGTCTAGTTCTGCATGGTGAGACTGCTTTTATGATGGTGACTCTCTTTTTGTTGCCATATTTACATTCGTTCAGCAACTAAAGATGCTATATGTTGAGGTAAAATGGCACCAGAAATAGACCTGTTTCAAGATAGCTAGCAGACCTCATCTTACCAAAGTCATCGACCCACGATTTTATGCTAGAAGGATTGGCACTGTATGAGGCAATCCAAACTCTACATCCAAAGATGAAGGAAAAGCTAAGATGGGTGACAGATTTGGCAAATCCTTTTGCAGAGTATGCAAAAGTGACACTGTTCAGTTTTTACCATTTGCAGTGATAGGATGATTTCTCATTCACTTAGGTTACCAGTATTGTTTGGCCTCAAGATAACAGATGATTACGCCATGCTAAAGAATTTCAGGACTGAGAATCACCGGCTCCAAATCAAACAAAAAAAATTCCTTGGCAAAGATTAGATTTTGTTTGGAAATACGTGCAAGTTCAGTGTCCGGCCACAAACATCAAGTGGGCATTTTATACAAATAATTTCTGGCAGGTGATAATGGCAATGGATTCATTTCTAGTTAATTGGGATTAACTAACAGTACAAATAAAAAAGTGATGCTATCAAGCTTCTAAATTCTACAACAAGAATGATCTGACAAAAGAAAGAAACAGTCAGGCACAAGTATAGAGAAAAACCTCTAGTTGATCAATATCATGGTCTTCATTCACTTTGGGCAATTGAAGTCCTCCATTGTTAGTGGTGGTGGGGCAACTAGAGAGGTTCTTGGAGAGATCAGAAAATGCAGATGGAGCCCAAAACAGGTCTGTATCCATAAGCTCAATCTTTACTCCCTGCAGACTCTCATTGTTATTCGAAGGCTGGGACGCCCCTAAATAATCATTTTCGCTACATTGACCTGATGAACTGGTGTTTAACTTGTAAATTGAGGACTCTGAATGAATAGCTGCAAATGAATTAATAGCTTTCATTAAGCTCTGATTTCTTCGAATAAGCTGCATAGCCATTGCAATTAAAGCAAATGTGCTCTACTCATCATTCCAATTTATATATGCATTTCATGATATGGCTACTGGAATAGTCCTCAATATGATGCGAGCACTGTATCCGGTACTAATCTGCTATTGCCTATTACTTTTACGAATTGCAATCTTGAGAAACCCATATTTTACAAATTAGATCAAGCAACCTCGTGTGGACAACGGCAAGCTGTTTCGTCTCCATATCGTTCCATCTGGGTTGCTCTTTCAAGTCTACCATGCAATGCAATTTCTCTGGTTGTCGGGAGTATCTCCCGAGGGGATTTCATCCTCTTCCTCCCACCGTATCGTTGAGGTGAGCTTTTAAATAAAGAAAAACTACTAATGAAATGCCAAACGAGGGCTCCCATTTTTAACGAGGATAGGGGAGAGGAGCCGATACGTAGGGGGGTAAAATCGGACGGTCCACGTGGCAATAAATTTTTTTTTGCAAATATCTATTATCAGAAAAAGGGTAATAAATTTTGATTTAATTTGTCATGTGGGACAATGATATTTGTCCACGCGATTTAAAAATCATCAAAAAGATCATGCGATCGATACATAGGCACCTCGACTGCTAGTTCTTGTGTGGCACGGTGTCGAAGTGGACAACCTTGCCACGTCTACTTCTCTCACTCTACCACCCTAACACTCCACTGTGTTGCATTTATCACTCGCCACCCCTTCCTATACTTCTCCTCAGTCATGTTTAATGCACGTCACTTCCTGTAAGCTCCACGCCACCTCGCATATTTTTCAAGCCAACCTGCATTCAATGCTCTCAGTGCCTCACACTTCTCGCCAAGTTTACAGCCTTTCATTCTAGCAACTTCTTGTTTATTCTTCACTTGCACACCATTACGTGCTCAGTTCAATGCTCTACAAGTTTCAAATAGTAACCACAACCTACACCACTCGGGCTTTAGTTAAGAGATGGGTAGACGCAGGTTGGTGAACATTATGCTCAACTCCACTTCAATGCAAGAATCAAACGAGTTCCTTACCACCATGTAGGTAACCAACATGCAATGCAATGGTGTTATTTACTTAAGAACTCGAAACCAACATTGTTTTCCTCACTTCCAATTGCAGGTAAAGCCACGTGAGGCAAGTTGCGTGCTCGGGATTCAACTGCATTCGACCCACATCGAGTTATTCGACCCAGGTGAGCTTGCTCACTAAGGCTCGCCAATATTCATTTTTTTTTAGTTTTATTTGCATTTTGAGTTTGTTTTATTCAATTTGTGGTGTTGCAGAAATTGGTTTTTCGTGTTGAAGTATTGTGTTTATGAACATTGTCCAATTTGTGTTCATAAACACACTAAATTTTTGGGAAATAATCTTATGTTCAAGCATCACTCTCTTGCATAGGGTTTATTTTTTATTTTAAACGTAGATAATAATATTGTTGGTTGTTTTTGCGCCATTGAAAAATCTGGGGTTGTTTTCTTCTTTCATTACATTGTAAAAAAATATTAGTATTCATTGTTTTGGTGCCATAGATGAAGCTGTACGTTTTTTTTTGAAGTGGGTGTTTCCCTAGGGTTTATATTGCAAATATTATAGTCATATTTTAGCATTTTTGTTTCAGTAGGGTTTACTTTGCAAATATTATAGTCATAGTTTACCATTTTGTTTCACTAGGGATTAATTTGCAAATATTATAGTCATGGTTTAGCATTTTCGTTTCATAGGTTCTGCATTATCATTTACTCTGGTTATTGTATTCTTTCTCATAGGTTATGCATTAACATTGACTCTAGTTACTATTCTCATAGGTTTTGCATTATCATTCTCTTAGGTTGTGTTCTATGTTTTATAAACCAAAAATAATAATGTGGGTTTATCTTTTTTTAGGTTTTGCTTCATCTATTCAATGACTTTAAAAATGTATGTTGTTTATGTGTCATAGATAAATTTTTGGGTGTTATTTTTTTGTGTTTTGCTCCATCAATTCAGTCATATACATATGTGAGAATTGTTAAACTCTTATTGTTTTTCATTCGTAAGCTTTATATTGTTCTTCATTATAGCCATTACAATCATGGGTTAATGTTAAGGTTTCGATTAATGTTATTCAGTAGCATTTGTAGGTGCCATTGATAAAATTGGGGGTGTTAGGTTTTTCATAGGTGTTGCTTCATTCATTTAGTAATGTTATTTTTGTTTAGATGCCATTGATTTATTTGGGGGTGTTATGTTTCACGATGGTTATGATTCATCAATTCAGTCATGCAATTGTTGGAGCTTTTTTTGTGCATTAGAAATATATGAGGTCTTTTTTTTCATAGGTTTTGCTTGATCAATTCAATCATGCCTTTACTATACTTTTTTTAAGGTACCGTAGATAATTTTGGGGGTGTTACCTTGTTTGTAAGCTCAACTTCATCAATTCAATCATCATCTATTCTACCAGTTTTGGGTGCCATTTGGAATTTGCGGGGTGCTATGTTTTTCATAGGTTTCGTTTCATCAATTCGGTCACCAACTATGTAGCCTTTTTTTGGTGTCATTGATTAATATGGGGGTGTTAGGCTTATCATATGTGTTGCTTCATTAAATCTATAATGCAAATGTTTGTATCTTTTTTTAGGTGCCATTGATTATTTTGGGGGTGTTATCTTTTGCATAGGTTATGTTTCATCAATTCAGTCATGCAATTATTGTAGCTTCCTTTCGTGCCTTGGAAATATATGGGGGTGTTCTATTTTTGTTAGGTTTTACTTCATCAATTCAATCATGCATATATTGTAGCTTTTTTAGGTACCATATAGATAATTTTGGAGGTGTTATCTTGTTTGTAAGTTCCACTTCATCAATTCAGACATCATCTATTCTACCATTGAATAATTTCCCACAGTATTACGCCGGTCCTCCACAAGTTAGGAAAAAACTCTTGCATAAAAAGACAGGATGATATCAAACACATATCAGATATTAAATGCACATTCAATTGTTTATATATATGTATATGCATATGTATAAACATATACATATACATAGACATAGACATATGTATATGTATATCAGATATTAAATGCACACGTAATTGTATATATTTCGAAACAAAACAATTACACGCTAACAGCCAAATATGATGAAGTGTATCCAATTTGTATATGCTTAAGGTCTTTGCATCTTCTTTATATATATATATATATATATGTATGTATATGTGTATGTGTATATATATGTGTATATGTATATGTAGAACCTCAATCCTAATACTTGCAAAACACAATAAACAAACACATAGTTAGATCATTTATGCAAGTAAGAATCAAGATTCCCCATGAAATCCATTAGCAATGCTCAAAATAGGAAATAAAATTAAAGAACATAATAAGAAAGTAATGAAATCCTAATTAAGCAAGCAAACTCTTGATCCCACGGGGGAATTAGTGCCAATTTGATGTGAAAATTGGCGCTTTTCCAACTCTTATGATGCAATGTTGATGAGTGATGAAGATTGATCCACTTTGTTGAAGATTCACTTGAGCTCCATGATGAAAAATTTGCATAACCTAGCTAAGACCTTGATAAAATTGATGAAAATATATATGCTTGAGGATAAAATTGAGTATAGTAAACTTGCTCAAATTGTGGATGATCAAATAAGGAGAGAAACCTCTTATTTATAGAAAGACAAGATGGAGAATTGCCCAAAATGAAGCAATGTGGGACTAAATTTCAACCAATGGCCAATGCCACTTGTCAAAATGTTAATGGGCAAAGGATGTGCACATTTTGATGAATGTGCCCATAAATGCAATTATTTGGAATTTGAAAATAGTGAAATGACATGTAAGAGGGAAAAGGGAATGACTTAAATGCCACTTGGCTCAATGCACAAGGACGTGTAAGAAGGAATTGAATGTCTTGTTGGAAGGACAAAGTCCACTTGGAGGGATTTCAAATTTGAAGGAATATTCTCTAAAAATGTCAAGTTGAGAGAAAATAGAGATTTAATAAATGAATTAAATCTATTTTCATGTGCAAGTGGCAAAAGCTAGAGGATGGGACATGGATTAAGATTAGATTTAATCATGATTTGATTAAATAAGAGGAGGTTAGGTGATTTGACAATTTTGACTTAGATTTTAGGATTTAAATAAATCAAAGTTGAGAGGAAAATGATTTAGACTTAGTTAAATAAATATTGTTAGATTAAATCAAATAAGGTTTTATTTATTTAACTAAAGGGGATGATTGTTAGATTAAATCAAATAAGGTTTAATTTATTTAATTTAATAAGATGACCTTAGAGATTTAATCAAATAAAATGAATTATTTAATTAAATAGAAACTTAGGGTTAATTAGATCAGATTGATTGATTTAATGAACAAGAGAGAATGACTTAATCAGATAAATGATTATTTATTTAATTAATAGAGGAAAATTGATGAATTTAATCAAATAAGGGTATTTGATTAAATGGTTAAACAGAGGGATGATTCAGGATGAAGTGGTGTTACTAAAATCAGGATCAGATGTGTAGTGTCAATCAGTACATTTTAAGTGTCTACATTTTGCCTCTCTTTGAAGCGATGCACTTGTTGTGTTGGTTTAAAGAATAAACTGTCTTGATCAAAAGCCAAAAAAAAATTGATTTCAAAATTTTCCCCATTGCTACCCCAACAAGAAAAAACATGCCGATATGTTGCCCCCTCGAGAGATTAGACGAAAATTTGGATTTTTGGGTGATCTTGCGAAAAAAGAGGACAAAGTGCCCGACAGGTCCAAAAAGGCTCCAGGATGCCAAAAAATGAGACAATGCAAAAAATGGTGCAAAAAGGTGCAAAACGGCCCTTGGATGGACAAAAACCGGATCAGGGGACCAAAACCTTAGCAGGACGGCTAAATGGGGTCAAAAAACCCTAATTTTTAGGCTTAAATAGGCCTTGAGGGGTCACTTCCAATTCATTTTCACATTCAGCCTTTAGAGATTTTGCAATTTTGAGCTCTGACCCCTTTGTTAGATGATGCAATGACAGCTTCCCCGACACATTTCCGACAGAGTACGGACACACCAGAGGCTTCCTGGCGCTGGACCACCGGTGAGTCAAATTGGCCCAACTTTGTTTTTCAATTTTCGTGTGCATTTATTAGGCTAGGAAACTTAGTTTTTAGGAGTGGTCCAATATAGAGCCGCTGGAAAGTTTCAATCGACACTGTGCGGCCTCAAACTGTGCCACAGTCGCGAGTAGCGACACCACGGCGTAGTTTGGAATTAGGGTTTAAATTCCAAACCTAGCCGCATACATAAAGTGCCCCGCCACAGTTCTCTTTAAAAATTAGGGTTTAGGTCAAACTGGGCCGCATCTCCAAACTGCGACGCTATGGCAAAGTTTGGAATTTGCAAACTGCACTGCACCCACAAACAGCGACGTTGAGGTTGTCTAGGGTACGCCGAGACAAATCAGGATCATGATTTTTTATGATTTTTAACGCGGTGGCTTTCCTGATACAGGAAGAGGTGATACTTTACTCATGTGAGCACAGGTCCCAAGATCTTTTTCAGCATTTTGGATGATCTGCCCAAGCGACAGCAGGAGTACCTAGGGTGGATCGGTCTTTGGTACATTGCTTATGCACTGCCCGTGAGGACACACCTGGGTATGATGACGACACTTGTTGAGAGATGGCACAGCGAGACATCCTCCTTCCATCGCCTAATAAGTGAGGCGACGGTCACATTAGAGGACATGTGGTGGATCCACAGATTTCCCATCCATAGAGAGCGAGTGATTTACGATGTGGATGTCGGGAGGGAGGCCTGCTACGATATTATGGGCCATGATGAGATTGTTTTTTGCGAGGTTCAGATTGAGTTAGAGCATTATAGGCTCTTTGTGTCACCCTTCCACCTTGTTATTGCAGCCATCATATCAAGTCTCGTTGTACCAAATCGGCAGGGTTGATACTTCAATTCTAAATGGGGGCTCGCTTGGGAGCGCATGGTTTGGCGATGAACATTGTTTGTGTGGGGGCTAGTTCTTCTATCCTCACTATACAGGGATCTCCATGAGTTTTCCTATCTCGACGACCGAGCACTTGGGGCTGGCGTCACACTCCTACACATCTGGGCTTGGGAGCACATTATTGTGCTCCATCCAAGAGTTGTTCCTGTTACTATGGAACCAGATGATTTGGTTGTTTGGCGATACTGAGGAGGTGTTTCTTTCACACATACAGGACAGCACAGGATTCCTCATTAGAGGAGAGTTCTCGATGATATGTGTGTTTTTACTTGGCGGCCATATCTTGGATGGCCCCCATGGTTCGATGATGTGCAACAACTTTTCTTTGCCCACCAAGACAGATTGATGCAGGGTAGGGAGCACATGATTCTCAAGATGTACCTACCAGGCAGGGTTTAGAGGTAGTTCGGTGAGGCACAAGATAGGCCAGATGATCAATATGTGGCCATTTTTGCACAGAAGACGAGTTAGAGCTCCTGGGGCCATTATATTCTTATGCACGAGGCAGTGCAGAGCTTTATGTAGCTAGTGGTCAAACCATGGACATATGACCAGGGTCAGATAGATGTAGGCACGACATAGGTATACAAAGATTGGTTCAGGTCGTCGCTTTGACTTACAGTGCCAGGGACACCATTTGCCCGACGCAGAGCTAGAAGCAGGGGAGCAGGACGGGGCCGAGGAGACGGGGACTAGGATTAGGGAGGGGTGGGTCACCACCACATCAGCCAATTCATGATGGGGGGCCACAAGATCAACCACTCCCAGATCTGTAGGTGGGTCAGCAAAAACAGGATCCAGACCCAGGACGGTAGGATCAGGATTAGGGATGATAAGATAGGGTTCCAACACCACCCAGAGACGGGGGACAGGATCAACCAGCTGTGCAGCCACCTCTCCAGCCAGACCCTAGAGATGGTCATATTTTGCAACTATATGCCCAGGTACATGCACCTACAGCTGAGAAGGATCAATTGTGGGTAGAGTGGGACCAGGCGGTCTAGCAGAGATAGGCTATGGAGCTGCAGGCAGCGACAAAGATGGGCAGACGACAACAGATAGAGAGTATGTTTGCATCCTCCTCTTGAAGCATGGTATTGCTTCGATCATACAAGGAGGTTGTCCAGGAGGCTGACTATTACAAGTTGCATTATTACTAGGTCGTGTCGAGAGCAGCCCGAGTGCCAAATTTTTCACAGAGGACAGGCCACAAACCCGCAAAGGATCACGAGGAGAGAGCAGGTAGCAACGACAGCAGCCAGCAGGGCTAGCCTTCATTTTGATCAAAGACAGGATTCTTTTTGCGCCCCACAGGCTCATTTTTTATAGCCCTAGTGGGCCCTTTATACTTATGTATTTTATACACACTTGATTTGATTCTTTTGTACCATGATAGTATATTTATTTTGATGATATATGAGATGATACTTATCTGATACGATGTGTTCTATTCTATTTTATGCTTTATGGATGGATCTTATTTCTATATTTTATGCAATGTGATGCAATGATGTTCTATGTTATGATGCTATGATGATGATATTATATAATGCTTATGTGTTGATGATGCTATGTGATGTTTGACTTTATGATGTGATGCAATGATTATGCAATGTGCATTATGTTTTATGTGATGATGCAAATGAGATGAGATGCCTACTCTTTCGATATCTTTTCTATTATGATATGATGATGCAAAATGCAATGATTGTAATGTCCCCATTTTGGCCATACGCTCTTCTTTGATTGATAGCCTATTTCTAGAAATCCGTAGGTTGATCATAAGTGAAATTAGGGTTTCCTTTTCTTGGAGGTTCTGTGGCATTTCTTGGTGTTTACTATTTTTAGTAAATACTATGTTTGGTAGTGGTCCTATTGGCAGCACTTCAATTGTTCTTTCTTGTTGGAGCAGTTGGTATTTTTGGTATAGTTTCCAAAATGCAGTTTTGATGGCAATTATTTAATACAAAGCAATTAATGTTATGTTTCTTTGTTGACCCCCTTGGCCTAGGAAGATAACTTAAAGTTGTGTTTAAAAGGTGGACTTGAAGGGGGACGCCCTCATAAAGGAAAAAATAAATATTTAATGAAGTTTTAATTTCCATGAAGTGGACGCCATCTTGAGGAGGAATTAATAACTTTTGGAAATTTGAAAAGTTTCAAATGTGACTTTTGGCGTATCCTGAGGGGAAATTGAAGAGTCATCTCATTCTCTTTAAATATGAAGTTTTTCTCCAGCATTTGGGATCCATTGTTAATTGCTAAAGTTAAGCTGTCGAAATGACATTGTGATTATTTCTTCGAGGGATGCTTACCTCCTAGATTCCAATCAATTTCGTGTTTGAAAGACAACACCTAATTGGTTTTATTGCTGCTTCTCATCCAGACTAGCAGATTGAGCTCATATGCTAAAGAATTTGGAGTTTTTGTCCATTTTGGTTTTGTTGGTTCATCTACAACTGAAAGTGATTTTGTATACAGCTCTTTGAATAAATTTATTTTGCTTGTGGGTACTTTACCAATCTTTCTTTATACCCAAGGTGACCCTTTGGCTGCAATCTTATGAATTAAGGTGAAGTTGTTGATTTTATCTAAGGGAATCGCCCTTCAAGAGGGTTGTACCATGTCTCATGTGCTTTGGAATTCATGTTTAATGTTTGAGGACCTTTTGATGCTAATATTTCATTGCATTTGAGGTGCCATCCTCCTAGAAGACCTTTGCACTTTGTTTCAGTCAATTCAGAGGTAAATTCATGAAGTTATGAGCATTTATTTGATTTCCAGCTTGCTGGTTCACAATTTCAGTTTGCTGGTTTTTGTTATTAGACCTCATTAAGTTCATATTTTTCCTTCATTTTCAGTCCATGGGAGTTTTAAACATTGCTATAATCATCCTTCTTATATTTGAATTCATTCTATTATTGTAAGACTCATAATTTGCAGATTCTTTCAATTGTAAGGTTGAGAATTAGTAGTTCTAATCCAACCATTATTATTATTGCAATTACTTGTGATTTTTAATGCAAATATTTCAACCCCTGGATGGTTTATTGCCAATGTGGAGAATAAACTTTGTAACTCTCATTGTACCCACTGAAAAGTGGAGAATTCCCACTCAAGAGTGGATGCCCACCACAACGGATGAATTAGTTGAATTGTTTGTAATATATCCCCCCACTGTTTAAGTGGTTGAGTGGAAATCTTTATGGCTGGTTCACGGCCTAAGTTTTTTCAGTTTTGTAGTAAGTACTCCGCCATATGCTAGCACCTCGCCTTCAAAAGGATCTTGCGTGCACATTCTTGGCATGGAGTTTATCTTCCATTCCAATTGTATCAGTTTCAGTATGTTGGTATGTGGCGACTAATCATGCTATACTGTATAGACCATGGTATACTGTACACCCTAGCCCCTATCCTTGCCAGGGTCCAGGGCCAGGCCGGGCCTCGGGCGAGGGTTCGAGGATGGCAGCCCCCGAGAAAAATTTTCTTCCTACTTTTTTTCGTCATGACCGAAAAAGGGAAAAATCCGATTTTGTAGAACCCAAAAATCTGGAAGCTTCTAAGCTTGTTAAAAAGGGGGTTCGGATGGGTATTATAGTATGATGAAAAATGCGATTATTTGCAAGATTGTAATAGGTTTTACACTGGATAATAAAAGTATTGGATGGCTGCAGTTTGGTGGATGTAGCCCGGATTGGGTGAACCACTTTAAATTCTCTGTGTTATGATTTATTCTATATGTGTTTTAGTTTCTCTATTTTATTAATTAAAATCTGCATTTAATTGTTAGATATCTACCATTTCTAACCCTAACATAGTATTGAGTTATTGATCGTAGGGATCCTTTGACCATATGCCCGCCCCTATTCCTTAAGTGGTTTTAGGGTGCATTCTTGGTTAGAGTTTCTTTGATAGAGATTTGGTTTTGGCGCTAATGCTAATCAAATTGGCCAAGTGTGGTAATTGTGTAAAAGTTGTGGCAAAAAATTGGTTAGCATATTTCAGTGGTATCAGAGCAGAAGATCCTACCATCATGTTGATCAGTGCTTCATGTTAGGCAGATGAGTGATAGAGATCTCTGATACTACATCGAAAGTCAGAGCAAATTCTAGTTCAACTCCTTGTGGTATCCAAAAGTTGGTCGTTAGGCATGGCTAATGAAGAAGAGATGAAGTTGGTAGAGACTCTCTTTATGGATGGAAAGAGACTTGGTAAAGAATTTCAGTCAAGAGAAAATGAAGAGAACATTATGCATTTGTTAGAACAATGTTTGAGACAAGTGAAGCCATCACCTTCAGAGAAAATGGAGTTGGCACTAGCTCTTGCAATGAATTCTTTGAATCAGCCCTATTGGTTGGGGCATCCTGATGAAGAAACCAAGCTGCTGATTTCTTCTTGTTTCATGGAGATAATAAGAATTGTAAATCCCCATTTTCCCTATGATGTTGAAACCATGAAGATCATATTAAATATGATAGTGGAGAGTTTTTAAGATTTGGATGAAACTGGAAGTAGTTTGTTTCCAAGAAGAGTTGCTATATTGAAGATATTTTTTGAACTCAAAACAAGTATGTTGCTGGTTGAATTAGGTATGCAAGATCGAATATATTATTTGATCCATTACCTCTTCATTTCAACTTGGAGTGAATAGGAGGAGGTTGTAGTGGAAACAATGAGAAGCATTTTAGTTTTGACTATCAATGAGATGGATGACATTCCAAAATCCATCCTAACTTTTCTTTTAAACATTCGTGAACAAGAAGGAAAGAATTCCTCTACTGTTGGTTTGTTGATCAAAGATTTGTTCATTTAGTGTGAGAGAAAATTGAAGCCACACTTGAAGAAGATAGAGCAAAAAAATGAGGTAGTTATTAGTACAAAGGATGGGAATAAAATGTTGTTTCTCAATGATTCTAAGGTGGTTTCTCAAGAAGTACCTATTGATATGCAGTTGTTCGCACATGCTGAGGATGAGTGCAAGGAGGCAACATCAGTTTTGAATACACATGAAGAGTCTACGACAAGTAATCAAGAAGAGCTCCTTGGTATGCTTGTAACCACTTATGAAAAGATCATTAATATACCTTTACATGAAGGGATCATTGAAGACAAGAAGGATGAAGTCTTGAAATCAGCTAGTAATGATGATCATTTACTTCATTCCATTGAAGATGTCATGAATAGTTATGGATCAGAATCGTTTGATCATCAAACTAAGCTCTTGGAGAAACATTCTCATGAAGATATCAGTTTTGTTGAGTTGGGAGGTGTCTCATTCAAAGAGTCACCATTCCAAGTGGAGTATGAAGGATAGTTTCTTTTTGAACAAAATAATCAACCCTTTCAGCATTTGGGATACAGGTGTGAAGGCACCTAATTTTGTTAAGGAACGTGTATGGGATAGATTTCCCTTTGATCCCAATAAAGAAAAACATTCAGATTTCACTACAAGCTATGAGATGGTCTTTGGAGGAGAAGTTGTTTTTGACAAAGTAGCTTGCATGAAAAAGCCCCATAATGACCATTTTAGTTTGGTTGCAGCCACTAAAGAAAAGTTTTTTGCTACTAAAGCTTTCAGGTCTGCGATTAATAAAGACTCATTGATCAAATTGGGGGCTTCTTTAACATATAATCAAGGAGACAATGAAGGGGAAATAGAGCTAGAAAACCACGGGGCCTTTGCTGATGAAAAGGTTAAAAAAATTCTCAAGTTCAAATCAAATTTTCCTCTTTATGTAGTTGATTGTAAATAGAGGTCCAAAGAATTGGTAGGATTTGATTCTCTTCACGACCTTGAGCATTTTTAGTTGGTGGGTGGTGAAAGACAGGAGTCTTGGAGTAGCTATGGGGGCAACAAAGACAAGGAACAAAGTTATGATTTTGAAATGCAGCCTATCAGCAGTTCACTATCCGTGCACTTTTGTGAGTGGAAAGGACAATTCATGTTTTCCATTGGGGATGAGGTGCATGCCTTATTCAGATTTGACCACTCACATAGTTTGAGTGATGAGAGACAGAAAGGAGTCACTCTCTTTAATTTGCAATTTATTAAAGACTCCCTAGTGATTATGAAATCAGGGTATCTATGTTGCATTAAAGATCGGGATTATGCCTACGAATTCACAAAGAAGATCATTGGCGTATTTCAAGTATGTGAAAGAAAGGTTGATAAGCTTACTCTTGAGCTTGAATCAACAAAGTGCATGTTACCGAATGTTCAGTTGGGTGTAATGGAGGTAGGAGACCAGCTAGCTGATTTCAAACTTCTCAGAGAATGTAGGGACGAGATATATTTTGTGATTGATAATCCTCCAAGCTTGCTTTTAAGTGAATGCATAAGAGGTTTAGAGAATTCAGTCTCCATATGGGAAGTGTTGATTCATGATGACTTCCCCATCTTTGGCACGAAGGTGTTGTTAAAACATGTTTTGGTAAGACTTATTGTTTACACGCCTGACAGTTTATCCTTTGGATTGAGTAATGCTCACACTAGCCTGTCTTGGGAGATGGATTTGAAGACGATGTTTGTTTCAGGCTCCCTTGTTTTTGAAGCTTTATTGGATAGACTTTAGTGGTTTACCCAAAGAAGTCAATAATTTTCTGGGTGTGCAATTGGAGTTGATTGGCACTCTGGAATTTGTTGTGAAAAATCTTTTGGGGTATGGTAGGAAGGTTCATTGGAGGGATAAGTATCAAACTTTCAAAATTAATGGTGTTTTTTCCTTTCGTACTAGCCACTTGATGATTCCATTTGTTTATCAACACATGGATTGGAGAGAAATTTTGAGCAAAGAATGGTTCTTTCTTGTAATGGAGCTCTTAGAGTGGGTGTTTACACCCTTGTGTTCGACCAATTTGGTCAAGATGAATGTGGATTTTCAATATTGCAGCAGTTGTTCCTACTCTTGTTTGTAGATTTATTTGAACTATAATGTTGAGTCTTTCATTTTTGATTTGGTGGTAGTTGTTGGTCACTCCATTGCAGCAACAAAGAGTGAAGATTCCAGACTTATTACTCATGAAGTTTGGGAGAAAGTTGGACCTAAATAGATTATTTACTTTCTTAACAATCTACCTCTTGAGTTGAGTGTTGTTTTGGCTCATCCTAGTCCTTTGAGGGAATGGAAATTGAGGACAACATTTGTTTTGCACTCCATTAATGTTGATGTTTTCATGGGTGGGCTACATGGGTTTATCAAAGAAGACTCTAAATTATTAAGTTTGCATTTTTCCTTGATTAGTACTTGGAGAAGTGTTGTGTACTCTTTCAAATGCATTGGAGAACATTTTCAGTTGAGTATCCATGTTTGGAATCCTCAACATGGCTTGATGGAGATTGTTACAAGTAGAAAGAGGAATCTTTGGAGAGATAAGAATTTAATTTTCAGATCCCCTGATACTGTCCCCATCTTTTCCAATCATTCGAAGGTTCTTTTTGCTCATCAACTGGTGAATTGGAGAGATATTTCAAACAAAGGATGGTTTAATGTTGGTTTGGAGTTTCTTGAGAAGATGTTTCCAGCCTTGGGCATGAGCAATTGTTCTATTATGGACGTTGATTTTTAGTATTGCAGCAGTTGTTCAGTTCATTGGATGATGATTTCCCTAAAATCAAATTTTGAGAGGTTCATTTCAGTTTTCATAGGCAGCTGGTACATTCATTCTTCCTCTTCTCAATCTTTTTTCAGTAATGGTTTATGGCCTCAAAAGTGGGAAATGATGCTCCATAGTGATTTGGACCAGATTTGGATGGTGTTTAAGTTCCTTTCTAGTGATTTACTCTATACAATTTCTTGCACTAGTGTTTGGGGCAATGAACCCTTGCTTGTTTGGGTTCAACTTTTTGAGACTTTTGACGAGAGATTAGTGGGAGTTTTCAGAATTTTTCTTGAATATGTCAGAATTACTCAAAAGAGGCATTATACATCCTTGAGGATCTTTGATGATGCGGTTGTTATGAACATGTAAAGGGCTATTTATTCTTTTGCAAATAGCTATGATTGAGTCACATTTGTTGTTGTGATTTGGTCTGATACTTTGAGGAGTGATGTTGATAAGAATATATTTGAGTTGTTTAGAGTAATCTTCTTTATTCTCAGGATGGTGATTAACATTGACATCGCAGATGTTAATTCCTCAAAGTTTATTGGGCATGAGATGCTGCTAGATTTTGATTCCATTCCTTCCATGTTTTTCAGTTTGAATTTTAGGCATGTTATCTCCTTGAGGTTGCAGGGATGGTTTATGCAATTATGGTGTAGTGATTTCATTCATGTGATCAGAGTAGAGCAGCATCAACATAGTGGGACCTTTCTGAGATGGACATGGGACCCTAGGATCCTATATGTTTGGTGGGATCGGTTTGGAGTGTTGTGGCATTACTTGAGGACAAGAAATTTTGGGAAGGGCAGACTGTAATGTCCCCATTTTGGCCATATGCTCTTCTTTGATTGATAGCCTATTTTTGGAAATTCGTAGGTTGATCAAAAGTGAAATTAGGGTTTCCTTTGCTTGGAGGTTTTGTGGCATTTCTTGGTGTTTCCTATTTTTAGTAAATACTATGTTTGGCAGTGGTCCTGTTGGCAGTACTTCAGTTGTTCTTTCTTGTTGGAGCAATTGGTATTTTTGGTATAGCTTCCAAAATGCAGTTTTGATGGCAATTATTTAATACAAAGCAATTAATTTTATGTTTCTTTTTTGACCCCCTTGGCCTAGGAAGATAACTTCAAGTTGTGTTTAAAAGGTGGACTTGAAGGGGGACACCCTCATAAAGGAAAAAAAAAAATATTTAATGAAGTTTTAATTGCCATGAAGTGGATGCCATCTTGAGGAGGAATTAATAACTTTTGGAAATTTGAAAAGTTTCAAATGTGAATTTTGGCGTATCATGAGGGGAATTGATGAGTCATCTCATTCTCTTTAAATATGAAGCTTTTCTCCAACATTTGGGATCCATTGTTAATTGCTAAAGTTATGTTATCGAAATGACATTGTGATTATTTCTTCGAGGGATGCTTACCTCCTAGATTCCAATCAATTTTGTTTGAAAGACAACACCTAATTTTTTTTATTGTTGCTTCTCATCTAGACTAGAAAATTGAGCTCATATGTTGAAGAATTTGGAGTTTTTGTCAATTTTGGTTTTGCTGGTTCATCTATAGCTGAAAGTGATTTTTGTATACAGCTCTTTGAATAAATTTATTTTGCTTGTGGGTACTTTACCAATCTTTCTCTATACCCAAGGCGACCCTTTGGCTACAATCTTATGAATTAAGGTGAAGTTGCTGATTTTATCTAAGGGAATCGCCCTTCAAGAGGGTCGTACCATGTCTCATGTGCTTTGGACTTTGTGTTTAATGTTTGAGGACCTTTTGATGCTGAGATTTCATTGCATTTGAGGTTCCATCCTCATAGAAGACCTTTTCACTTTGTTTCAATCAATTCAGAGGTAAATTCATGAAGTTATGAGCATTTATTTGATTTCTAGCTTGCTGGTTCACAGTTTCAGTTTGCTGGTTTTTGTTATCAGACCTCATTAAGTTCATATTTTGGCTTCATTTTCATTCCATGGGAGTTTTAAACATTGCTATAATCATCCTTCTTATATTTGCATTCATTCTATTATTGTAACACTTGTGATTTGTAGATTCTTTCAATTGTAAGGTTGATGATTAGTAGTTCTAATCCAACCATTATTATTATTGCAATTACTTGTGATTTTTAATGCAAATACGTTAAGCCCTGGATGGTTTACTGCCAATGTGGAGAATAAACTTTGTAACTCTCATTTTACCCACCGAAAAGTGGAGAATTCCCACTCAAGAGTGGATGCCCGCCACAGTGGATGAATTAGTTGAATTGTTTGTAATATTCCCCCCACTGTTTAAGTGGTTGAGCAGAAATCTTTATGGTTGGTTCACCGCCTAAGTTCTTTCAGTTTTGTAATAAGTACTCTGCCATATGTTAGCACCTTGCCTTCAAAAGGATCTTGCGTGCACATTCTTGGCATGGATTTTATCTTCCATTCCAGTTGTATCAGTTTCAGTATTGAGTTATTGATCCTAGGGATCCTCTGACCATATGCCTGTCCCTCTTCCTTATGTGGTTTTAGGGCGCATTCTTGGTTAGAGTTGCTTTGATAGAGATTTGGTTTTGGCGCTAACGCTAATCAAATTGGCCAAGTGTGGTAATTGTGTAAAAGTTGTGGAAAAAAATTGGTTAGCTCATATTTCAATGATTATGCAACTAACGGATCTATATTATGCCCCTAATGGGTGAAATGCAATATTTTTTCCTTTTTCATGTATTATATGGTGATGTATTTATATTATGCTTATGATGATGATATGATGCTTATGTATGTTATATGGATATTATGATGAAAATGCAAATGATGCAAATGTGTAAATGATGAAATGCTTTGAATAACCAATCTATATTATGCACTGATGGAAATGCAATGTATGTGATTTGATTTAATATTTCCTGTATGATATGCAATATGCAATATGTTGATGGTTTTTGGATGCAGGATGAGTGCACTGACAATAATGATTTGTGATTAACTGTCATGGTACCATGTTAGCACAAAATAGGATAGAAGAAAGCAAGAGATTCCAACAAGACAAGAGACGATGATGAGAGATGATGATGATCATAATTTGTCGAGGAGTTGGGATTTTCAAAGGGCCAATTACCTTATGTTTGATAACACACATAGACATGATGCATCAAGGTATTAAGAACCGGGATGGCGTTGTACCTAGTGTGATGGACTTTGACTCAACAATCATATAGGAGTACTCTTGTTCACACCTGACATACAAAACCTTATTTAGATTGCAACTCATATATTCCAAACATCTCAAACCAAAACATAGAAAGGCAAGCCTTCCTATGTGGTCAATAAGACACCTAAAACACCTTCCCTACAAACCAAGCAAAGCACACATAACCAAGTTATTTTACAAGAATATCCAACAAATACAATAGATAATGATCGTTTCCCTATTCCTATCTCTCTAAATCCTTTTGCTTGGATATCATCGAGAGGTCCTTGGAAGGAAAACAATAAGATAAGTTCAACAAGATAAAAATAAAGCAAACAAACAAGTTAATGTTCTTCAATACTACTAGCCGAGACTAAACTATGGTGATGCCTGATGTTGATGTCCATTGTAGGAAGGATGCATCCTAGGACATGATGATATCAGATGATTTGATATGGGGCTGATTGGATGATAGGCTATTGACACAAAGAGTTGACTAACTTGTTTACGTACTAACCTAGACTTGAAACTTTGACGTTTGAGTTTTCACTTTTGAACCTGCTAGACTTGTTTCCAACTATTTCACCAAAGGTTGAGGATGGCGATTGATTTATTATGAGTGATGTTTATTGTGGGTGAAAGTGAGATGAGATGGATGGATTTTTTCAAATATTTGGATATTTTTGGAGTTTTCTGAACTATTTTGAGGCTATTTTTTGGTATTTTTCAAGATTTTACAAATGTTTTGATTTTTGATTTTTCAAATGTTTTGGGGTTTTCTGAGATTTTGACCAAGACCTAACCTAAAGACCTATCCTAGGGGCCTTGGGGCCCGATCAACAGATTAGCCTTTCCTACGTTAGACACGCAGAGACCACGTAGTTCAACTAACACAAACTTGATTAATTGATGAGAAATGAACAACTGGATTGCCAGTTTATTATGACAGACTCCTAAAGGACTGACCTAAGTGTCTCAAGGGATGATCAAAGATCAACCTTGCCTAAGTTCAAGGCTCAAAGACCTGTAGTTTGACAAGATGACTATGTTTTTTGACTTTTTGACCGACTTTTTGACATGTTTTTGGGTTTTGAATGTTTTGGGATTTTGATATGATTTTCTGATGTTTTTGTATTTTCTAATGTTTTGAATGTGTTTTGGATTTTCTAATGTTTTGAATGTTTTTTGGATTTTTTGATTTTGTGATTTTCCGATGTTTTGAATTTTCTGATTTTTTGATGTTTTGGATTTTTTTGATTTTTTGATGTTTTTGGATTTTTGGATTTTTTGATGTTTTTGATTTTTTGATTTTAGGGACCTCAGGAACATACACGAATCTGATCCGATGAGAACATGCCCCCAACGTGATGCAATAGACTACTCCGATAAAGGCAGGACAAACTGACCTTAAGAATGGGCCGAGTAGTACTAGGAGGGATCATGACACGAACACAAGACCAAGCTATGATGTGGATGTGGATGGGTGGCGGATGGAGATAAAGAATGCGATGGATGGATGATGCAGAACGAGTCATGAAGATCCTGGTGGATGGAAAGTACTTATTTACACAAGGTGCCTATTTGCCAGGTTTTCATCGAGGTACTTGCCCAAAGTGCCACCGAAGTGGTTTTCACTAGAGGATGATTTTTCTCTTTACTGTTTTTTATCCTTTTTATGATTTTTTTGGATTTTTTTGTTGTCACCATAATGCCTGTTTGCCAAGTTTTCATCAGGGTGACCATTTTTTTAAGACATTTTCTGATTTTTTGGATTTTTGGTTCTATACCTTGAAAGATTTAGGCATAAAACTTTTTGAGATGGGAGTTGTTGATGGGCTCCTATAGAGGCTCCCCTTTAGGTGTTGATAAATGATATGCCCCTGATTTGTAGCTCGTTGTGAT
This sequence comes from Sequoia sempervirens, assembly GCA_007258455.2. Taxonomy (NCBI): domain Eukaryota; kingdom Viridiplantae; phylum Streptophyta; class Pinopsida; order Cupressales; family Cupressaceae; genus Sequoia; species Sequoia sempervirens. The sequence goes on from VDFB02000007.1 coordinate 201,985,106, forward strand.
GATGAATGGGCCCAACTAGTTGGGTTCAAATTTTCCTTTGCCATTTGGATTTGGGATGTTCTTTTGATTCTCCGACCTAGAATGTCCTACTCCTGATCTTCTTGTTATAACTTCTCTTGAGTCGGTTCTGATAGACCTACAAATGATTTAAAGCCTCCATATGCCACTCATCCAGTAGCTCCAACTCATTCAATCTTGATATTCGGTAGTCCTCATCCGTGATGAGGTTCTGTAGTGATATTCTTAGTGATGGGAGCTCAATCTCAATGGGTAATATGGATTCTAATCCGTAGACCAGGGAGAATGGGGTGGCACCTGTGGATGTGCAGATGTTGGTTCGATAGGCCCAAAGGGTGGGATTTAGCTACAGATGCTAGTTGTGACCTACGTCATTGATTGTTTTCTTGAGGATCTTCAGAATGGTTTTATTGGTGGCTTCTGCCTGACCATTACCTTGGGGATAATACAAAGTGGAAAAGCAATGTTGGATTTGAATTTGTCACAAACATCATGAACATCATGATTCTTGAAAGGTGTCCCATTAATCTGAGATAATAGCTTGGGGAAAACCATATTGGCATATTAAGTAGTTCAAGATGAACTTTGATATCTGCTTTTCCAGTGATGTATGTCATGGGGATGGCTTCCACCCACTTGGTGAAGTATTCAGTGGCGGTAATGATAAACTTGTGGCCACTAGATGAGGTGGAGGTGATTTTTCCAACGAGATCGAGCCCCCACTATGAAAAGGGCCATGGTGTGACAATAGGATGAAGCTATTGAGTTGGTGTATGGATGAGGTTCCCATGCTGCTGACATAGTCATGTGCTTCTCTTTCCATTGTAGGCCAATAATACCCCATCCTCAACAATTTCTTGGCCAAGGTCATTCTACTTGAGTGTGATCCAAAAATACCGTTATGCACCTTAGTTAAGGCAGTTAATGCCTCCTCAGCATTTAAGCAGTGTAACAGGGTTTCTTCTATGCTCCTACAATAAAGGGTTTCTCCTAGGATGACAAACCGGGATGCTTTCTTGACAAAGGTTTTCTTAAGGTTCGAGGTTAAGTCAGTTGGGAGGACTCTTATTCTTAGATAAGTGTAGATGTCATGGTACTAAGGATCACCAGGACCAACGATTTTGCACATGAATTATGACTATGGTACCTCTAATGCAGGCACGAGAAGTTGCTCTACCAGGAATTCATGCTTTGGGACATTGCGAGGGATATCCAATAGGAATCCAATTATCGCCATGGCGTCTGCCGCTTTGTTGTTTTCTCTAGGTATCTGCTCGAATGTGATCTCAATGAAGAACTCTTTAAGACTCTCTACCAATTTCTTGTATGGGGTTAGCTTGTCGTCCTTAGTCTAGTATTCATCATTCACTTGATTGATTATTAGCTGTGAATCTCCATATACCTTGAGAGCCATGATATGCCACTGCACTGCTATTCTGAGTCCTATGGTTAAAGCCTCATATTCTACGATATTGTTTGTGCAGGGAAATGCCAATTTGTAGGACCTTGGTATGCAGTCTCCCTATGGAGTGCTGAAAAATACCCTAGCTCCCGATCCATGCTGTGTGTAGGAACCATCAAAGTACATCTTCTAGTGGTCTACTATGCTCAAATTGAAGATAGATTCATCTGGGAACTCTAAAATTAACAGATTCTCTAAGTACATTAGTGCTTCTACCAATTGGTCCGTAATAGATTGTCCTTTGATAGCCTTCCATTCCTTGTAATCGATGTCATATTCTGATAGGATCATGACCCACTTGTCCATCCTTCCTGTGAGCACCGCCTTGGAAAGTAGATACTTGAGTGGGTCAATTTTGGTGATGAGTTTGATTTTGTGTGTTAACATGTTGTGTCTGAACTTCTGTGAGGCAAACACCACTGCTAGACAAGATTTTTCAATGAAGGAATAGTTTAACTCATGCCTTACCATGGTCCGATTGATGTAGTAGATGGCTCTCTCTGTTTCGTTTTCATCATGCTGAGCTAGGAGAGCACCGAGAGCTGTTGATGTTGCTTATATGTAGAGTATTAGAGGTTTTCTTGGGATTGGTGGCATAAGCATTAGAGGTGTGAGAAAATACTCCTTGATTTTGTTGAAGGCTTGATCACACTTGTCATCCCACTTGTACGATACCCCCTTGTGGAGTAGGTGAGAATACAGGATTGATTTGTCTGCTAACTAAACTATGAACTGACGAATGGACTGGAGTCTGCCTTGTAGGCCTCTTAGCTGCCTCCATCTTGAGGATTTCATTTACTTTAGCGATATCTATTTCAATCCCTCACATGGACATGATGTATCCCAATAGTTTCCTTGATTGTACGCCGAAGACACACTTCTTTGGATTAAGGTGGACCTTGTATTCCTCAAGTTTGTCAAAGATGGCACTTAATGCTACTATGTGGTCCCGCCTCTTTCTGGATTTTGCCAATATGTCGTCAACATAATCTTCCACAGTCTTATGGATCATGTCATGAAAGATTAAGGTCATGGACCTCTAATATGTTGCTCCATCATTCTTTAGGCCAAACAACATCATGTTCTAGCAATATGTCCCCCATGGAAAAGTAAAAGTCATTTTATGTTGATCCTCTTTGGCTATCGTGATTTGGTTATACCTAGAAAATCCATCCATCAGTGAAAACATCTCATGTCCCGTGGTCATGTCTACAATCATATCAATGTTGGGAAGTGGGAAGTCTTCTTTGGGACATTCCTTATTTAGGTCTCTAAAGTCTATGTATATGCGGATGCCCCCATCTGGTTTTGAAACAATAACCAAATTTTATACCCACTCTGGATAGTTGATTGGTCGTATGAACCCTGCATCAAGTAGCTTCTTCAATTCCATTTTGACTATCAAGGCTATCTGGGGATGCATTTTTCTGAGTTTCTGTTTGACAAGCTTTGCTTCAGGGTAGACTGCTAGATGATGGACCACAATCTTTGGATCAAGACCGGGCATGTTAGCATAGCTCCATGCAAATTTGGCCTTTCTCTCCCTTAAGAAAGTAGCTAGGAGTTCTTCTTCTGACATCAATGATTCAACATAAAATGTGATATGCAAAGTTTCTTCTATTCCCAAGTTGACTGGGTTGCACTTCTCGGCTAGAACCGTTGACTTTTCCTGATGTAGAGCACTAAGGGGAAGATTGAATCCTTCATCCTCAGGTGCCTCAGAGAGGTTTTCACCATTGGATACGCCCTTTTTTTTACTTTTTTAGGGTTAGAGAGTACCACGGTGTGGTTTTTACTCAAAGACCTTGAGATTATTCTCAAGTTTTTTCTTTTACGACTAAAGGATTCAATTGTCTCCCCGTAGTAAGCTTGTGTGTCCAAAATGATATCAAACCCAGCCTTATGATCTCCACATGGTATCGTGCGCCGTAGTCCCATGAATTCTAAGAGTGCTTCATCATTTTTGAAAGTGTCTAGAACTGGTGGTCCTCGTTGGTTGTAATCGATGAGTTGGGGGTATACTAGGTTGATTTCATGGTTTTGACTAGTTGAATCGAATGATACGATACTAATAATGAGAAGGGTGGTTTCCTTGAAAAGCATAGGTAGGTTGGTTATGGGATCTTCATCATCACTACTACTGCAGACATCGGTTATGTCAAATGTGAAATTATCTAAGGGCAGACCAGTGGATACAGGCAATTGAAGGGCGGCTGACATTTGTTGAGGAGTTTTGACCTTCTTAATTGGGGGATTTTGGCCACGTATGGTTATACTCGAAGGGGTACATCTAAGGCTAATATTTTTCATTCACGTCTCAGGAATGATGGGTATTAGAATCCCATTGTCATTTTGTCCAACCCTCTGGTTTTTTTCATAGCCCATGGTGAGCATCATTTGTAAGCCTTTACTGCTATTATCGATAGGTAGATTGGCTATTGATCTATTGTCTTGGTACAGGAGATGGGATGGGTCCTCCTCTATTACTTCCCGACCGAGATCTCCCCAACTTCTGAAGCTGTAAGATCATGTTATGAATGTTTGGGACGAGCAAGCATCATTTGATTGTGGTCATCCTTGTGACCCGAGAGATTGTGGTAACTCTCCTACCACAAAATAATTCTTTGGAATTTTATAGTGCCCACATCCATTATCCTAAATTATGACCTTGATATTAAAGATGGCAGGGATGGCGGGTGTCTTTGTCGCAGAAGCAGAGGCGAGAGTAGCTAGGTCAATGTATGGAGTTGATGGGCCTTCATCATTTTTAGGTAGTTGGGGGATTTTGTAATATTTTTCCTCTAGGCTCTTGCAATAAGAGAATGGTTCAAGATCCCCATGGATAGTGACCTCTCGGCCTTGGTATGTGATGGTGCAAGAGCACCTAAGAAATCAACAGGCAGTTTCATTAGGTAAATAAGAATCTAGAAGGATAGTTTTGTTTTGTTTTCATAAGGTCATGTTGACCATTGTGTGGAGAGCTTAGAGGTGTTTTTTGATCTTTTGGAAAGAAGTTGTCAAGAGATAAATAAGTTTAGAAGCTCATCTTGCTGAGTTGTAAAAGTTGCCAAGGGTTGAAAAACACAGTGGATTTTATAATTTTCATCTTTAGGTCATCTATAGGTTCGACAACAAGAAGTTAACTATTTTTGGAGCCTATTTAAGATATGCTTCAACCATGGAATGGGGTTGGAAGTGTTGTTGTTATAGTGAGATTTTGTGAAATTGAAGGGAGACAGCGTTCTGTGCTAAAAATTCTGAGTTTTGCAACTAAATAGAGATTTCATGGATTAGACCTACTACTGTTTTGATTGTAGGATGTAGTGTTAGTAGTTTACAAGCATTGTAAATCATTAAATAGTTTCTTTGTTCAATTTGCAAGCACTTTTTGTAAATAGTTTAATTTTTGCCTTATTGCTGGTCTGAACCAGACTGTTTTTAGGAAATGGAGTGCTAGAGAACTTTCCCACCGTACAAACCATACGGCCCTTTGGGAACAGTGCCTAGACTCCATGATTGTACATATGTTAGGTTGTAGGCTTTGTATGTGTGCAGGAGTTGCTAGCAATGTCTTGCCCTAGGCGAGCTAGGCAGAGTCCGGCTAGGGAAGACAAGGAGTGAAAGGTACATAATTTGCAGGGGTGCTAAGATTTTGGAAAAATTCCTTTTGGAGAATTTAGTTGAGGGTCTTGGCAAGGCCTGGTAGTCAAGAGGAGGCTCCATCAAACCATTTGGTGTGAGAAGATTCTGACAGTTTGAAATCAGCCTGGAAAAGGCTAGTAAACCCTAGGTTTTGGCCATTTTTGTGTATGGGCAGTGTACGGGCAGTGCTAGTTCAAAACCCTAAAAATCTTCAAGGTGTGGACATGAGAAACACAAACCCCAAGTGAAGAACCTTGGTCGTTTGGATATTTTTGGAGTAAATTGCATTTTTCTTGGGTTAAGAGGCCTAATTGGGGCTCTAGGCTTGTAGCCTTTTCTAACCCTAGGAGAGGGTTTGGTGGAAGCGATGGGTAATTGGAGTCTTGTGATTGAATAAGAACCCTAAATATGTTACTTTGAAGCTTTTAAAACATTTTTACACCCTTGCAAGTACCTAATTGAATGTTGAGGGTAATTGGCCTTTAGGGAAGAATAAGGGTCAAAGGTGAGATAGTGGCAAGCCACCAAGATTTGCTTGGTAGTATGAAAGAATATTGATAGTGGGTTTGGTTAGTAGTACTAGGGGTGCCTATACCTGAGATAGGACCTACAGGTTAAGGTGGAAGAGTCACCTAGGAGTTCTTGAGAACAAAGACTAGAATATGGGATAGTGAGTTTCTCATCCAACCCTACCCTATCATGTGAACTTAACACATTGGTGGAAGGTTGATTCTACTGCTTGCATTGCATGGATCCACAGACATCCCAAGAGAATATTGTAAGGCAAATCAAGGTCGAGGACCTGACATGTGGTTTCCATAATTGTTGGCCCTACTTGAATAGGGAGTTGGATTGTGCCCTGAGACACTCTTTCTTGATCATCGAAAGCCCTGATTGTGATGCCTTTTCCTTTTTCAATGGAATCCTCTTAGATTTTCAGATTCTTTATGAGCTTGAGGGAACAAATGTTTAAACCTGCACCTCCATCCACCAAGACTCTTTTGACTTTGTTCTTATGCACCAAGACTTCCAAATGTAGTGCATGGTTGTGAGATGGTTGAGCGGGAAAATCTTGATCGAAAAATGTAAGAAGATTTGGGGTAATGATGTTTCCGACCATAGCTTGGAATTGTTCAACATCAAGATCCATGGAGACGATGGATGAGGTTAATGCTTCCTCAAGGATTTTTCTATGGGTGGATGAAATATTCAGTAACTCCATGATGGAGATTTGAGCAGGGGTTCTTTTCAATTGATCAAGGACATTATAGCCATTGGGAATGGATCTTAGGTTGGAAGTGGGTGCTCTAGGAGGCTGAGATGACCTTGTGATGGTAATTTTCCCGCCTCTTGTGGTGACTCCATAATCAGCTTGGGCTCCTTTGATGGTGATAGTAGTGCAATACTCATCTAGGGACGAGATGACATGGTCATATACATGATTCACACTTTTGAAGGTACCCTTTCCCTTAACATTGTTATTGTTTCCTTTGTTGTTATGATTGGGCATCAGATTCATGCAGATCTCGAGGTTTTGATTTCCTGTCGGTTGTTCCACGTTTATTATTTTATAATCAATAAGGTCTTGAATCAGGTTTTTCAACCTCATATAACTGGCAATTATTTGTCCCTTAATCTTGTGGAAATCACAAAGGTGATTTTTCATTATACCATGATGATTTTACCAAGGGTTCTTGATAATTTTCATAGGTGGGGATTGTGATGAGTTTTTCCACCATTAGCCTCTTCATGATGGATTCAGTTGATTCCCCAAGGGCTGTGTACTTCCGCTTGGGAGAGTTTTTGTTTCACTGGGGCGGTCCCCTTTGATTGTTCATGTTGTTGATCGTTTGATTGTTTGGTTGTTGTGTCGCCATGTTAGCTTGATGATTGTTTTGATTGTGGTTTTGGGGTTTTTTTTGGGGTGCTGGTGTGTTTTATCAAGGAGAACTAATGACAACTTTGACGTCGACAACACCATCGTTGGTAATTTTCCTGTTCTTCGCCCATGTGTGAGGCTTGTCATTATAGCTGGTGGATGGGTGATTGTTTTGCTATTCAGGATATGCGGGTGACCCTCCTTGTGCAATAAGGGCCCGTTCAATGTTAAGCACCTTGGAGATCAATTAGTCGTACGTGTTGATACCTTGCACCTTGAGATGGAATGCCAAGGTTCCTTCAAGATTGGAGATGATGGTGCAAACTTGTTGTTCTTTAGGAATGGCCCATTTACTCTGATTGGCCTTAGATCACCATCATTGCAGGAAGGAAGCAAATGATTCATTCTTACCTTGTTTTAGAGCTGATAGTTCCTCTAGAATGACATCCATACCGATATTGAATGCATAATTTTTGATGAATGCGTCTACTATCTCTTGGAATTTTTTGATACCAGGAGGAAGGCGAGAGAATCACTCCATGGCTTGGCCAGCCAAACTTCTAGGAAATAGCCACATCAAATATGTATCATCATACGTGACTTCCATGCAATGCACTTGGAATTCCCTGATGTGATCTCTAGGGTTTCCCGTTCCACGGTATTTATCAAATTTGGGGATTTCAAATCCCTTTGGGAATGGTTTCATTGGAAGACTCCTGTCAAACGGATAAGGACACAAGTTGTTGGGTGTCTTTGTGGTTTTCCCTGACTGAAGATCAAGCACTTGTTGCAAGAGCAACTTGATTTGTGATGTCACATTGTTTTGCGGATCAAGGGGTGGAGTGAAGGTGTTTTGCAGTGGTTCAATTGTTGGCGGGATGGGTGGATTGGTTGGTGTGTTGCTGGATGGTGTTTGCACATTTTATTACGCCAAGTATGTTTGTAGTTGTTGTTGTACCATCAATGCTTGTTGTTGGTCCTGTTGTTGTTGCGCTAATAGTGCATGTTGTTGAGCTTGCTATTGTTGTTGTGCTAACAACGCTTGTTGTTTGGCTGCTAGTTGGGATGCTTCTTGCTGCTCTTTGTATTGCTTCAACACTTGCTGATATGCTTGCTGCTGGGCTACTTGTTGTGTGAGGTACTGTGCTTGTGATTGTGCTTGCTGAGCTTGGTATTGGGCTTGTGCCTAAGCTTGAGCTTGTGCTTGAGCTTGAGCCTTTTGTGTAGCTTGTGTAGCCTAGGAAGCTTGTGTAGCTTGAGCGGCTTGTTGTTGTTTTTGTTGCAATAAGTTTTGGGCTTCTGTAGCCTACTGTGCTTGTTGCGCTTGTTGTGCTTGTAGTGTGGCTTGGGAAACTTGAGTAGCTTGAGCAACTTGCTGAGTAGCTAATTGTGTTTGTGTTTGCTGAGTGGCTAGTTGTGCAGCTTGTCAATTTTGGATTTGTTGGAGTGCCTTCTGATAGGATGCTTGTTGAGCGGCTTGCAAAAAAATGTTGTATTGGTTTGATGTGTTTGAATTGGGTGGCAGTAGTGGTGGGGGATTTGGAATGGTGTTTGTTGTGGTGATGAGAGGCATTTTGGTATTAATGATTGGGATTTGGGTGGTGGATGGTGTGATCAATATGCTTGGTCCTTGAGAGACCATGTTTTGAGATATTTAGGGGATGGTTGATGATGTGATGGTGGTGGCTTGCATTATTAGGATGGTTTCCATCTGTTGTTGCGATGTCGATGACAAGATAGGAGGATTTGGTGTGATATTTTGATTGATGATCGGGGGGTTGATTTGATTTTGTTGATTAATTTTTGGTAAAGGGGGAAGCCCTAAACCGAGAGGTGATGTGGATATTGATGGAAAGGGTGGAAGTGGTGGAAAAGTGAGTGGCATACTCCCTTGAGGAAATGATGAAGATGTAGGGTCAAAGATGCCCCCTGGTTCAAATAAGTCACTTTCTCATTATGAGGTTATGGGAAGAGAAGTTTGAGGTGTTGCATGAAATGATGATGATGGGTCATTAGGATCATGAAAGGTGAGGGGGACACATGGATGTGATGGATTTTGGGGTATGGATTGCCCCAAGATGGTGTTTGCGTCCAAATCTTGATTGTTTACGAGGGGGTGTGTTTGTAGTGGATTGAGAAATGCACTTCCCTTGTTAACAATGGGTTGAGTTGGAGCAATGGATGATGTAATTTGGGGGATGGGTTGAGTGATGCCAAGAATGGAGGTGTGGATGAAATTGGGGGCATGGATGAGATTGGAGGCATGACCCCAAAAGGTGATTCCATAATGGTGCTCAAATCGAAATTGGAAGGGAGTTTAGCCCCTTGTTTTGCTAACTCAAGAATGTATTGTGAGGGATTGAGTCTCATCATGATGTTGATAATTCTATGATTCTTGGGATTTTGGACCATTTCGACGATCTCATCTTGTGTCATTCCAAAGGAATTATTGGTGATATCCTCTACTTGAACTTCCTCTTGAGGATTTTGTGATGATGAAGGAAAGTTAGTTAGGGGATTGCTTTATCCAACAGGATTTATTTCAAAATTGGTTTGACTTAGGTCACTTGAAGTGGATGTTTCTTTGTTGGCTTCCATGTTCCTCTTGTGTTGAGATCTAGTTTGAACCATAAAATGAGGTTCAAAAGAGAAGATCTAGGATGAATAAGGATCAAAGGGTGTGATGATGAAGTGTGTGAAAGATGAATGATATGGATGGTGGAACTCTTAGAAGATCTTGAGGGGATGCTAGACTTTTGGGACTTTTTTGGATTCTTGGATTTTGACCTTGATTTGGTTTTGGATTGTTTTGATTTTGGATAATGAACAAATAGATCCCAAGATGTTGGATGTTATTTGTGGGATAGAATTTCTCACAAGATGATAATTTGACTAAGTGTATGGAGAAGGATGCATCTACCCACACCTAACCAAACAAGATGATAATTCAACTAAGCATATGGAGAAGGATGCATCTACATATACCTAGCTAAACAAGATGATTTTGATGACAATTTAACTAAGCATATGAAGAAGGATGCATATACATATACCTAGCTAAACAAGATGATTTGATGTTTGACTCAAGGATTTTGATTTGTTTTCAAGGATTTTTTATTCATGGATTTGCCAAAAAGTCTAGCATGAAGGATGATTTCAAGATTTTCAAGAGTTGTGGGTGAGATGATTTTGGCTTGATGTTTGAAAGATGGATGAAGGTTTTGATTATGATCCTATGTGTATCTAAAAAGACTCTTGTTTACAAGACCTCGGTTTTGAAAAACATGCTTTACTCTAAACAAGGTGTTCAAATTCCCGAAAAAGATTTGGATTTTGACAATAATAGAATGAGTACAAACCAAGATTGGTGTTCAAATTCCCGAAAAAGATTTGGATTTTGACAATAATAGAATGAGTACAAACCAAGATTGTTTCTTGAAGCTCTTCTGTAAAAGTTGAAAAGTAATCTTCGTCTAAATTCGCAGAGCATTGAGAGACACTTTTGATGTTCTTTTGGACTAAGAGATTTTGACTTTGGTTTCTGGATTTTGATCTTGCGTGAAATAATTTAAGACACATGTGTGGGGTCCAATTGTTCTTAGCTTTGCTTAGTGAATTCTTTTTACCACAAAAATTTCTTGATTAACTTTTGAAACTAGATGTCCAATGTCTTAACTTCTTCTCATCCCACAAAGTGTATTATGTGGAACTTTGATGAAATCAAGGAAAAAGTTACCTAATGTTGACTTTAGCAAGCAAATTGAGATATAAATTCAAATGTTTAGAAACCTCTAAGGATAAAATCCCAAGGAAAAGCAATAACACATGAATTTTGTCAAAGATATTTGCTTCCTAAAGGGTTTGAAGTTTCATGACAATGTTGAATGTTTGTTTCTAAATTTTTACGAACAAGCAAAGTGTTTTGTTTCCAAGAAAAAGTACAACCCTATGGATATGAAAGACTGTATTTGTTGAATCCCCACTTGGACAAGTCTAGCTACGCCTACTTTTAGCGAATGGTTAGATGCTTGACCCCACTGGCTCCCCTCCACGACACTCACTTATATGGGGCATCCAAGCATCAGTACCCATGAAACTCCCATGGCATACTTTACATCTCTACTAAGAGCCGTAAAAGTGTGGGGTGGCTTCAGAACAACCATTCTTGCACCAACAAATAGATCAAGGATTTTTTCCTTTTAAACAAGGGTTTTAATGTAGGCATTCTATTCGTGGGGGATCACCCATTCAGCAAGAGACCATTGTTGCCCTTTTCGTTGGGATGACCATTGTGATACTTTCCTTTCAACAAGGACCCACACTTATATACTGGTTGGAAGTCGCTTGGATTTAGCGTGTTTCCAGTTGGGTTGTTCCCTTGGGTGATTACCTTTTCCCACAAGGCAGGCCCTCTAAGATAACACAAAAGTGAGCAACCACATCTGTAGTTCAATCGATCTTTGTTGAGAAACAAAGATAGAACACACACAATATGTTCCACTCACACTTGCAAGATTTGTTCAATTTTAAAGTCCAAATTGAAGTGTATGGGTAATCACTTACACAACTTAATGTCACCAAAAGGCCTTTTGATTCTCAAGATCATGGTGAGGCACGAGAGAAGCACATACACCCTTTTAATGATATTACTTTGAGTAAGTAATTACAAAAAAAAGAAGCACTTGTTCATTTTAAATCCACAAAGCAATGATTTGATTCTTTTTAGAGCACCAAAAATGAAATATGGAGATTTCCTTGTTCAATTGTTAATCCTCAAACCAAATGTAGCGAGTTTGTCCTAAAGTTCTTTTTAAGCCCTTTGTAGCAAAAATTGAAATCCTTTGTAGTGTTCTTTTTAGAGCCCAAAAGAAATTTAGTATGTCCTAAGCACATGAAAAGAAACAAATCCTTAAGAGAGATTATAAATTCTCTAAGAGTGTTCAATAAACACTAAAGTGTTAAAAAACACTTGATATCATGAGATGATGATGTCATTATGAAACTTCCATTAGGTTTCTTTTTCTTCACCTTTGATTAATCCAACCTACAAAAACTAGTTAAAACTGTAAAATAGAGGTCAGGAAAGCAATTAATAGCCCAGACGATCAAAATTAAAAAAACACGTCATAAAAAACTAAAATTTCACTTTTTACTTCACTCCAACGGTGGAGTCTGCACAGGCGGTGTAGTTTGAGGAACCTAGCAGTGCTATATGGCACTGCTAATTCTGCAAGCGACGCTCTGTAGCAAAATAGAGAGCATGATTGTGTCAGAGTTCTGCCTAGTGGTGCTATTTGAAGTTTGAGAATTCCAACGTGTGAGATTTGAACCAGTGGTGTAGTTAAGAATTTTGAATTATGGGCGAGAAAGTTCGAGCGGTGCAGTTTGCAATTTGAAGTGTCGTTGTATGGCACTACTGGACTGGTAGCGGTGTTGTATGGCATTGCTGAACTGATAGCGGTGCAGTTTCCTGTAGACACAAAAAAAGAAAGAAAAAAGCATATAATTTTGTTAAAAAATGTGATTTAAACTAGAGATTTGCCCTCCTTCTAGCACCAAATGTAGAACCCCAATCCTAATACTTGCAAAAAATAGTAAACAAACACAGAGCTAAATCAAATGCAAGTAAGAATCAAGATTCCCCATGAAATCCATTAGTAATGCTCAAAATAGGAAATAAAATTGAAGAACACAATAAGAAAGCAATGAAATCCTAATTAAGCAAGCAAACTCTTGATCCCATGGGGGAATTGGTGCCAATTTGATGTGAAAATTGGCCCTTTCCCAACTCCTATGATGCAATGTTGATGAGTGATGAAGATTGATCCACTTTATTGAAAATTCACTTGAGCTCCATGATGAAGAATCTACATAACCTAAGTAAGACCTTGATAAAATTGATGAAAATAGATATGTTTGAGGATAAAATTGAGTATAGTAAACTTAATCAAATTGTGGATGATCAAATGAGGAGAGAAACCTCTTATTTATAGAAAGACAAGATGGAGAAATGCCCAAAATGAAGCATTGTGGGACTAAATTTCAACCAATGGCCAAATGCCACTTGTCAAGATGTGAATGGGCAAAGGATGTGCACATTTTGATGAATGTGCCCATAAATGCAATTAGGTGGAATTTGAAAATAGTGAAATGACATGTAAGAGGGAAAAGGGAATGACTTAAATGCCACTTGGCTCAATGCACAAGGACATGTAAGAAGGAATTGAATGTCTTGTTGGAAGGACAAAGTCCACTTGGAGGGATTTCAAATTTGAAGGAATATTCTATAAAAATGCCAAGTTTAGAGAAAATAGAGATTTAATAAATGAATTAAATCTATTTTCATGTGAAAGTGGCAAAAGCTAGAGGATGGGACATGGATTAAGATTATATTTAATCGAGATTTGATTAAATAAGAGGAGGTTAGGTGATTTGACAATTTTGACTTAGATTTTAGGATTTAAATAAATCAAAGTTGAGAGGAAAATGATTTAGAATTAGTTAAATAAAGATTTTGATTTATTTAACTAAAGGGGATGATTGTTAGATTAAATCAAATAAGGTTTAATTTATTTAATTTAATAAGATGACCTTAAATATTTAATCAAATAAAATGAATTATTTAATTAAATAGAAACTTAGGGTTAATTAGATCAGATTGATTGATTTAATTAACAAGAGAGAATGACTTAATTAGATAAATGGTTATTTATTTAATTAAGGGATGAAAATTGATGAATTTAATCAAATAAAGGTATTTGATTAAATGGTTAGACAGAGGGATGATTCAAGATGAAGCGGTGTTAGTAAAATAAGGATCAGATGTGTAGCGTCAATCGGTACATTTTACGTGTCTACATTTTACCCCTCTTTGAAGCGATGCACTTGCTACATTGGTTCAAAGAATAAACTACTTTCATGACATCCTACATATTTTTTGAGCCAACCTGCATTCAATGCTCCCACTGCCTCGCACACCTTGCAAACTTTAGAGCCTTTCATTCTAGCAACTTCTCATTTATTCTTCACAGTGATGGCAATGTATGTGTATGTGTATGTGTGTGTATGTCAAAGTGTATGTGTATGTGTATGTGTATGTGTATGTGTATGTGTATGTGTATGTGTATGTATATGTGTGTGTATTTGTATGTCTACATGTATGTATATGTATATGTAAATGTGTATGTGTAAATGCGTATGTGTATATGTAAATGTGTATGTGTATATGTAAATGTGTATAGATGTGTGAAGAGGTCTTAAGTGGACTACCTTGCCACATCTACTTCTCTCACTCCGCCATGCTAACACTCCACTGTGTTGCAATAATCACTCATTGTCCCTTTCTATACTTCTGTACAATCATGCTTAATTCAGTTATGTGTATGTATATGTATATGTGTATGTGTATGTATATGTATATGTGTATGCTTCATCAATTCAAACCTGCAATAATTGTATCTTCTTTAGGTGCCATTGATTAATTTGGGGGTGTTCTCTCCTTTATATGATCTGCACCTGAACTCATATTGGGAGACTGCCACACCAATGCAAGTGTCACTTTCACATTAATCACAACTACACAACATAAACAAGGTGCCAAGTCAACACAATTTAAACCCATATGACCTATCTTTGACCAATTGGTGAACCCATTACAACCATGTTTCCCCACGTAGCATAATTAAACCAACAAGCAAATTCATCTTCCCGTCTCATCAAACATGACACCAACAACACATATTAGCATGAGTCTATCCCATCTCGCCAAGTAGGGTGCACACGTACTCGTGTTGAACTCCAAAATCCCATCTGCATCCATTTTTACAAGTTTTAAGGTAGCCATTATTAAAAAAAAATTATGCAAACAATACACCAAACCAATCAACTCAAGAATTAATGGTCGAAATCAATCAGATTCACCAAACGACCATCAATCAGATTCAAATAATTCACAATTCAAATAGCCATGAAAACCTTCAAGTATTCACATTCGGGGGTGTTCTCTTTTTAATAGGTTCTTCTACATCAATTCACTCATGCAACTATTGTAGCTTTCTTAGGTGCCATTGATTAATTTGGGGGTGTTCTCTTTTTAATAGGTTCTGGTACATCAATTCACTCATGCGACTCCCCTAGCTTTCTTATTTGTCATTGATTAATTTGGGAGTGTTCTCTTTTTTAAAGGTTTTGCTTCATCAATTTAGCGTTGCAACAATTGTATCTTTTTTAGGTGCCATTGATTAATTTGGGGGTGTTCACTTTTGCATAGGTTATTATACATCAATTCACTCATGCAACTATTGTAGCTTTCTTATTTTCCATTCATTAGTTTGTGGGTGTTCTCTTTTTTAAAGGTTCTGCTACATCAATTCACTCATGCAACTATTGTAGCTTTCTTATTTTCCATTGATTAATTTGGGAGTGTTCTCTTTTGCATAGGTTCTGCTGCATGTATTACCATAGAATAATAATCAATAGTGGTACTTTGTTACAACATGTATTTAGGGGACTTGGTTTTCCGAAGGCCTTTCATGGTTGCATATGTAGCACTTCACAATTCAAAGGTCCAATTGTGGACAAGTGCAACATAGATTACCATTATAAAGGCTTTGGGAAAATCAAGTCTCCCTAAACCATTATTGAATGTAACAATTACCAAAATCCATTCATCCATGTCACATTTCTAGGCATTGGCACTACACTACCAATAATTCATTGCATTTATCAACATGTATTACCATAGAACAATAATCATCAATTCTACTTTGTTACAACATGTATTTAGGGGACTTGGTTTTGTGAAGACCTTTCATGCTTCTATTTTTGTGTTCATCATTGCACAAAGTTTTACACTGCAAATTGTTTTTAATATTTGTATGGATGGAAGTTACAATTGTTTTGATGGTTCCAACATCAAGGTCTACTATTCAATTAATTTGGGGGGGTTCTCTTTTGTATAGGTAATCTTTTTTAGGTATACATATATTAATTTGGGGTTGTTATCTTTTTAATAGGTTTAGCTACATCAATTCACTCATGCAACTATTCTAGCTTTCTTATGTGTTCTCTTTTTTTATAGGTTATGTTTCATAAATTCAGCCCTGCAACAATTGTATCATTTTTAGGTGCCTTTGATTAATTTGGGGGTGTTCTCTTTTTTAGGTGCCTCTGATTGATTTGGGGGTATTATATTTTTCATAGGTTCTAATACATCAATTCACTCATGCAACTATTCTAGCTTTCTTAGGTGTCATTGATACGTTTGGGGGTGTTCTTTTTTTATAGGTTATACTTCATCAATTCAACCCTACAACAATTGTATCATTTTTAGGTGTCTTTGATTAATTTGGGGGTGTTCTCTTTTTTATAGGTTATGCTTCATCAATTCAGCCCTGCAACAATTGTATCATTTTGAGGTGCATTTGATTAATTTGGGGGTGTTCTCTTTTTTAGGTGCCTTTGATTAATTTGGGGGTGTTATCTTTTTCATAGGTTCTGCTACATCAATTCACTCATGGAACTATTCTAGCTTTCTTAGGTGTCATTGATACATTTGGGAGCATTCTCTTTTTTATAGATTATGCTTCATCAATTCAACCCTACAACAATTGTATCATTTTTATGTGTCTTTGATTAATTTGGGGGTGTTCTCTTTTTTAGGTGCCTTTGATTAATTTGGGGGTGTTATCTTTTTCATAGGTTTTGCTACATCAATTCACTCATGCAACTATTCTAGCTTTCTTAGGTGCCATTGACACATTTGGGGGTGTTCTCTTTTTTATAGGTTATGCTTAATCAATTCATCCCTGCAACAATTTTATCATTTTTAGGTTCCTTTGATTAATTGCAAGGGTGTTATATTTTGCATAGGTTATGCTTCATCAATTAAACCCTATAACTATTGTAGCTTACATAGGTGTCATTGATTAATTTATATGTGTTCTCTTTTGCACCAATTCAATCTTGCAACTATTGTGTGTTCATCAAATAGTGATTGCTATTCATATGTACAGTCGTGTTCAATACACATCCCTTTCACATTGTCTATCTGTATATGTATTTGAATCACTTAGGGGACTTGGTTTTGTGAAGGCTTTCAATGGTTCCCATGCAACACTTCACAATTTAAATGGAATTGTGGACCAATACAACATAGGTTTCCATCAAAAGAGCGTTCATAAAATAAAGTCTCCCTAATTCATTACTAAATGAAACAATAGCCATGACTCTATAGGGTAGAGGAGCCGAAACATGTGCAATTTTCTATGGTCTACATGAGCAAAACAACAATATTTATATGACTAAATTGAAGAACAACATAACATATTTCTATAGCATATAGATACATATTTACGTGACTAAATTGATGAAGCGAAACCAATGAAAAAGAGAACATATATGTATGTGTATATATATTTATATGTATATGTATATGTATATGTATATATATATATATGTATACATATACACATATGCATGTAGAATTGCTTACATGCATTATTTTGCTTACCAAGAATATATTTATGTCTCTATTGCTTAGTTGACTAAATTGATGAAGCAAAACCTATATGTATATTTGTATGTGTATGTGTTATGTATATGTATATGTATATGTATATGTATATGTATATGTATATACATGTATATATATATACATATATACATATATGTATATGTATGTGCATATGTATATAGAATTGCTTGCATGCAGAACCTATGAAAAAGAGAACCCCAAATTTATCTATGGCATTGAAACAACCAACAATATTATTTGTTACCAGAATGAAAATTTGCAGCATTGCTTACATGCATTCATTTGCATTCATATGAAAAAGATAACACCACCAAACTTAACTATGGCAAAAAAACAACAAACAATGTTATGTATATGTATATACATGTATATATATACACGTATATACATGTATATATATATGTATATATATATATATGTATGTATATATGTATATATGCATATATGTATATGTGTGTGTGTGTGTGTGTGTGTGTGTGTGTGTGTGTGTGTGTGTGTGTGTTATATGTATACATATTATGTACATAGAATTGGTTATATGTAGAACCTATGAAAGGGAGAACAACCCCAAATTTATCAATGGCATTGAAACAACCAACAATATTATTTGTTACTGAAATGAAAATGCACAACATTGCTTACATGCATCCAATTGCATTCATTTTGCATGACTGAACTGAATCACAACAATAAAATAGATATGTATAAAGAGGTAAATACTTATACATACATGCATACATTTGTTACAATAGATGTATGATTGAATTGAAGATGAAGAAAAACCTATGAAAAAGATAACACCCCCAAATTAATCAATGACACCTAAAAAAGATACAATAGTTGCATAACTAAATTGAAGACAAACAAAAAAATAGATATATGTACATATATGTATATATGTATATTTATATGTGTATACATATAAATGTATGTATATGTATATGTATATGTATATGTGTATACATATATATATATATATACACATATACATATACATATATGTATATATATGTATGTATGTATATGTATATGTGTATACATATACATATATGTATATGTATATTTATATGTATATGTATATGTGTGTGCACTAGTACAAAAACAACAATATATGACTAAATAAACTACTAAAAACTATATATAAATGACTAATTATGGTCACGTGACTATTAGTAGTTTATTGCTAGTCATTTATAACGCGACCAAATTTATGACTAAACTATTTTAGTCATTTATCTAGTCATTGATTTGGTCATTGATTCAGTTATTAATTTAGTCATTGATTGTTGTTAACCGGTCATTTATTTAGTCATGGTAGTGATTTATTTAGTCATATTGTTGTTAACTGGTAATTTATTTAGTCATGGTAGTCATATATTTAGTCATTACTTTAGTCATATATTTACTCATTAATTTAGTCATATATTTAGTCATGTATTTAGTCATTATTTTATATATTTAGTCATTAATTTAATCATTAATTTAGTCATTTAGTCATATATTTAGTCATTAATTTAGTCATTTAGTCATATATTTAATCATTAATTTAGTTATTTAGTCATTGATTTAGTAGTATATTTAGTGCATTTTTAATTGTCATCATTTGATAGTTTATTTTATTAATCAAAAAGATTATTTATCAACTATCTAAAAGATTTGCACAATAAAACAACAATGAGAAGGTAAAAATAGCTTATTTTATTAATCAAAAAGATGTTACATACAACTGTGTAAGCTTGAAAATGGAGTTACAATTTGCTGTCCCAACATGAAAGAACTTGAAATATTACAATACATTGTTGAAAGAGAAAAAAACTAGCTAAAATATACTCCAAAACCTTGCCTTTATGTTGTTCAACAACTTACAAAAGAATAGGAACATGACTATTCTTTTATATCATAACCTACAGTCCCTTACCCTTGTAATGCTTGTTGATCCTCTAACTGTCATTTGTGCATGATTGTTCTTTTATATTATAACCTTCAGTCCCTTACCCTTGTAATGCATAAGTACATGATACATTTTTGCAAAAAAACTTTCATTCTATAATTGTGATAAAGCTCCAATCATCTGTAGGCTGCCCTCATTCTGATTACTATCATCTTATGACCATGTTAATTGTTACTTCATTGTTACTCTTACCATTGAACTATCCCTTAAAAAAATTGATCATTTACCTCTTCATCTTCATTCTTGCTGGTTTCTTTATCACCAATCATGAATCCTACCAACTAAAGTAACTTTGAGTCATTGTCCACAACTTTTCTGCCTGTCAGCAACTCCAGAAGAACAATACCATAGCTGTAAACATCAGATTTCTCATTAATCCTTGAGGTTCTTGCATATTCAGGGTCAATATAACCAATAGTACCCATAACATAGGTGGAGGTGTGAGTTTTGGCTGAGGAAATGCACTTGGAAATGCCAAATTCTGACAAATCGAAGTTGTCATCTAAAAGAATGTTAGATATCTTTACTTCCCTGTGAACAATGCATTGGTTACAATCACGATGAAGATGTGCTAATCCTTTTGTAGCACCATAGGCTATCTTTAGATGAGTATCTTAGTCTAATTTAATCTTCTTTGATGTTCCTGCACAAAAATTTAAAATGTTTGTTAGGTTCCCCCCAATCTATTTTGATCAGATGGTAGAAATATTGATTAGACTCATATTTCATAAATCTATCATGGTTTTGCATAACATCATTTGCTCACCATGTAGGATGTCTCAGGGACTTCCATTTGCCATGTAGTCATAAAATAGGAACAAGAAAAATATAGAACTGCATAGTACTGAAAAAGATAATAATAAAAAAGAACCTGCAAGAAAGGATGCTGAAGACATTCAACTGCAGTTGGCACCTGCATTTTCTATACAACCTTGGCTCTATCCACCTGGTCCAAAACAAAAAGCATGTGAACCAAGTTAGAATCCCCATAGAATCATAAAGGACAAAAAACTTCATATGCTGACAACAACAAAAGTAAATACTAAACAAGAGCACTTCCCGAACTGCATTCACAAGCATAAATTTAGAAATATACTATTACTAGATTATAAAGAGAGTACTTTGAAAGAAAGCAAATAAGAGACAAAAAGTGAAGAATAGTTAGTTTAAAAAACATATGGGGTCTCTAACATCATATATTATATTTAAAAATTAGATTGTGAGGTTTATGATCCAAAGATCCCATGATAGTAACGGTCATTGTAACATATTTTCTACCCATCTAGATATGTGTCCTCACATAATAAGGTGAAATATATTTCATTCAAAAACATCTATTTTCATTAAGGAAGAAAACATCAGGAAAAGCTATTCATGATGGCTTAGGACAAGAAACACGTAGAATTTTTTGGAATCCCACATGTTTGTTAAATTTCAGCAAGCTACTCATTTATATCACTAAAATATATTCTCTTAATAATAGAATCCAGTTAAAATTTTGTTCTATAGAGTACACACACAACTTGTGTTTATATTGATGTTCCCAAACTATCAAATCAACTTACAGAAAGACTGTGATGCTCGAATTCAATTTATTGCAAATGTGGTTGCTGAAAATGCAGATTGCAAGAGGTAGGTTCAATAACTAAGTTAATGAATATATTTGTGACTTGATCATTACCTATTTATTCACATTTTACTAGATGCATACCATCCAAAAAGAAAAATGAAGGATTAAGAATGTGTATAAGAGATTAAAAAGTTGAGAATGATAGAATAAAAACTAAGTATTAATTATAGAACTTGTGTTGTCAAATTAAAAACATGTACATTAGATCATTTAGAGTCTTTTGTATATTGAGGTTATCATAGTTCTTGTGTCATTTTTTTACAGGTTGGTGAGCTATTCTGTGCTTAACTAAAGATCATTAAAATCCCCCTCGATAAAAAAAAATACCACTTCCCTTAAGGTAACTTTTTCCCTATAAAATTTGGAAAGGAAATAGTTTTTAGGGCATCTAAAAACTAATAACTAAAAGAGATGACTTGGATTGTGAATCATATATGTCATTATGCACACAAGTGGATCAAACTTGTTCTTTTTATAATTCTCTGGTTTTAGATGTGCTGCAAGAAACTAAGTTTGAAAGTCTCATATAAAACCCTCTGAGTGAATGGAAAAAGACATACTTCACTTCACGTACAAAGATGCCTATCATATAGAAGTTCCATGTATCTAGCTTGTAAAAGACTCCTAAACCCACAGATATACTTTATTTCTCATTCCAAAGGTAACTTGATACAAAAGAAAACATACCCATACGATAACCTAGAAAATAATAGCCAATAATCTGTGATGCATGAGTTTATGTTTAACCAAAAGACTCAAAGTTAGTATTTTCAATTAGACTCAAAGTTAGTATTTTCAATTAGAATAACTCAATTGTTTTTCTCAGGTAACAATTTTTTTTCTTTGCAAACAGAAAAGGACAAGAAACTAACCATGCATAAAGATATTCAAAATCTCTTGCCTACTGTAGCTCTTTGTGGAAACTCTGCCACCACCTCCACTAACCTATCCATTACCTCTAGAAGCACTTATCATACTCATTCCCTTCCTACACAAGGAAAAAAAGAGTCCCTCAATGCTACAATCAATAAAACCAATCTAAATGTAAGCAAAGAAAGTGCATCCATGGTTAGTGTAAACAATAACCTTAAATTTGAGATAATTTCATGGGTCTATACTAAAGTACCAAAGCATTAAGGAGATTTTATATTTTCTACCATGTTCATATCCTAGAAAGATTAATGAATTACGTCAAGATAATGACTTCCATGGGTCATTATCAGTTAAAATTGCTTGCATTTGTTAAATATTTATCATGAACATAACATCTTAAAAGCATATTTCCTTGCTATTAAAACAAAAGTGATCAAAGTATCAACTCTAATAAAGAAACTACCATCAGTCTAAGCCAACATAAATATAAGCAAAAGTGGTAATTTTCACGAGTCAATGGATGAACACGCCCTTCAAAGTTTCTATTTCCCGAAAGAACAGCTGCAACAACTATATCTAAAAGAAAGCAATAAATGGTATAAAATGATTAGAAGAGAAAATAATGTACCATAAATCCCTAACATGAAAAAAAGAAAAAGATCTTTCACCCAACAAAAACACAAAGGCAGCCCTAAAACCAAGATTTTGGTATCTAAAGCATTGACAATTATATTTGATAAAATAAAGATGAGAAGGAAGCCTTCTTATGGAGTGACAAAGCTCAAGAAAGCTTATGAGAAGCTTAAGAAAGTAATTAGCTCATGATAATACTTGATATTCCCAATTTATCACAACCATAAAATGATTAGAAGAGAAAATAATGTACCATAAATCCCTAACAGGAAAAAAAGAAAAAGACCTTTTACCCAACAAAAACACAGGCAACCCTAAAGCCAAAATTTTGGTATCTAAAGCACTGACAATTATATTTGATAAAATAAAGATGAGAAGGAAGCCTTCTTATGGAATGACAAAGCTCAAGAAAGCTTATGACAAGATTAAGAAAGTAATTAGCTCATGCTAATACTTGGTATTCCCAATTTCTTACAACCATTTGTGGTAAAGTCTAATGCTTCAAGTGAAGGATTGGAGTTGTGCTAATGCAAATGAGTCATGCTATAACATTTGCAAGCAAAAAGGTGACAACTTCAAAAAGAACATATTCTATTATGCATGGTGGTAAGAATAGACCACATCAATCTAAAATCCTTGCTTGGCCAAGGTGATTTGACCAATCAACAACAAAAATGAGTAAGCTTCAAGCTTATGATTTTGACATAGAATATGTGAAAGGTGAAAAAATTGCAATTGTTGATGCTCTCTCATATGCCTATGTTTGCTCCATTTCTATTCTTGTTGTTAATTGAAAGGCCTCTATCATGGTAGAATATGCTAAGAGCCCTCTAGCTATTGATATACTAGATGGAAGTGTTTAAGGATGACAAGTACATAGTAGGAAATAGTCTTATCCTATAGAAGGATTGAATTTTCCTTGTGCCTGAGTCCAAGAAGAGAGAGAAAGACCTAAGAACTTTGCATCATGCACCTATGGTTGGTCACACAAGCTTCAAAACCTATATGCAATTGAGAGAGAAATTCTCCCAAAAGAGCCTCAAAGAAGATGTTCTCAAGCTTATCAAGGAATGTACAACCTCCCAACAAAATAAAACCTATTGGGACTAAGCCCCACTTTGCCCCCTTGTTTTGTTTGATTCCTTTCCCATAGTCCACTTAGGTTTCATTTTTTCCCTTGCATATAACTGATATGAGATATCTCTTGTGGGTTTCCATGAGTTATTATACTTTCATTATTTGTCTTAACCCTTCATGTGCCTATACATGTGTTAATGTTTCTAATGTCTAAAACCCTAAGTTGGGTGGGTTTTTGGTTCGTTTAGGTGTTTTCTTACAAACCATTCGAGATTCTTCCCACCACTCCCACAATTGCTCCTTCAAATGCCATTAATGAAATTTGAACTAATCCAACTACCAATTAAATTTGTAATAGTGTATGGTTAACTGCAGGTGGATTTTGACATGTACATGATTGATTTGTGAGGGAAATAAGATGTTTTGGGCATTGATATGTTTGATGAAACAACGAGCGCCAAATGCAATTAATGGCATCACCATTGCTTCACTCATATTCTTAAAGAAAATCACCCATTTTCTAATGTGTTGCATTGGTGGGCAAGTTTCATGACACATTTGCATTCATGAATGACATTTCTAGTACTCATGGATCCCTACAATTATTCCTAAGTGTGATTTGGGCCACATTTATGGGGAATTTTGGCCCTATTTCTACATAAATGTTCATTACTAAGTACCAATCATGCAATGAGTGACTCATGTAGCTGATCTACTTGGAATTTTGCTGCGGCTTGCAAGAGTTCTTAAGTTTCCATTTTTCATTCATATTGGTTGTCAGTTACTTAAGTCTTCAAGCTATTGCAATGCTAGCTGAAAATTTAGGGTTTCAAATATTGTAAGGGTATTCACCATTGAAGCTTCTCTCTAAGTTGCAAAGAGATAATTATTGTAACGAATGTATGTAACTGCATGTCTCCTTGGCTGGTAATTGATATTTTAAGGTGTTTTAAGGCATAGAGGTGTGTTAGGTCCTCTTCTTTGCAAACTTTCACTAGATTTGCTAGTGTAATTATATCAAACATTTGAGGAGTTTTGCAACACTCATAAAATGTTAGATGTAATAGTCTTTTATTTTCTATGAATGAATGCCAATGAGTTCAGAGAAGGATCACTAAGTTGATGTTGTTTGTATCACTAAGTTATTGTTGTTTGTATGCATCATATCTATCATATCTTTGTTATTATTTTTTGTGTTATGCTTGTTATCGTTGAATGCTACTCTACAACCAAATAAGGCACCAGTCTTGAAGGCTTTGACCCTCAACCCACATTAAAATCAGACAATTCATTCATCCATTAGTATAGAAGTTAGTTTTAGGATCCATATATGTTGTTCATGATTCAATATCATAAAACAAATTTTTTTTTTAAAAAAACCAACTGTTAAACCATTAACTAAGTCATGTTCAAAGTATTTATATTTTGTCAATACCTAAGGAAAATTAACTAAAATCATTCAAGGGATTGTAATGTTGTTTTATCTACAGATGCATATGTAAAGTATTCTAAGCTATAAGGAGGTCTTATTAGAACTAATTGAGCTTAGTCTAATGACAATTATTGAGGTTAAGCTCACACTTGGGTATAGTTGTTGTGAAGTGCACTAGTTATTCATTATGTTTGATATAAATGCTTGTTAAGGCATACCTCTAAGAGCACCCTCCTAGATTTAAGTTGAGCCCAGAGTGATAGGGAGATTACCCACTCTCACCAGTTGGCATTTAACCCTCCACAATTTATGGATGAACCACAATTCTACTATCTTGATGACACCCTTAGCCTAGATAGTTGAGTTGAGTTCTAGGATTTTAAAGCAATGGTTTTGGGACCCAAAAAAGCTGAACATGTTTTTTTCAGCAAGCTTGTTACAACATTTGCCTATTCCCAACAAGTGAGAAAGTAAATCCATGGACTTCATCATAAAATTTTCTAAGGTAAATGGAAAGGGCTGCATTTTTGTGGTAGTGGATCAGTTAACTAAATATGCACACTTCTTTGCCATCCCTACACAATTTAGAGAACATCAAGTAGTTGGCTTATTTTTTAGTGAGATATATAGGCTACACATGGCTTACCTAAGGCCATTTTTAGTAGCATGAATAATAGATTTCTCAGCTCCTCTTGGCAGGAATTATTTTGTTTGACTGACACCAAAGCTCACCACCAGCTATCAGCCTCAAATAGTTGGATAGACAGATATTTACCAACCATGAATTCACTATGGCACCAATGAAATACCAACTTATACTTTGGGGAATTTCTGATTCATGCTAAATGTCTAAAAACGTATACTCTTTTAGTAAATAGATGTAAACACAAAATCATCAAGTTTATACCTAGCAGTATGGGCAATTATTTTTATTCTGAGACAGACTTTTTAATCCGATGTGTGCAAATGGTACCTCCCCATTTATTGAATCATTTTTCTTTTTTTCTTTTTTTTCTGTTTCCTAGAAGCTGCAACATTATGCATGAAAAATGACTTTCCTTGCAAAAACATTTTTTTTGCAAGAATCAAACATTAACATTAGACTCAAAAATAAAACCAAAAAAATCAAAAACTTAACCTAAGATTCATGGTTCATATGCTATAATAATATTACGAAGAGTCATGATTTGTGTGCTATAGATTTAGCTAAGTGCATTGATAAGCTATTTTGTTAACATCGTCAAATTAATCTTCTACCAAGATGTCATTCAAACTCAAAAATAAAATACCCTTTCATGGTTGGCATCCTATGAAAATATTTAGCAAAATACTATTGGCATAAAAAGGCTACATAAATTGCATGTGGATAACCTTCTCGATGATGGTAATGGTCTAACGAATGATTACCAATTTGAACTTATGAGGAATTCAATGCAACATAGATTCAACTAAGTACACCTACTAAACTGTTCCTTGAACTTCTATAGATCTTAATTTAGTAGCACTATGTATTAACACCATCAAGTAGATTTTTACTTTACTATAGCATAAAGTAGTCACCTAATATATTTTTACATGGCTTTAACTATAAGCAGTAGTCTCTTATATACTAACTGATATTTTATTGCCATAAACATTTAATCCCTACGCCAATCCAAACATGAATTGATGTGTATGAGAGAACACAAGAAGCATTCAACACCATCTATCATCTCCTAATTAGTTGTATCATTTTCTTTGTTTTCTACTTCTTAGAAGCTGCATCATTGAGCACAAAAAATGATTTCCCAAGCACATGTTATTTTTTGTTGAGAATCCAACACAAATTTTCAGTTCAAGAGTAAAATTAAAGAAAACTGAACTTTAGCCAGAGTGTCATGGTTTGATGGCTATAGTAATATTTACAAAGAAATCTCCAATGTACTGTAGATTCAGCTAGGCACGTTAACAACCAATTTACTAAAAAAGTGTCATGCATACTCAGAAATAAAATCAAGGTAAACAAAAAAGCTATGTTCCACGACGTTTCCTAAGGGGTTGTTAGCTCTCAAAAACGTAGGCTAAATGCCTCAAGAGGCTGCCAATCTCTCGATACACTTTAGGGTAACAGACAAGGTCAAGAGAACTCAACCTTCTACTCTTTAGGTGCTGCTAAACCCAGGTGGGTGTACTTTTTGAATTGAGCAGACTTATCTTATGATTATCCTTATGAAATGCTTTGTCCACAATGGCAAATGGAAGTGAACAAATGAAATCAAACTTGATAGCAATCTTCTGAACTAAATCCTAAAATGCTTAATAAACATATGTAAAGAAATTGAATGAATTCAAAATGATGAAATGTAGAGACCAGTGCCTTATTGGGTGTGCGGAGTCAAATGAAATAAAAGTGGGCAACTTAGTCTGGTAGAGAATCAAATTGATGGCATATGATCTGTTTATAACCTGTATAAACATGCAAGATTTTGATCACTAAGCTCTACTTTAATAATCCAGATGAATCTCCCTCACTGTGATCAACAAAAAGATTTAATCTTTGCTTGAAAGAACCAATTGATTAATCACACAAATACATCAAATGTGTATTGAAAAACTGAACATAAACTTGTTATGTCAATTCAAACAACCAGAAAGAATCAAATTGGAGACAGCTTCAGCAATACTTTTCAATAAGTTCAACATACAATTGACACCAAAAATAACTTGCCACACCAGCTGATCTTCATTGAATTCTCCATTTTAAAACATGCACATAGTCTCTGATAAGAGAAAATTATTCTACTGTAGCCATTCCTAATCTACTATATCTGATTTAAAATCTCCCCCCTGAATTACAATCGGGAAGGCCAATATATACACCAGCATCAGGAAAATAAAACAATTCAAAACTCCATGTCGGCCCTCAACAACATTTGATATTCATATGCCGGCCACAACATTTGAATATAATCTCCGAGCCATTCGCCGAGACACCCTATAAGTATGCCAAAGGAAAAATAACGTCAATCACTGGTCACCCCATGCTTCTCCGTTCCCTGTGTTATTCGCCTTCGCTGTAGCTCATTCAGGTCAGTAAGATATCATACAGACCATTTGGTGTCTTACCGATATGCCTCTTACCACCTGTATATTGTTAGTTTGTTCGTTACTTGAAGCCACAGAGTGTCATCGTGTTCCGTCGTTGTAACATTGCAATATCGGGGAGACCATATACCGAGATCACTATGTCAAGCCAAAAGACATTCATTATTTCCAAGTCGCCAACACTCTCACCGAGATATAATCTTTAGACACCTTCGCCAAGACAACACATGGTCAGGGAGAAGTCCCACAGAGCTCGCCGAGTTATATCGAAAGCCTTGGGATTAATTTCTATCGCCAAGACAATTCCAAACTCACACCGACATCCCTTTTGTTTTACATTGGCGAGACCGAAGGTCACTCGCCAAGACCTCTTGTCGATAGAACATCTCACACCGATAAGCCTCCTTTACCTCATTCACAGTCGCCGTAACAAGGCAACACTTACTTCGAAAACCATTCCCCATTTGCTTTCGCCAAGACAATACAATGTTGGGGAGAGGTTACATAGAGTGCCCAAGATATACCGAATGCTCATAACCACCCTTGAGTGTCACAGTAACATTATGTATCTCCTATCAATGAGTGCCCATCATGTATATCGCTGTAGCTTCCATCTGTCGGGGAGACCTCATGTAGGCTACATAGTGTTTCACTGAAGGCTCCCTTTATTACTTGCATGTCGCTGTGACATTTGACTATCGGTGAGACATCATGTAGAGTATGCTATGTCACACCGAAAGTCACCATGCACTCTGAGTCACCGAGATAAGATCACACTCCTGCCGATAAGAATCCTCCAAACCTTCCATTGGCGAGACCGAAGGTCACTCGCCGAGACCTTATGGCGATCGGCCCAACCTATACCGATATGCATCCCAAACTTGCTGGTCGGCGAGACAAAATGAAATCTCCAAGACCTTCCGCCGATAACCCAACTCTCGCCGAAGACTACCATATGCACAAGTCGGGGAGACAGATTGAGTTCGATAAGACACTACCCTAACAATGAAACCTCTGCCGAAAGATGCCTCCACTGTCGCTGGAACAACATGGATGTTACGCCGATAGCCAACCACAGACAAATTCCATTCGCCGTGACAATGAGAAAGTCCTGCCAACCACCTGAAACAGAAGATTTTTGCAGAAAAATATAATGGGTCGGGGAGATAGTCATAGACCTACGCCGATAGGAACCAGAATGCACAAAATGCAAGACCCAATGGAACATATGATGCAACATGGTAAAATATGGGCATAAAGTGTTCAAGAAGGCACTTAATTGGAAAATTATGAATGGAAAACCTATGAAAATATTAGATTTTTACAGTTCCAATAGTGGCTTCGTCTGGGGATGAATGATAGTGAGATCATTGCAAGGATCCAAAATATTTGGGTGAGTAGACCAGACACAAAATGATGAGCCATTGAGCATAATGAAAATGGAAATGAAGCACGAAGGAATGAATGCAAAATGAATGCAAGATGGAGGTGAAATGGATGCAAAATGAAAGTGAACCTCAACCCTAAACTACTGTGCATGGAAAAGAATTTTAAAGAGAACCAACAAGAGTTGTCCATGCACTAGCAACCCTTAATCCTCTGTGTTGCTCCACCTGTTCTGAGTGATCTGAAACTCGAACCATACTTTCCCCTGTCAAATACCTGATTTTGTCTTGAGTTCATCAAACTCTTCCTGAAGACATTCATGCAATCATTCCTGTCACTGTAAGTTTTTAGAGAATCACTATGCTCAGCTTGGCCCAAATTCCCTTTATCATTCAACAGTTCAAATTCTTCATTATCATGGAACAAACATCTATCAACTTCAACATACAAAGTATATGCATATCCCATGCGAAGTTCCTCA
Source organism: Sequoia sempervirens (assembly GCA_007258455.2). NCBI lineage: Eukaryota > Viridiplantae > Streptophyta > Pinopsida > Cupressales > Cupressaceae > Sequoia > Sequoia sempervirens. The sequence continues at coordinate 202,015,188 of VDFB02000007.1, forward strand.
TTATCTTTCTCACTGTTATGCATTATGAAACATTCTCCCAGATGTACTAAAATTTGACCATCAAAGTGCTTCTCTTGAGCAACAAAAATTTTTGTCATATCAATACTATCTGAAACAAACAAATCTGAAACCTTTTGCACCTCTTTGACACTACCATTTGGATACAATACTGGATTATGACTCATATCATCAATATCAGGCACATATGAACCAATCAAATCTGGAATTCTATCATCCTTGGCATACAAACAAACATCTTCTCCATATGAGTTAACAACTTCAAAATCACATACCTCTTCTTGAATAGAAGCAGACTTTTGATCAACACCAAAAGTATCACCATCATTCCAAGAAATACACAGGGAGTCATAAGAATCTTTACACAAAGATATTTCACTATCAAAACAATTGTAAGTTGGACACAAAACCTCAAGATCACCTTCATGAGCACATCCCTAGTATTTAGGAATTAACAAATAAGAAATCTGTTCACTGACAAGTGAACAAGTCTCAAAATTTTCATCACTACAATTATACTCCTCACTTTTGTCATCATCAAAAAGAAATCCAATACCATCAAAGAATGGGAAATTAGAAACATCATCAGTGCAGTTATTTATTCCATCATTTTGCTTGTCTGAAATTATTTCCTCCTTTTCATAAAGTGAATTTGAAAATACCCGAAACTCATTCACAGACATACCTTGGCAAAAAATCATCTGATCTTTATTTATCCCTTCATCATACAATGGGTTTGAAAAAGTTTGGAAACCATTCTCAAATGTACAAACCTCATCATCATTTGTATCTTCATAATAGGTAGAAGAATCCCTTGATTGCAGATCAAAATCCTCTGGTTCATCATCATAATCTGAATATTCACTAGATTCGTCACAACATGCACTACTTTCCCTATCACAATCTGTTATGCAAGAGAAATCTCTTGTACCTTCATCTTCCTCATGCAAGCTATCACAGGAATCATCTTGATTTGCACATGTCTCATCTTCTACCGGTTGCATCACTTGATCAATTTCTCTATACTCATCAGAAATACAACTATTGGATTCAACATTGATAGTGTTCTCATACCATATTCCTTGGCATAACGCTTGAATGAAGTTAAAAGAGGATCCTTTTGCCTTAATCCTTTTCTTCTGCTCCAATGTTTCTCCTTTGTTTCCTTCCTTCTGATCAGTAATAGTTAGTCTCTCTATCTCTTCCTCACTAAATCTCTTCATACTGTATTGGGCAGGGACCTCAACAAAATGTGGCACTGTATAATCTTCTTCATAATAAAAAAGGACCTGCTGTTCAGCCATATGAACATTGTATTTCTGATTTGAAACACCATGCTGATAACCTTCATCCTCCAAAGGTGAGTTCCTTTCCACAACATGGTGAAAGTTATTTGAAGTCAAATAAACTTTGTGATCCTCTTCATTGTTTTCCATCAACATTCCCTCTTGTATTCTTTGGGCTACAACACAATGATCTGGGGAATGTGGCTTATCACAAAAATCACAAAAGTAATTGTTACTTACCATATAGGTTCCTTTCTTGCTCAATGGATCAGGAGCTCCCTCGCTTCCAGGCCTAGCTATTATAGGTTTGTTGTCCTTCCAATCTGTATTATAAGGCATGTCATGCAACCTCAGCCTTTCATTCCTGTATGTTTTCTCCTGTTGGTACTGATAACTTCTACTTTGCTGAGGAACCCTAGGGTTGTCTCTTTTACTGATTATACCAACAGCCTTCCTATTGTTTTCAATTGTTTGTGCCATCTTTTTTGTTTCAACCAAATCTCTTGGGAATTTATTTCTTAGTTCATACCCTGCCTTAGGATCAAATGCATTTAAATAAATACTTAGTGCTACAGAATCTGTCAACTTTGATCTAGGAGGTATTTTATTCTGCAACTTATTGAATCTCCAATTGAAATCATAAATTGTATCACTTTGATCTTTCTGAATGTGCATTAATTCACGAAGAGCAGCATCTCGCGTACTTGGATTCCCAAATTACTCAAGGAATTGATCCTGAAATCCTTGGAGATAATCAATAGAGACAATTGGTAAGCTATTGAACCAATCCCTAGCATCTTCAACAAGTGATATCATGAATAGCCTCATGTGTAAATCTTCATATGGCACATCCAAATCTTGGATGAATGCATTGAAACTTCTTAAATTCTCTTCAGTAGTGACTGCATCACTCCCTTTAAAATTTGGAACAATTCCTCTCCAACTGCCATCCATTGGATAAGGGGATAATTGAATCCCTGACAAATCAAACTATCTGATCATAGTTGTATGCTGATGATGGGGGGCACTAGGCGGATACAGATGCTAGTACATATGCTGGTACATCGGACCATAGTGCTATGCATAATGATATGGCATATACTGCCGACCATGAGGAGCTCCAGCATGACCTCCCATGAACTGAGATTCTCCTCCATTCATGTTTGAACAATTGCAAAAATTCTTTCAGAGTCGCCACCTACTTTTCCAAAAGTAGGAAAAATATTATTTCTGATCTTTCCCAGTGGAATCACTCTTTATGAAATTTCTCAAATTACAACTTCTTCACTGACTCTATATGATGGTCTTTGACTGAATTTTCTAATGTATTCCCTAGTAGAGTCGCCAATTTTTTAGATTTCAAAAACGTAGGCTGAATGCCTCAAGAGGCTGCCAATCTCTCGATACGCTTTAGGGTAACAGACAAGGTCAAGAGAACTCAACCTTCTACTCTTTAGGTGCTGCTAAACCCAGGAGGGTGTACCTTTTGAATTGAGCAGACTTATCTTATGATTATACTTATGAAATGCTTTGTCCACAATGGAAAATGGAAGTGAACAAATGAAATTAAACTTGATAGCAATCTTCTGAACTAAATCCTAAAATGCTTAATAAATAGATGTAAAGAAATTGAATGAATTCAAAATGATGAAATGTAGAGACTAGTGCCTTATTGGGTGTGCGGAGTCAAATGAAATAGAAGTGGGCAAATTAGTCTGGCAGAGAATCAAATTGATGGCATATGATCTGTTTATAACTTGTATAAACATGCAAGATTTTGATCACTAAGCTCTACTTTAATAATACAGATGAATCTCCCTGATTACTGTGATCAACAAAAAGGATTTAATCTTTGCTTGAAAGAACCAATTGATTAATCACACAAATACATCAAATGTGTATTGACAAATTGAACATAAACTTGTTATGTCAATTCAAACAACCAGAAAGAATCAAATTGGAGACAGCTTCAACAATACTTTTCAATAAGTTCAACATACAATTGACACCAGAAATAACCTGCCACACCAGCTGATCTTCATTGAATTCACCATTTTAAAACATGCACATAGTCTATGATAAGAGAAAATTATTATACTGTAGCCATTCCTAATCTACTATATCTGATCTAAAATATCCCCCCTGAATTACAATCGGGAAGGCCAATATATACACCAACATCAGGAAAATAAAACAATTCAAAACTCCATGTCAGCCACATCATTGGAATATAATCTCTGAGCCATTCGCCGAGACACTCTGTAAGTATGCCGAAGGAAAAATAATGTCAATCGCTAGTCACCCCGTGCTTCTCCGTTCCTTGTGTTATTCGCCTTCGTTATAGCTCATCCGGGTCATTAAGATATCATATAGACCATTTGGTGTCTTACCGATATGCCTCTTACCACCTGTATATTGTTAGTTTGTTCGTTACTTGAAGCCATGGAGTGTCATCGTGTTTCGTCGTTGTAACATTGCAATATCAGGGAGACCATATACCGAGATCACTATGTCAAGCTGAAAGACATTCATTATTTCCAAGTCGCCAACACTCTCACCGAGATATAATCTTTAGACACCTTCACCAAGACAACACATGGTCGGGGAGAAGTCCCACAGAGCTTTCCGAGTTATACCGAAAGCCCCGAGATTACTTTATATCGCCAAGACAATTCCAAACTCACACTGACATCCCTTTTGTTTTCCATCTGTGAGACCGAAGGTCACTCATCGAGACCTCCTATTGATAGAACATCTCACATTGATAAGCCTCCTTTACCTCATTCATAGTCATCGTAACAAGGCAACACTTACTCTGAAAACCATTCCCCATCCGCTTTCGCCAAGACAATACAATGTCGGGGAGAGGTTACATAGAGTGCCCAAGATATACCGAATGCTCATAACCACCCTTGAGTGTCGCATTAACATTATGTATCTCCTACCGATGAGTGCCCATCATGTATATCACTGTAGCTTCCATCTGTCAGGGAGACCTCACATAGACTACATAGTGTTTCACCGAAGTCTCCCTTTATTACTTGCATGTCGCTGTGACATCCAACTATCGGTGAGACATCATGTAGAGTATGCTATGTCACACCGAAAGTCACCATGCACTCTGAGTCGCCGAGATAAGATCACACTCCTACCGATAAGAATCCTCCAAACCTTCCATCGGCGAGACCGAAGGTCACTTGCTGAGACCTTACGGCGATTAGCCCAACCTATACCGATATGCATCCCAAACTTGCCGGTCGGCGAGACAAAACAAAATCGCCAAGACCTTCCGCCGATAACCCAACTCTCGCCGAAGACTACCATATGCACAAGTCGGGGAGACAGACTTAGTTCGATAAGACACTACCCCGACAATGAAACCTCTGCCAAAAGATACCTCCACTGTCGCCGGAACAACATGGATGTTACGCTGATAGCCAACCACAGACAAACGCCATTCACCGTGACAATGAGAAAGTCCTGCCGACCACCTGAAATAGAAGATTTTAGTAGAAAAATATAATGGGTTAGGGAGACAGTCACGGACCTACGCCGATAGGAACCAGAATGCACAAAATGCAAGACCCAATGGAACATATGATGCAACATGGTAAATATGGGCAGGAAGTGTTCAAGAAGGCACTTAATTGGAAAATTATGAATGGAAAACCTGTGAAAATATCAGATTTTTAAAGTTCCAACAGGGGTCATTTTTAGGGGACGACAGGGGACAACGAAATACAATATATATATATATATGTGTGTGTGTGTGTGTGTGTGTGATTTTTTCAAAATTTATTAATATATTATAGAGAGAGGGGGAAAGAGAGAGAGATATGTCAATAAATTAATAATTGATAACACCAATATCAATATGTAAATAAATTGCGAGAGCAGTAGTCTAACAGCATAATAAATGTCATTAAACTTATTATTGTAGCCAATGAGCTGGGTATGTTTGTATTTCATTGGGAATCAATATAAATTATATCTTGAAGGAAATGTTTGCTGCTGTAATCAAGTCAGACTTATATCAGACCTACAATGCAATGTATTTAGACTTGATATAGTGCAAATAAATTTAGATTTGAGGTTGAATGTTACATATTTGATATATGTGATCATTTTGCACTTCCTTACATCTTGAAAGGTGTCCGTTGTGAAACTGTTAAATTTTGAAATTTCTTCACCATAGCCATTCCAAGCAACAAAGATGTAAATATGCTAGAAAAGATATACAATAAATTTATTAAACAAGTTTTGTCTAATATTATGAATATGGTTAGACATTCTCCAAAATAAAATAAAGAAGGTAAAGATCAGAAGTTTAGGAAATAAAAGTATTCTTAGAGGCTGGGTGATCGAAAAGGTTCTCTGAAAAATCAATTATCCAAAGATGAACAGGAAACTAAAGGGTCGTTAAAAACTAAATAAATCTAAGAGGAAGTAGAAAGGGTCATTCAAAACCAACATGCATATAGGGCCCAACCAATTGAACATGCAGAGAAGGGAATAGCAAAACTGAAGTTTCCACCTTGCATTTTTGAATGACACAAGAGCAAAGCTGCATTTGTTCACAAGGATCCAGATGATAAAGAACTTTTTCCTAAAAAAAATGCTCCATTAAGGCAAAAAAGGTACAAACTAATAATTCATGAGTATTCGAAGCCTCAATTAAAAAAAACCAGAGACATGCATTTACAAGGAACAGTGGATGCCTTTTTATATAAGAAATGCTCACCCACCATCATATTCCAAGTTAAATGTTTTATAAAGCATTATAGAAATAAAATTAGTAAACTTAAAGTACATACTACAAATAATTCGCACCCTATTTTGTTCGAAGAAAACAGGTTTGGCTATCTTCATAAGGCCAATTAACATAGTTTCTACATAACAAAACAACTTAGTTAAGCTATAATACAAACTAAACCCCAGAAAAAATAGTAACTCTGAGCTATTAGAAATTTAACAGTATGCCTGCTGATATTCCATGCACCTAAGATGATTGTGATAAGTTTCTTAGACAAGTAATTGCCTCAAAATTCACTATTCCTGTACTTAAGCACACAAAGCATGTAAAACAGGTCTGTTCTCAGATGATAGAAAAGAGAAACTTAAAGAGAAACTTAAGTCAAGCAATATGCCATGTCAATGTGGGTTCAAGGACTAATATAGTTTTAATGGTGGCCACTTCCATAAATTGAAATATACTACCATCAATTAAGAGAAATGACACATTAGAAAGTTCTCAACTTGTGCAGCAAACATGAACAGGCAAACCTGCAGTTCAGGGAAGCAATATACCCCATCTACCTGAACATTCTATTACTACTGTGATTCTAATAATGATCCCTCCAATAAGTTTGATATATTTGATATTATTTGTTGATGTTATGATAGCAGTTATCATTTCTATGTTTTATGCAAATGATTTGGCATTAAAATTCAATCAAACACAAGCATAAACATTCAAAAATCAGAACTCGGTGACTTTGCATGCCAAGTGTTTGACAAAATGTCAAACAACCCAAACTCAAAAATCACCTTAGAAAGAAGGACGAAATATTTTAAAAAATAAAATTTTAAATGTTTTTTTAACCCAGGAAGCTCCTTGTCTGTGGGGGACAACTAGCTGTCCCTGGTACATCGAGAGACGTTTCCAACGTCCCCCATCCGTACTGGGGACGGGGAAACATTCCCAAAGGGCAGGGGATGTTTCCTCTCATTTCCTGCTAGTTGGGTTGTTTCGGGGATGACTGGGGGATGCCCCCTTTGCGTCCCACCATCCTGAGGATGACAAGGGACGGGGACAATGGGTTTTGGGGCAGGGGAAATGTCCCTATGTAACATAGCAAAAAATTTAACTGATATATATTATGGTTGGCATCGTACCTTAACATTTACCAAAAAAATGGCATAAAAGGACTCTATAAATTCATGTGACAACCTTCTAAATGATAATAATAATCTAAAGAATGATGCCTAGATAGACTTACAAGGAATTTAATGTGGTACAGATTCAGTCAAGCATACTGACTAAACCATTATGTTATTTTCTGACACTTAATTTCATGACAATACATATGCATATCATCCGATGGATTTTGAGTTGACTATACCCTAAAAAAGTCAACTGACATGTTTTTACTTGACAGTAGCTTAAATATGTCAAAGCAATGGTCTACTGTAAATTACCACAACTGCACCATTCTTCTATGATAAGTAAATAGCTAGGTGATATCCCACTGTCATAAACATTGAATCCTTGAGCCAATCCAAATATGAATGGAATAAGTATGAAATAACACAACTAATATCCAAAACCATTTTTCCTATACAATTGTGTGCTTCAACATGGATATATGAATTAATGAAGATTGTCTTTAGCCAAATGGTAATTAGTCCAAATCATCTAATATATAATATAAATTTCAGTAGCATTGCAAATCTTTATGTTGAAACTTCACCATCACCTTGTCTATAATGTTATTAGTTATTTCGTGTGGATGGGACAAGAATAGCCAAATCTAGAGGATCATGCTATTATTTGCAACAACTAATCAAATATACCCATTCGTGCATCAAAATATTTTGTATAGTTACCAATAACAAAATTTTGAACTGAATGGACATCATAATTGGAAAGTTGGAAAGTACGACTTGCCTTATTTGTCTTCAAATTATCTATCCCTGAATCATTCTTTTGTCTCTTAGAAGTCACATCTTTAACAGTAAATGATGCCAAATTGGTACAATCCATAGAACCTTGTCGATTGTACAGATCATAATTTGGTGAAGACATGATGATTAGTTGGAAATTTAAAACATAATAGACATAAAAAGCATAGAACTGTGGGGGTTAACACAAATAGATCTCACCTTAGATGTCTCTGAAATCTTCCCCACCTTACTATATTTTTGTTTCTTCATTGACCTATCATTATAGACAGTGGAATGAACTGGAACAATTACATCTTCAGGTTCCTGAAATCAATAAAAGGTCTAGAGAGGTTTAATATGTAATTGGTCAGCATTCCTTAAAACTTTAGATGTATCCATTCCCACACAACCATCTACGAGAGAAATTAGCAAATATAATTTGAAAAGGGACACTGAAAAGGAAATATATATGGACATTTCCTATTAAAATTTTATTTCCCATACATACCCAAATGCTATCCAAATGTACAGTAACATAATATACTTTACAAATTTTTTTTCTTTTCCTCCACAATGTACACTCTACCACACCCTTAGGAGATACAAGTCGAGTCAAACATCTAAATTCTAATAAACATTCCACACATTCAAAAACAAAAGTAAAAATATAATATATTAACATCAGAACTAGGTATATGTGGTTCAATTCTTATCCTCGTTATTACAAGTAGCACCGCACAATTTGAGAAACCGGCTATATTTTCCTCTTATTCCCAATAGGGTGTGAAAGTGGTACTAATCAACAATTTAAAGAAATGATGAAAAACCAAAAACCTCTATTTATAAAACATTACTAAATTAAAAAAATATTTTTCTACCATACATGTTGTAATTTAACCTACTCTCCTCGCTAGTTTATCTAAAAATTTCAGCAAAACCAAAAGATATCCTGGTACCCTTTTCATAGCAATGCTAGAAAAATTAAAATTAGCTCTCGAATCTGTATCACTTCCAACATTGCTCCAATCAAACTTTCCACCAACACTTTTCAGCTCTGAAACACTTGTAGCTTCAATTTTATGATTGTCATAACTCAGCATAGGATCACAACCATCCAATATGTCCTTTAGAGGGTCACTTGACTGTACACAAAGATGCATATAACATGTCAAAAACTACCTCCTACAACTTGTAGCAAAAGATAGTTTGCAACCATATGCCTTTTGTTTACTTATGTCATGTGATACAAAAGTGATTTCAATCTGCGCAAATAAAAAATATTACACCTTGTTGCAAACACTATGTCTTCTACTTCAAAAGATACCTGTACAACACTATATTTTTTATGGAAGTTTTATTTTTCACTTAAAAACAAACATTGCAGCACTTTTGAAGTGAAAGTACAAGGCTGAAAGAGAGATCTCTTTTTGTTTCAGGCTTTGGCTCTAACCTTTCTCTTCTTCCCTTTTCTTCCATTTTGCTTCTTCAGTTGAAATCAATTCAGACATATCTTTCCAAGAATTCGTTTAACTTCATTCACATAGAGGATGATATATTGGTGTTGGGAGCTTCAAGTGACCAAAATGACCTGCAAAAATATTGCAACTTTTAAATGGAAAAACAAGTTAATTAAAAATGTTTTTTTTTCCACTATTAGCATTTATCATAAAGTTCAGTTATAAAATAGAAAAAATAAATTATTACTGCATACCATCACAATCATGAAGTTTGTTGCTTCCACATGTTTCACATTTATTAGATTTTAATGGCAGACCAAGTCGATCACTTGATAATTGGCTTGCATGTTGAATAGATGACACTCAAACCTTGATCTGCAAGATACAAAAATGACAAATGTGATTTAGATGCATAGAAACCAAATTCATTTGAGTAAAAAATACATGAATAGGAATGATAATGTAGAGCCACATTTGTATGATTTCCCTGTGAATCTTCAGGCGTTTCTAAATTAATTCAAACATGCCTTGCCGTAATTCCAAAATATTTATCAAATCAAATAACACCAATTATAAATAGGAGGATACAAATTTAGTGCAAAACAAGAATTGAAGATTACTTTCTATTATGATATACATCCACAATAATGCAAATATAAATATTATAAGAGTTTTTCCTAAAGCATGGAAAGAATAAAGTTGTAATTCTTAACAGGACCAAAACACTTTAATCAAAGTATATATTAGAACACAAATGAAGTTCACAGCTATTGAATTAGAACCAAAAGCATTGGAATTTCCAGTATTCAAAATGGACCATTTGGAGATCATTTAATAGGCTGGTAAAAAAAAAATTCATTCAAGACTGTAATCCAACATATGATGAGTTAGGACTACGAATAACTGTAAAACTAAATTATGTACTCAGAGACTAAATGAGAACAACGATTAGGAAATAGAAGAAATCAACCATCACGTGTTTCAAAAATTAGCAGGTTCTAGTCCACCAATTGTCAGAGCTAGACAAATGGTCCCACTATTTGCTGTGATAGAAACTCCATGGTTTTGAATGGAGTGAATTTGCTCTCAAAGTTCCTCCATTGACTTCCAACATTTTTGTAAGCTGAATTTGAGGCTTAAGAAGGAAAATCATCTACCTCCCAACTACCTAAAAAGATTAGAAGATCGAGCCTCTCAGCATGCCGCCATTTGATTGAACATTTCTAAGCAACACAACCTCTGTTCTTCAAAAAAATGCTAATACATTTTAGAAAAAAAATCGGTTGCTTCCTATCCTGCATTTTTCTTCTCAGGAGGGTCCAAGCAAAAATCGACCTAAAGCACACCTGGCTTCTAAAAATGGTTGTGATGTTTCATTTTATGAGAAAAACATGCCACCTAAATAAAATAAAACAACACATAGAGAGAAGAACATCAAAACCAGAAGAATCAGCCTCCATGCCCACTCTAGATACATCCTTACTAAATTACTATGAAATCAAAGTTGGAAGTTCATACAAAAACACATTTGAGTTTTTAAAAATGGTACAGTTCCCAAGTTCTAAATTTTTCTACTTTAGTAAGATGAAGTCAATGCTTTTATGGTAGCTTTATTCCATATTTTTCTATCATAGTCTAGAAATGGTGGCAGACGAATTCATCCATAAAGCTTGTCTAGAGTTGCTCAGAAGTTGAACATTCAAGGCGTAACAACAAAGAGTTCCTCCATGGTGGTTGGTGAGGCCTCCAACCCTGGATCAAAAGGAAAACCCTGCAACCCTTCCCCAGAATCGAAAAAAGGGCATTAAGGTATCCAAGACCAAATCTTGTCATAAGAATCATACATGAGCATTTTGGGGCTTTTGGTCATGGCGATGAGAATGAGATTCCCATGGGAAATGCAAGAAAAAGAGTCCTCATCAGAAAGGGTGATGAATTGGTCATAGAGTGGCTGCGGCATGCGCTCCAGCTCCACCCAACCATTCTTGGAGTGGTGAAGGCTCCACCTACGTATGCTCTTGAGCACATTCAACTTGCTCTTCCGAACAACAACCACTAGAACAAGCCTTCCCGACACTCTACAAGACTGGGTGCCCTAAGAAAATGACACATTGGGGCCTCTATCTTACTCCACAACCCTCGCCTAATATCATAAGCCAACACACTGAAAGGACTATAATTCATGCAATAGAAAACCCCATCAGAATAAGTCATCTTACCTGATTCCAGGCTGCACAACCAAGGTAGAGCTCCTGACATCCTCCAGTTGGGACATGTTGAATCGAAGACTTTCGTGCTCAGATTTTTCACAAAAAAGGGGGGTATGAGATCATCTCCTGCGACCACGAGCTTAGAGGATTTGGTATGCTTGTCCACAAGCAGACCCACAGAAGGAACAAAGTGCTTTTTCAATGTGCAAGGCATGTGGAAGAAGCTCTGGGTAAGGGGATTGCATAAAAAGGCTCCAATGAATCAGCGAGGGAAATATTTTTATTTTATTTTTGAAAAGTATTTTTTTTATTGTTTTAATTTAAGACAAATAGAAAAAAATTAAAAATATTTTGTCTTAAACTTCCTCTTTGTGTAGTAGTGTTTAGAGGTATTTCTTCTCGGGAACAATTTATTATTATATATCTATCTTATTGTTATAAAAGATAAAAGGAACTAACAACCCACTACAAATTGAACAAATCTAATTTAAATCCTAACCACCAAACCTAGAATTTGAATCTTGGCAAAAGCCACATGATCAAACGTACTTTCAATCTATACAATTAACTAATCTTGACCCTATACCTATGAAAGACTTCTTAAATCTCCATAACAGAAAGAGAGAAATAAACTCATTTCATTTCATAGACAAACAATAAATTTTTTTAATAAAAAACACATGCCCAATGGCATATGAGATACCAAATACAAGTCAACAAAATACAGGGGCTCCAAAAGCAACCAATCACATAGGAGCTTACAAAGAAAAAAAAAAGGGTGATAGCTTAAACAGACATACAAAAGAAAAAATGGAGAAAAGATGCATCAGACTCATTGTACGGTGCAAAGGCACAACTAGTATATAGAATCTCTGATTGCAGTTATGTGCTTTTTTCAATCTTAATTTTTTCCAATCTTTATACTTTGAGACCCTGTTTCAAAATTGCACAATTCATGATCACCAAATCTTTAAACATAACTGTTTTCAAATGAAATATGACACAATGAAAATGAATCAACCATGTAAAAATTTCTCAAATTAAAAATCACTGCAACCATGGAAAGTGACTTACCTAGAGTATTTTGCACAATTTTTGTTGTGTTGTGAACGATGCCGCTGAGAAAAAGAAAATAGACAAACTTTGGAGGGAAAAAATATTACGAACCCCTCAATGTTCTACACAAATTGTGTTGTGTTCTCAATGATGTAGTAGAAAGCACTTAAATAACTACGTCCAACTCTAGTTTATGCCATCTAATCTCCTCCCAGCTCTAATCAACCTCCCTTTTCATATTATATTTGCCTTTTTTCCCCTAAATCTGACCAAAAAAATGCCCATTTATGAGGTCATGGGTTTTCCTTCAGCTCGACATGCCAGATTTGACCTTTGACCTTGGACAACCATGAGGAGGGACGCCATGCCCTTCTAAATGTGTGACTATCCCTCCCTAACAATTATCATGATTTTCCAACAAAATCTGCGGCCGTGAATAGACAGGGGTAGGAAGAAGATGAAGATGATTGTCAAAATGCATGTCGAATTAATGAGGGAGGGAAAAGGAAAATGGATGTTGGAGGGAAAATGAATGAAGAGAGGGATATAAAAATATATATATTTTAGAAAAAGTATTTTTTTTATTGTCTTTTTTTAAGATAATTAGAAAATTATAAATATATTTTCTTAAATTAATGTCTTAAACCTCTCCTTTATGTAGTAGTGAATTATTTAATTTTTAGATTTGTATAGTAGATATAAATTTTAAGAATATAATGGAAAAGAGTAAGTGTTCTATAAAACATGTAATATTATAAATGAGATATAATATAATTTTAGAATAGAAAAAAATGAAGTAGTAATTTATGTAATATTGAATTTATAATATAAAGAAATTGGTGAAAGCCTTAAGACTACACCGAGAGGCAATTCCTTCCATGCAATAAGTATTTTTGGATCACCAAGCAACCTAGGTGGCCAAATGGACCACTTAGGTAGGGGTCCCATGAGGGGGGTTTAAGCTCTATGGATTATGATCAAATTCGAAAGAAAAAAGAATAGAGGAGTAATAGTCATTTATTTAGTCATTTTTATTTTCCTGACCAATTATTTAGTTGTGATTTTACCTGATGACCAAATTAGTCATTAATTTAGTCATTTATACTTGTGAATTATAAAAAATTAGTAGAATTTAGTCATTTTTAGTCACATAACTAAAATTTTTAGTCACATAGTCATTTATTTGCCAAATTCTACTAGTGATGTATATGTATATTTATATGTATATGTATATATGTGTATACATATGCATATGCATAAAGATATACATATATGTATATGTAACAATATTCATGTAACGTTCACCAACTGACATCTATCCATCTCTTAACCAGAGTTTGAGCATCGTAGGTTGTGGTTGTTGTTTGAAACTTGTAGAGCACTGAAGTGAGCATGTAATGGCGTGCAAGTGAAGAATAAACCAGAAGTTGCTAGATTGAAAGGATCTAAATTTGGCAAGTTGTGTGAGGCACTAGGAGCATTGAATGCAAGTTGGCTAAAAAATATGCGGGGTGTATATGTATATGTATATGCATATGCATATGTATAGAAATATAAATACACATATACATACATACATATATATATATGTATATGCATATGTATAGACATATGTATATATATGTATATGCATATGTATAGATATATGTATATACATATAAATATACATATACATATACATATGTATATGTATATGTATAGGTTGGCTTGAAAAACACATAGGATGTCATGGAGCTTAGAGGAAGTGACATGCATTAAACACGACTGTAGAGAAGCATAGTAAGGGGCAGCGAGTGATTAATGTGACACAGTGGAGTGTTAGGGTGGCAGAGTGAGAGAAGTAGACATGGAAAGGTAGTCCACTTCAGACGTCATGCCATGTAGGAACTAGTAATTGAGGTGCCTACGTATAGGTCACATGGTATTTTTGGGGATTTTTAAATCGGGTGGAAAAATATCGTCATCCCACATGGAAAATTAAATCAAAAAAATAAATTGAAAATGAGAAACTGTCAATGAAGAAGCATACATTACAAATCAAAACAATCACACATTGCAAATTACATAAAACAAACATTGCAATTTGATCAAAATACATTGCAAATCAAAACAATAATGATGCATCTATACTTATCATAAATTTAAAAATGTCAATGAAGAAGCACACATTGCAAATTACATACAACACACATTGGAATCTGATCAGGTTATATTGCAAACCAAAACAATAACGCTGCATCTGTACTTATCATAAATTTAAAACTGTCCACAATTTCCGTCCATTTATAAATATCAAAACTTGTAAACTGTTTGAAACTTGAATTGCATGTGAAAAAAAAAGGTTGCATCTAGCTATTGTGGTAGGGAAATGGATGTTGGCTGCTTGGGGTGTCACTTGCCATGTTCTCATCCCCTTCCAGTCGATGAGGAGTGTTGCATACATGAGTGGGACTTGGAGTGGAAAATTGGGTGCAAGTGACATGTGTTGGGGGCAGTGGTGAACACATATGTACATCCTGAGTGCCAATATGATATGGGTATTGAGTGCCCCTGAAGTCAGATTGGGAGAGGCTTGAATAATTAATTGTTGTGGAGAACTTAGGGATATTAATTTTGAGAATATCACAAAAGACTCCATTACTTTGAGACAACGGATTAGAGGGGTTCCTTAACCACCTCTCTCTTTGTAAAGCCCTTTGTGCCTCCTCAATATCTCTTTCCTTTTGGTCATGTTCCTTGTGAAGCCTCTCTTGCTCCTTTTTTGCATCTCTATCCTTTTTCTATTGTAATCTCTGCTACTTTTTTTTATTTTTGTAGTATCTCCTTCTCAATTCTAGCATTCCCCTTCAACTTCGCTGCCACAATTTTTGTTGCCCTTTTCTCCTCATTTTGTTCTCTTTCTTGATTTTAGCTCCTCGACCTCTTTATTCCTTTGCTCTTGCTATATTAACAGCCTTATGTAGTCATATGTTGTCAACAATTGAGACTTTCTACTGATCCAAATTGCACCAACTTTGGATTCCTTTTTATGGATAGTGTGCACATGAAGCTTGAGGAACTTGTTGATGTGCAAAAATATTTGTGTTTGTTCTATCTCATCCAACTGTGTGGAAATGACCTCCTCCACTTACTATGAGCCCTTAGCTACATCTTCATTGCCTCATAAATCTGAATTGCAAGAAGGAGCACAATAATGCACAACTTGAGAAGGGTCAATTGCAGGTGGTGGTGATGGGAAAGTATAGGTATCCTGTCGTTGTGGGACTTCCAAATCAATGCCCAAGTTCATTGCTCCCTCAACCAACCAGGATGATTGGCTATGTTCTGATGGAAGATTTAAAATTTCGCTGAATTGATCAACGGGGTCCACCATGGGAGGGGTGTGTTCATCAACCACCACTTGTGTAACTGATTCAACAAGACAACTATGAGGTGAGTGTTGTGTTTCTATTGCATTCTACAAATGTCCATCTGGAAGAGTGGACTGCAATACTGCTACATCCTTGCTTGACAAACCAAGTCCTAAAAGGTTGAGAATGTTTTCAACTATGTCAACATCCTCGCTAACCACAAATGTCTCACTAGGACGCATGTCGTTCACAAGTGCATTAGGGTTCAACAACCATATACTAGTCCTTTTAAACCCAACTTTGATGTTGTCAAATGTCAAAGCTATTTTCATTGCTTTGCTGCCTAAAATTGCAAGTTCTCTCCTCCTCACTTCAATGTTTGGAAACCTTGACAAAAAATCTACACATTCTGATTTGAAGTAAGCTTTAAGAGGTGAAAACACACTTACATCCAATGGATGTAGCTTATGTGAGGTGTGTGATGGAAATGTTAACAAATCCACACCAATTTCTCTTGCTTCATGGATGGTTTTGAGTGCTACATGGCTTCCATGGTCGTTAAAAATTAACAAGAGCCTGTTGCTAGGTGAGACACCACCTGGAACTGAGTTTTTGAAGTGCATCAGCCAATCTATGAACAAGTATTTGGTCATCCATGCATGAGGATGGGCTTCCATGCACACACCTGGATCACTATGATGTAATTATCTATGTTAACACTCCCCTTGAACAAGTAGAATCCTGGAATGCTCTGCCCGATAGCATTGACACAACATAGAATGGTTATCCATTCACGACTCTTTGGGATAATGTAAGAGACATTCCTGCTACCTTTTCTTGCAAGCACCTTCATGGACCCATTTTTGCTTGCCTGGATGCCAATTTCATTGTAATTCCATATGCGATCAAGACCATATGGCATGGCTTCATATGCAACATATAGTGTATTGTAGAATGCAACTACAACATTAGCTCTAAGATTGAATGCCCTATCTTTGTCGAGGCCTTCAGCAGTTTGCAATGCAAGTTTAGGATGTTTGTGCTTGAAGACTGTCCAACAGGACTTCATCGGGAACCCATTGGTGAAAGGGTTTGGCCTATTCTAACACATTTGGGCAACCTCAGACTTAAGATTGAATATCTCAAGACCATGCCTAATATCAACCATTTTCTTGCACCATTCCACAATAAGATGTTCTTCCTCTTCACTGAGGATTGTTGGCAGACCTTTCTTGGAAGTTGTTGTTAGACTCCCTAGCCATTTGGACAGTGTGGCTGTTAGGATTGACCACTTTTTGGAAGACCCTCTTATCGACATGTTGTTCTCTTCAACACCATAGAGTGCCCTTTTCATGTCATTCGAAGACCACAACTTTTGTTTTCTTACCTTTTACGGTATTTGAGGTGTAGTAACCTCAATCTGCAGTATTTGTGTAGTATTTGAGGAGTAGAAACCTCCTCTACTTGTGCAACAAGATCTAGTTCAAGGGGGAATCTAGCCCCTCGTTTGTGGGAGGGAAACCTTGTCATGGCTCTTTTCTTTTTTTTGTTCCCAGTACGGGTCACCATTGCATTACCCTTAGCCATCTGCACATAATAAGTATAATCAAAATATTGATGCTTGAACAATTATCTTTATATGTATGAAGATAATGATGCTTGAACATAAGAATAATTAGTTTGTAATGTAGAACATGTGAGAATAAGATAACCAAAGTGAATGATAATGCAAAACCTATGAAACATAAATGCTAAACTATGAAACACAAATGCTTGAACATAAGATTATTTAGTTTCTGTATGTGTTATCTTTTTAGTTTGTTGCATTTAAATTCAAAAATACTGTTAACAGTTTAGAGAGTTACATTTATTCTGGAGTGAGCAACATAAGGAAATAGAGGAGTGAGAAGTACAAAATTACAAACTATGCAAGGGAGTTAGAGTTTAAGAACATCTCACATCTCTTAAGCGTGTACAACATAAGCATTCTCATCCACAACAAAGTGAAAACCACACTCACATTTTAACTATGACACAATAGAAAGCTTATGAATGAAAAATAGTAAGAGTTTAAAAAATCTCACATATTTTGTCTTTGATGAAATCATTGACATGCATAAATCTTTGTGAATTGATGAAGCAAAACCTATGAAAAAGATGAAAAAAAAACCTAATAAAAAGAGAAACTCATAAATTAATGACTGGCATTAAAGAAAACCTTAGTGAACGATAATGCGGAACCTATGAGAATAAGATATCTAGAGTGAATGATAATGCAAAAGCTATGAGAATAAGATAACTAGAGTGAATGATAATGCAGAACCTATGAGAATAAGATAAGTAGAGTGAATGATAATGCATAACCTATGAAATAGAAATGGTAAACTATGATTGTAATATTTGCAATATAAACGATAATGCAGAACCTATGAGAATAAGATAAGTAGAGTGTACATGATAATGTAAAACATATGAAACAAAAAATTTAAACTATGACTATAATATTTACAATATAAATGATAATGTAGAACCTATGAGAATAAGATAAGCAAAGTGAATAATAATGCAGAACCTATGAAATAGAAATGTTAAACTATGATTGTAATATTTTCAATATAAACCCTAGTGAAACAGAAAGGCTAAACTATGACTGTAACATTTCCAATATAAACCCTAGGGAAATAGAAATGGTAAACTATGATTGTAATATTTCCAATATAAACCCTAGGGAAATAGAAATGGTAAACTATGATTGTAATATTTGCAATATAAACCTTTGGGAAACAAAAATGGTAAGCTGTGACTATAATATTTGCAATAAAAACCCTAGGGAAGACATATGATAGCATATGACTGTAATATTTGCAATATAAACCCTAGGGAAAGCTTTATATTGTAAACCATTACTATAATATTTGCAATATAAACCCTATGGAACACATATGATAACCTATGAATGTAATATTTGCAATATAAACCCTAGGGAAACAAAAATGCTAACCTGTGACTGTAATATTTGCAATATAAACCCTAGGGAAACATAAATAAAAACCTATGACTGTAATGGTTGTAGTGAAGATCAATATAAAGCTTACAAATAGAAAATAGTAATGGCTGTAATGAAGAACAATATAAAGCTCATGAATGGAAAAATCTTAAAGGAATACCTGAAACAATATGGATGTTGGTGCGCTAGAATTTGAGTTGTTTTCTCCCCTTGCTGTTAACTCGGTGAATTATGTGCTTGTCACTCCTCCTTTTCTTATGTCGCTCACTGCAGAATAAGTGAATATTTGAAGGTTTTCATGGCTATTTGAATTGGGAATTATTTGAATTTGATTGATGCTTGTTTGGTGTGGTGAAATAAATTGTTGTCCTCTTTTGAATTTGAATTCTAGGTGATATGAATTGGAGATTTGATTGATTTTAGCCATTAATTCTTGAGTTGATTGGTTTGCAGATTGTTTGAAATTGTTTCCATGATTTTTTTTTTAATAATGGAAGCCTTACAACTCTTAAAAATGGATGTAGGTGGGATATTTGTCTTCGGCTCTAGTATGTGCGCACCCTAATTGGTGAGATTGGGAAAATTCATGTTGATACATGTTGTAGGTATCATGGTTGAAGAGATAGGCGAATGCATTTGCATGTTGGTTTGGTTATGCTACGGTGCGAAACATGGTTGTAATGGGTTCACCAGTTGGTCAAAGATGGGTCAGATGGGTTTGAATTGTGTTGAATTGGCACCTTGTTTATGTTGTGTAGTTGTGATTAATGTGAAAGTGATGCTTGCATTGGTGCAACATTTGGGTTTCAAAGTTTACGAGGAAGGGTGCAAAAATTAATGTTTGGGCTATTTAATTTCCATGTCGGAATGCTACTTGTGTTATGTCAGATACAAGTTGGATACATTTCATCATGTTTGGCTACCAACGTGTACTTGTTTTGTTTCCAAATATATATGATTACGTGTGCATTTAAAATTTGATTTGTGTTTGAACTACTCGTGCCTATTTATGCAAGAGTTTTTTTTAAAGTTGTGGAGGACCGACATACATATGTGGGCCCCAATGAGCACATGTCACATCGCACGTTAGGCCCTCCTCATATGTATCGACCCCTCTTCCCTAATCAAGTAATGGGAAAATGTTTGATAAATAACAAGAGTTCACAAAAAGTTTTTTTTTTAATTTTTTTAAGTGTGCCTAAATAAAAGATGATGGGAGTGCTATTCACCCTACGAATGCACTAGAAGCATGGATGAGGTCATACAATAAGTTAACTGATTATTGGATGGCTGGATGCATGATATTATTGCTCAACATTAAGTTAACTATTGATTGGACGGTTGGATGTATGATGTATGATGTATGACCCCATCCATGCCTCTGGAGGGCTAGATAGCCGAGATGAGGCTTGAAAAAAAATGTACATATTTAAATTTAAATTATTTTTTAAATTAAAAGTGTTGTATATGTATTTATAAGTTTTAAAGTTGGTGGTGAAGAAATTGTTAAAAATTATTTTATCAATATGGAGATTTCTATATGACTAAATTATAAAATTTCAATTTTAAAAAATATTATTTTAAAAAAATAAAAATTGAGATCACTTTTTTTTTACAAAGTACTTATTTTTTCTTAACAAATTTATTCAGTAATTATAGTACTCACCTTTTCAGACATTTATTCCATGCACACTTACACATGCTCACACACTTGCCATATGAGAATATATGTGTTGCACTCTTGAGGTGTAGTACCCCTCCATTTATGCTTATGTTTTCTGTTTGCATGTTTTCATACTGTTAGACTTTGGTACATTGGTTTGGATATTTTGATCGCTGATTTTGAGCGACAGTGGATTCACTTTGTGACAGGATGATACATTGTATTGCGATATTTGATTTCTGTTATGCTTTGATATAGTGTAGATGTTTTCCTTCAGATGATTATTGCTATATGTATGTTTATGATGGACTAACTGTTATTTAAGTTGTCAGTCTGATGTGATGTGTATTGGTGTGGAGAACGGAATTGCATCACTCGCTTGCGAGTGCCCTGTGATGTCCGTGATTTTCTCCGCACGGTGTGCCTGTATTATGGATTATATGTATATGCATGTTATTTGCTTGGTTGCAGGATTGCAGGTACATGACACCGACTCCACCTGGTTACTCAGGTCTGAGTGTGTCAAGACTCAACGGATTTGTTGATTAGGAGGTAGTAGCATGGTTCATCCTAGTCTAGTCTTTAACCCGGTCATAGTACATCGTCAGTTTAGTTTGGAGTTTTAGATTGTCTTGTCTTTTCCTGTTTGGATTAATTGCTTGAAAGGTAAATTTTGTCAGTTTTAATGATGGTTAGTAATTTTTGATTTACTGTTATTATTCTTTAATATACTGTTATTTAATAAATTTTTAAATGTTAAAGAAATAAGTTTTACATGTTATTTAATAAATTAATTAGTTTGTTGGTTAAATAATTTGATCTTAAGGATTAAATTTATTTAATTAAATAAATAAATTAATTAATTAAATTAAATTGTTTTAAAAATGTGTGAATAGATTTTTATTTAAAATTAATTGTTATTTGGAAATGACATTTTAATTATTAAATAAATTTTGCATTTTGAAAATTTTAAATTTTAAATTTTAAATAAATTATAAACATGCAAATCTTGAAAGGAAAGATTGCCGAGAAGTTGTTGAAGATATTTTGTTCTTCTCGACAAGTGTGCCAGTTACATTTATTGTTTTGGTTAAGGAAATTCTCAGAGGATATATGGGATCTGGGAAATACAGAAGGGTTATCAATTTTCTTCACGGGAAATGAAAGAATAGCTTGCTGTAATTTTTTTTTTTCACTTTTATACACAATTGCAACATTCCTTAGGTTTTAAGACGGGGCATTACAAATTGGTATTAGAGCCAAGGTTACAAACACTGGACGCTTTGGGTAATCGTGAGCCCATTAGGTTGACCTAGTACGTAGTGTCGCTATCTGTTAGCCTTGGTTGATTAGTATCTAAGACTCGTTATTGTTATGTGTAGGAGCATGCCTAGGCAAGGTGGAAGAGGTTGTGGTAGAGGTCGAGGTGGAGGCCGAGGGACAATCCCTCAGGTTATTCCCCCTCTAAGCCATCATCAGAGTGATCAGGCAGAGCAGTTGGATCAGAGGAATGAGGGACAAAATCCTGAACAGTCAGGAGTAGAGGGTTCACAGATACGTCCTTTATTAGAGGAGGTCCTAGCTTGACTTGGACCTAGATAGGAAGTTGAGTAGGAGGTTGTTAGAGAGAGAGATAGATCTCCTAGGAGAGTAGATGATACAGTGCATCAGGATGCTATTACTGCAGGACACATGGGGGATTTACTGAGGGCACGCCCTCCTACTTTTGATGGTACAGGAGGTGGATTAGAGGCAGAGACCTACTGGATTTGGGTAGATGCTTCACCATGCACCCTTACGGTAGCAATACCTGTGCGAGATGCGCTATTATGCATCTGAGAGGATTCGCCTCTACTTGGTGGTGCCTGGAGGAGCAGAAGCTCCACTTAGATATTGGGTCTGTGTCTTGGGAGATGTTCCTGGAGAGGTTTAGAGCACGGTTCCTATTGGAACACTGGAGGCAACGGCAGGCTGACGAGTTCCATGATCTACATCAGTTGGCTCTATCCGTTGAGCAATATAAACGTAGATTCTATGAACTCAAGCAGTATGCTGGTATTGGCGATGATGAGCCTATGCTGGTTTAGCACTTCATCAGGGGTTTAAATGCCCGCATTAGTGGTGGTGTCAGAGTATTTGAGCCAAAAAATATGGAAGTTGCGGTGGAGAAGGCTCGAATAGTGGAAGAGAATCTTGTTATAGCGTTAGGTGGTCACACAGGAGTACATATTGGTAGTGCTCCTGTAGCAGGTTTTAGTCCACGGGGTGGACAGGCACAGACACCCTCAAAAGAATAATAATCCACAACCACAACAAGGTAATAGTCCACAAATAGGAAAGGGTCACAACTGGTGGTGCAACAAGCACAATAGGTAGGATCAGCCTGCGCAGAGTGCTCATTCTACTGTCAGTAGGGGTAGTTTCCAACAATCCAATGCACCTTCGGGTGGCAGAGGATTCGGTAGAGGCACAGGTTGTTACTCGTGTGGACAGTAGGGACACATTGCTAGGCAGTGTCTGATGAGAGGTTCTACTGGTTTTGGGCCTCGACCTACAGTTTCAGAGCCTACAGTGGGTGATGCAGGACGATCACATATAGTTTATGCTGCGGTTAATGACCGCCAAGCCGATCACCAGAACATAGTGGTAGAGACTTAGGTAAGTTACATGGTGTTAGTGTATCCATTCTTTTTGATTCTAGAGCTACTGACTCTTTTATTTCACCTACCATCGTTGAGCGATGTGGTCTTGTGGCGGTAAAGCAAGGCGGTAAGTGGCAGGTTGAATTCGCCTCTGGGGTGAAAGTAGCGGTAGAGAACTTAGTACATAATTGTGAACTTAAAATTGGTACATTAACTACCTTAGTAGATCTACATGTTACACCTTTAGGATCGTATGACATAGTTTTAGGTATGGATTGGTTAACATCTTATCATGCTGTGATTGACTTTCGACTTAAGACAGTTAGTTGCATTAATGATTTAGGTGCGAAAGTGGAAATCATAGGTGTTCAAAGACCTATCTCTTTGCGGATGATATCTGCTATGTAATTAAAGAGATGTCTTTGTCAAGGATGTCAACTATTTGCAACAATAGTTACTGATTTGGAAGGTGAGAGTCGAGAGGTATCTCTTGATGATCATCCTATTCTTAGGGAATTCGCAGACGTGTTTCCTGATGATATACCTGGAATGCCACCGAAGAGGGATATTGATTTTAGAGTTGACCTAGTTCCTGGAGCTGAGCCTATATCTAGAGCTCCATATAGAATGACGACTCAGGAGTTAGAGGAACTTCGTATCTAGTTAGAGGAATTATTAGAAAAGGGTTTTATTCGTCCAAGTGTTTCCCCTTGGGGAGCACCTGTCATCTTCGTAAAGAAGAAGGATGGGTCACTTAGATTGTGCATTGACTATCGTCAATTGAACAAGGTTATGATTAAGAATCGTTATCCTTTGCCTAGAATCAATGATCTTTTTTATCAGATTAAGGGAGCTAATGTGTTCTCTAAAATCGATTTGAAATCTGGTTATCATCAATTGTGAATTGCTGAAGCAGACATTAATAAAACTACGTTTCGAACTCGTTATGGGCACTATGAATTCACAGTAGTACCATTTGGGTTAACGAATGCACCATCAGTATTTATGAGTCTAATGAATGGTGTTTTTCGTACATACCTTGATCTCTTTGTCCTTGTATTTCTCGATGATATTTTGATCTATTCGAAAAACATGAAGGAGCATGAGGAACACTTGAGATAGGTATTGCAATGTTTAAGGGAAAATCAATTGTATGCGAACCTGAAGAAGTGTGACTTCTTTCAAACTGAAGTAAAATACCTTGGACATGTGATTTTTGGAAAAGGTATTGCTATGGATCCTTCAAAGATTCAAGCTATTGTAGATTGGTCCGCGCCTACTCATGTAGGTGAAGTTCATAGTTTTATGGGTCTAGCTGGTTACTATAGGCGGTTTGTTGAGGGATTTTCTAGAATCAGTCATCCTATTACTTCTCTTCAGAGAAAAGGGAAGAAGTTTGTTTGGACAGAGTAGTGTCAGTTGGCTTTTCAGACACTTAAAGAAAAGTTGACTAATGCGCCTATACTGATTGTTCCTGATCCTACTAAGGATTTTGTAGTTTGCACTGGTGCATCCTTAGAGGGCTTGGGAGCAGTTCTGATGCAAGATGGGCATGTGATTGCTTATGAGTCTTGCAAGCTTAAGGATCATGAATTAAACTATCCCACTCATGATTGAGAACTAGCTGCGGTAGTGCATGCATTAGTTCGGTGGAGGCATTTCTTATTAGGTCATCGTTTCAAACTTCATACTGATCACCATAGTCTACAATATATTTTTATGCAACCTAACTTGAATGCTAGACAAAGACGGTGGATGGAGTTCTTGTGTGAGTACGATTTTGAAGTGAAATATGTTCAAGGAAAAGAGAACGTAGTGGCTGATGCACTTAGTCGTCATCGACATGAGATCTCTGCTACTACTCTTGAAGTAGATTTGAGAGGTCAAACAGTAGCAACACTTCCTATTGATAGATTTTATCAGGAAGTAAGGTCGGAGATTGAATCTGGTAGACCTTTAGAAGGTCGATTTGCAGGGTATGTCCTAGAACCGGATGGTATATTACAAAATTTAGGTCGTATTTATGTACCACATTTTGAGGGTCTTCGTACATTAATTATGACTGAAGCTCATCGAGCTCCATACTCAGCTCATCCAGGTGTTAAGAAAATGCATGCCGATCTTTGGCAATTGTATTTCTGGCCTGGTATGAAACGTGATATTGCTGATTATGTATCGAGATGTCTTGAATGCCAGCGAGTCAAAGCTGAGCATCAACATCCCACTGGATTATTGCAGCCACATCTCATTCTTGAATGGAAATGGGATATTATATCCATTGAATTTATTGTAGGATTACCTACGTCATCACGTCAACATGATGCCAATATGGTAACTGTTGACCAATTGACTAAGGTAGCTCATTTTTCACTAGTACGATCATCTTACAATGCTTCGTTTGTAGCTAGGATATTTATGGAGGACATAGTTAGATTGCATGGGATTCCTCGTAGGATTATTTCTGATAGAGATCCCGTATTCACTTCAGCCCTATGGACTTCATTACAACATGCTCTTGGTACACAGTTGAACTTTAGTTCAGCGTATCATCCTCAAACCGATGGACAAACAGAGAGAGTTAATCAAATATTAGAGGATATGCTTAGGATGTATGTAATGGACCAACAATCACATTGGGAAGATTATCTGTACTTAGTAGAATTTGCTTACAATAACAGATATTAGAGTTCCATAGGTATGCCACCATTTCAGGCATTATACGATCATCCTTGTCAAACTCCACTAAGTTGGGATCGACTTGAGGATAGAGTATTACTTGGTCCTGAGATGCTTCGAGACATGGAGCAACAGGTTGACTGTATTAGAGAACATTTGATAGCAGCTCAAGATAGGCAAAAGAAGTATGCCGATGCGCATAGGATAGACCGACAGTTTGCAGTAGGTGATAGAGTGTTCCTTCGAGTGCGACCGCGAAAGAGTCCAATCTGTTATGGAAAAGGATCTAAGCTCGCGCCTCGTTTCGTTGGACCATTTGAGATCTCAGAGAGAATTGGTCCTTTGGTGTATCGACTAGCCTTACCACCCAGTTTGTCACGTATTCATGATGTTTTTCATGTATCAGTTCTTAGACCATATCATCCCGACATTTCTCATGTACTTGATTGGAATGCGTTACAGGTAGAGGACGGGCAGTTGGCTTTGGAGCTCGTGGCTATTCTACAGCGCCGGACACTCGGTCTCAGGGGTCGAGACGTTGATCAAGTGAGGGTCCAATGGGATCCTAGTCATGAGGCTTTTGCTACTTGGGAGGATGCGACACGCATGAGGGAACTTTATCCCTATCTATTCGCAGGCTTTCAGGAGCAAGCCTGATCCTAGGGGGGGAGGATGTAGTACCCCTCCATTTATGCTTATGTTTTCTGTTTGCATGTTTTCATACTGTTAGACTTTGGTACATTGGTTTGGATATTTTGATCACTGATTTTGAGCGATAGTGGATTCACTTTGTGACAGGATGATACATTGTATTGCGATATTTGATTTCTGTTATGCTTTGATATAGCGTAGATGTTTTCCTTTAGATGATTATTGCTATATGTATGTTTATGATGGACTAACTATTATTTAAGTTGTTAGTATGATGTGATGTGTATTGGTGTGGAGAATGGAATTGCATCACTCGCTTGCGAGTGCCCTGTGATGTCCATGATTTTCTCCGCACGGTGTGCCTATATTATGGATTATATGTATATGCATGTTATTTGCTTGGTTGCAGGATTGCAGGTACATGACACCAACTCCACCTGGTTACTCAGGTTTGAGCGTGTCAAGACTCAATGGATTTGTTGATTGGGAGGTAGTAGCATGGTTCATTCTAGTCTAGTCTTTAACCCGGTCATAGTACATCGTCAGTTTAGTTTGGAGTTTTAGATTGTCTTATCTTTTCTTGTTTGGATTAATTGCTTGAAAGGTAAATTTTGTCAGTTTTAATGATGGTTAGTAATTTTTGATTTACTATTATTATTCTTTAATATACTGTTATTTAATAAATTTTTAAATGTTAAAGAAATAAGTTTTACATGTTATTTAATAAATTAATTAGTTTGTTGGTTATATAATTTGATCTTAAAGATTAAATTTATTTAATTAAATTAAATTGTTTTAAAAATGTGTGAATAGATTTTTATTTAAAATTAATTGTTATTTGGAAATGACATTTTAATTATTAAATAAATTTTGCATTTTGAAAATTTTAAATTTTAAATTTTAAATAAATTATAAACATGCAAATCTTGAAAGGCAAGATTGCCGAGAAGTTGTTGAAGATATTTTTTTCTTCTCGACAAGTGTGCCAGTTACATTTATTGTTTTGGCTAAGGAAATTCTCGGAGGATATTTGGGATCTGGGAAATACAGAAGGGTTATCAATTTTCTTCACGGGAAATGAAAGAATAGCTTGCTGTAATTTTTTTTTTTCACTTTTATACACAATTGCAACATTCCTTAGGTTATAAGATGGGGCATTACAGGAGGGGTAGTCAATCGTTCAGTTGTACCTTCCTACCTCTTCTAACTTGCTTATATATGCAAGGCACTCATTGTACATTCTAGAAAATCTCATATTATATGATAGACATGCTTTTGTGCTCATTTGTTCACTAGTGGAAGGATATCTTGTTGTTGCTTTAAGATATTGGCTTCTCTAATAGTTTTGAGCATGAATTATTTCATTTTATTTTTAGATAAATTCTATTTTTCTTAGATTACTAAATCTAAGGAATTCAAACTGTTAAAGCTAAAAGAAAATTAAATTAGTTTTGGTGGGATTCAACACCACCATCTATTTAGTGGATTGCATGCAAACAATGGTTAGTGTCAGTTTCCTTGCAATTCAAATTCATATTTTTGTATAGAAATTTACATGGATTTCATGCAATAAA
Organism: Sequoia sempervirens; assembly: GCA_007258455.2. Taxonomy (NCBI): domain Eukaryota; kingdom Viridiplantae; phylum Streptophyta; class Pinopsida; order Cupressales; family Cupressaceae; genus Sequoia; species Sequoia sempervirens. Next base: position 202,043,441 of record VDFB02000007.1, read on the forward strand.
TTAAATTTATGTCTAATGCCCGACACAACTTTTTAAGATAAGTTTTTGGAATGACTAGTTTGGAAATTTGAAAGACCTGCTCATCTTATTGTTGGAAAATGAAAGTGAAGTTAACCTATAAATTAGGGAGATAGCTTTCAGTTAGGATGAAACAATCAAGGGAAAAAGTGAAATTAAAAGAAAGAACTATAATTCCATGTCAATGAGGGAGAAGAGTAGGATGGAGTAGTTTAAAGAAAAAAATAAAACTCCTTTTTTTCATTATATGAATGGGAAAAAGGAAAAAATAAAGAAAAGGGGAATTCTTCGGGATCAACCCCATAGATACAAGAAAGAAAGAAGAGTGAAGAGTAGCAAATTTAGAGAGAGAAAGACTCTTAGCTCAACAAATGGGAAAATCAGAAATATCTCTTACAAATTGCATAGGTGAGTCAATCTATGGCCTCTCAAATTAGTCTTTAAAATATCTAGCTATGAGAAAATAGATCACATACTATAAATTCTAGACACTCACACATATGAGAATTAGTATTGAGGGAAATGCACACTTTGCACTCTCTCCATTATTTTGGGCTCACCTCTATACATGCATATCAATTTTCCTTAACTTGAACTTGTTGTGATGTGTTTGTTTATAGATATGAAAGTGAAAATATATCATATAATAATGCATGCTTGATTCATATTTTTTCTTACTCTTGGATATGTATCTAGATTTTGTTTGTTTTATTTCTAGAGTTTTAATGTATTTCTAAATAACATTATTATATAGTAAGTTTGATTGTTGCTTCAATTATAGAGTGTCAATAAATGTGTGGTTCAAAATTTATTAGTTCTCTTTTTATGAAATGATAACATACTTTAGAAAAGTGGTGTTCCTATAACTAGTTTTCACTTCCAAAGCCAACCAATTTCATTGTAAAATAATCATGCAACTTGCGCTCGATCTACACTATCCATTTTAATGGTTAATCACTAGGTATTTGCAAATATTCAAGCAACTTGAACTTGACATGTGTTGAGAATTTTAATGGTTAAGTGTTAGGTTCCTCAAAGCTAAAATAGTTTCCTAGATCGAACGCCATTCCATAGATAATAGACCAACCATATACATGAATACATGTAAATACATACATACATACTGAAAAATCATAAAAATGTGGTCATTCAATAATGATAGCAAAGGAGGGTATGATGTACCTACACTTTCCTCTCTAGTTTCATTAGGAAAAAGAGATCCCCTAGGACAAGGTTGACTTTCAACCCTTAGACGAGTCAAGCTTGGTGAGAATCTTGGTGTTTTCCTTATGACCTAGGATGGGGTAAATCTATTGAGACAACACTTTTGGGAGATGACTAAATGAATGCAAATATGTAATGCAACACATGAAATCACTAAATTAAACCTTAATCTGATAGAATCTAGAAAGAAATTGCATATCTGAGAAGGGCTTGATTTTATGCACCTGTGATAAAAATCTTGTGTTGAGTGTCCTCCTGGGACTCATTCACCCAAGGGTGAATGGGTCTTGCTATAGGGGTTGAAAAATTGCTTTCACAATCCTCTGATCTTATTTCTGCACTTTCGATTCCTCTGGGTTTCATAGTAAAAAATTTGGAAATAAATTCTGAAAGTGAGTTTTTGTGGCTTGACGACAACTTTGAAAACTTTTCCAATTTTTCTCTTTTGATAGATCTTCAATCCTTTTCAACAGGTAAGATATGCAAAACACACAAGAGGGAAAAAATGTTTATTTTTGGTGAATCGGTGTTTTCCTTGCTCAAACCCCATTTTGGTAATAAAACCTTGAAATGAAACAATGAAACATGAAAGGAATGATGAATGAACAATTGTTATGTTGCAACTCACCAAACCCTTGCTTTGAAACCCTTGAAGGACTAAAATGCACTAGATCTCTCCAAGGTCTTGATCTTGCATGAAATGTCTTGATTGATGATGTTATCTTGATGCTTGAAATTTGACTTGAATGCTTGAAACCTACATCACAATGTTAGCTCCAAAAATATGCATGATGCTTGACAAATTTGACATGATGCTTGAGATCTTGATTCTTGCAAAAAATGCCTAAGAAATCTACTCTTGAACAAATTTTACAATAATTTTAGCTCTTGTGTAATTTGGATTAATGCTCTCATGAATTTCCTAGGATTTGAATTGATAAAAAGACATTGCTTTTATAGATAATTTTCTAATTTCCCAAAAATTAAACATTACAAGCTAACACTTAAAACTTGAATTTAGGACTTTAAGATGCTACCAAAAACATGCTTAAAATTTGTTGTGATCTTAAAGGGGACCCATTCGCCCAAGGGTGAATGGGTCCTGACCCAAATTGCTAGGACCTATTCATTTTGGGGTGTTAAAAATGATAATTGCATTAATTAAATCATGATTCCCCTTTCAAAAATTGGAACTAAATAGGCTTGTAAATGCATAATAGGGCCAATTATAGGCTTAATTAACTCCAATTAATTAAGGGGCCCAAAAATAGTGTGAAAATGTAAAGGAGTGCATTTTCTGACACTACATTTAGCCCCCACTTTAGTGAGAGGTCTAATTGTACAATCATTGGAAAGATAAGAAAACAAAGCAAGTTGTGTTATACTTGGTGGCCTTGATACATGCAATAAGATACTCAAGGGGTTTTTTCTTAGTTCATGAAAGGTCTCACCTTAGGGAACATTGTGCCTAATGTCTCCAAGAGAAGACTAGTCAAGGATAAAATATTCACAACTTATGGAATGCAATCCGTAGCATCACCACTAAGAGGAATGTCATATACCAAGAAATGTCACAATCTTGAAGGACATCAAACCCAATGACACCGCTAAGAAGACACATTACATGAAGTAAGTGTTGCAAGAGTTTCGCCCTTGGTCTCTTTATATTGTGCAACGTGGTGCTTGGGTTCGTGACATGGCTTAACCACCTCATGTGGATCTTGGATCTTGTATAGATCTAGCGATTGTATCAAGCATTGACATGTCAATATTTTGGTGCAATGACAACCACCTGCGCAACAATTAGTATCAAAGCCGAGGTCATAGGTTCGAACCCCTCACTTGCATTAGGGGGATTGTTGCAAGAGTTTCACCCTTGGTCTCCTTGTGTTGTGAAACACAATGATTGGGCTCATGACATGGCTTAACTTCCTCCTATGGATCTTGGATCTTGTATAATTCTAGCGATTGTATTGGGCATTGACAGGTCGATCTTTTGGTGCAACGGTAGCTACCTATGCAACAATAAGAATACCACAATTTGAAGTGAACAATGAGCAGGGATGTGTATGCCCCCAACTTTGAAGAAATATCTATACACCATGCTATGAGCAATTACTTTAAAGTAGAGCACAATAAATGCCAATACATGAGAGCTTTATTCAAAAATCCCTATGTAAAACATATTTTTTTTATTAGAGCTATGTCATGAATGGAGGGTTTCCCCCCATATACAATCCTAAGATAACACATAAGGGGTCCATGGATTTGGGGTCAACATTTTTCATTGTTGTAGTGAAATAATCAATATTGGAACCGTCATCATTTCCCAAATAACTCATGGAACAATGAGCACAAAGGATGAATGAAACATAGAGAGAAGGAACAAAGGGAAGCTTTTGGGTCAACATGGAAGAGACCTAAATATCTCGACGCCTTGCATCATCCCCAAAAGGAAAACACAAGACAAAAAAATGGTTACAATAGATAGAAGAATGTAGATACAAATAGAATAATGTCACAATGGATTTGCTTCCTTTGTATCTTTGCACCAACAAAGTGACAAAGGTCATCCAAATTTGGCTCACAAACATATAAAGACACACCAAGTAGCACAATATGAGGGATCACATTACACACATGCAATCACAAAGAAAAAAAAGAGGAAACTAGTATGGTGCATGCGAGTCAACCTATAACAAGTCATTTGCATCCCAAACTTTCTTCATCATATGCAAAAGGCAGACAACTAGCCAAAGGGACAACGACAAGTGTTGTACTAGGAACATTACCAGGTTCAACACATGGTGAGTCACTATTGTTAGGAGGATCATTATGGTTGTTATCATCTAAGCTCATGGAAGAGGAAAATAATAAATTCAACTCATTATGCACTTCCTCATCAATTTTAGCAATCTCATCATCATCATCCAAGTTAATCAAAATGGGAGGCCTAATGACAATGTCCAAAGAATTTTCTTTTCTTTTTTTTCATTGTGGTAAAGGTGGAGGATCATCATGCTTTGTTTCAATTAGTGTTTGATCTTTATTTTTTGTTTTGTTCTCTTCTTTTAATCTATGAGCAATAGCACGATGTCTACGCCTACGCTTTTTAGCATTTTTTTTTTCTTTTTATACAATTTTCAAGTTGTGATTATGTAGGAGTGGGTTTGACAACCATAGGTTTTTTTTCTTCCTGTAGGGAAGGAATGAAAGGAATCATGAAACTTTGTTCAACCACTTTCTCTTTAAATTTATAAACTTGTTTGATACTAGGAGGTACAATAGGACTCACATTGTTACCTCCTAGTCTTTTATAGGAAATAAGCGAAGGATTTATCTTTGACCTTGGTCTTGGTTACTTGGAAGGGATTTTGGTTCAATCATGGGTTGAGGCATTTTTCTAAGGGATAATTCTCTTGTGCAATTTTGCTTAAACTTTTGATAAGATTTGAAAAGAAGTCCTCACAAGGCTTAATAGGTTCCATAGGTTTGGGGAAAAATAAATCTAATGAGAAATTCCCATGGGAAGACACAAGATTAAAGCAACTATGGTGCACAATAAAAATTTCATTGCCAAATGGGAACTTTAAGCATTTATGCAATACAAATAGGACTACATACATGAAGTGTAGCCATGGGTAACCAAGCTTCACATAGAATTGGTTTGACGATGGGATGATGGAGAATGAGACATTCAATTTTTTTGGTCTAGCTTGTAAAGAAAGAGTGATCGAACCTATCATAGGGCAAGCAAAACCATTATGCATTTTGATTCATGATTTTGGTTGTTCGTAAGAGTTTTGATAAAGTTCATGCACAAATAAGAATTCCTCAGTGATCAAATTCTCTACACACATGGGATTAATTAATATCCCATTAGTAGGCTTGTCATTGATTCTTCCAGCAATGTAAAGAGGACCATCAGGTGCACGTATAATTATGTCATTTTGTGAGAAAGCAATGTCAAGAGGAATTTTGGTTTGGCCTTTGTGAGGTTGCACATAAATGAAGCCAACCACATGTTCTAATTTTACTTCATTTTAATTTATATTGTCATTATTTTTTTCTTCAAGTTCGTCAACATTCATCACATCATTCTTGGCATCAATAGTTTTCACATAAGAGATATTATGATTTGGCATAGGATTGGTAAAGATTTACAAACTTTGGTTGGGTGGGGAAAAATACTTGTTTCCTTGATCATTAACACCACCAATATGGATGTGATTAGAATCAATGAGGTCTTGCACAATATGTTTAAGACACTTACATTATTTTGTATCATGTCCATTTTGTTGGTGATAATGGCAAAAGGCATTGGAGTTAAAGTTTGGAGGTAAGGGATTAGTTGTATCAATTGATCTAACATGAAGTAAGGTAACTAAGTTTTTACTTATAAGCTGCAACATGATGGAGTAAAGGGTATCAGGTAAAGGGGTAAATTGTCTACTCCTCTCCGTAAATGGATATGGATTTGTCATTTTTATAGCAGCCACTTGGGAGTTAACATGTTGATTTGTTTGAGCTGTGTTTATTTGTAAAAATCCTTTATTTTGTTTCTTGAAAGGTTGCAAATTATTTTGGGACACAACTTTGGATTTATCAAAAATTTTAGGAGTTTTTGCTTCAGGATGACTAACCAAAATTTGATAATCATGAAAGGTCATGCATAAGTGTGTAAAGGAGGGAAACTTCAACATCTCAAGTTTAGCTTGAAATATTGGTATGTAAATTTGCAATGAACATTCTTTGAAGGTCAACATCGAGAATCTTAATGTTTATTTGTGAGTAAAGCAATTGGTATCGTGTTATGAAATCAGTGATATTTTTATCTTTGTTTTGTTTACATTACATTAAATCAGCCATGGTCATCTTGGGACCCATGTGCACCTAGAAATGGTTAATAAAGGCATCAAAAAGTTCATTTAATGAACTTATTGAGCTATTCGATAAAGAACAAAACCACTCCAAGGTAGTGTCTTCAAGGATCTAGGGAAAATTTTAGCCAAGAGTTTATCCTGAAAAATGAAGTCACTATATAAGGTTGTGTATGCCAAGACATGGTTACTAGGGTCTCCTTTTCCACCATATTCCTCAAATATAGGAATCTCTATGCCTTATGGCATTTGTGCTCTCAATATCTCCAAGGATAAATGGTTTCTTTTAACTTATTGTGAAGTTTGGCCATTTTGATTTTGGTTCAATGTAGAAATTTGTTGTTTGAGGGATTAAACACTTTATAGGAGTTGGTTAAGGATGGGACCATTGTTTGTGTTGTGAGATGGAGGTGAATAAGGTGGAGGTGAATATGTATTCAGAGGACAAGTGAATTGTAAGTTTGTGAGGGGATATGGATTAGGAGACATGAGATTTGAATGCACAAAGCTAAAGGGATTCCCAGTGGAAATACCTAAGGTAGTATTGAAATTACTAGTAGGTTTTTTAGTTGTTGTAACAATTGGATTAGTGTATGTAGGAATATAGGTCATAGTTGTGGAAGGAGGAATTAGATTTCCACCTTGATTTTGAGTGAATCCCAAAGTTTGAGCATAACTAGTCATTGTAGGGACATGCTTATCAATAATGTGGGCTAGGCTATGAAAAATATCTATTCCTTGTTCATTATCAAGCATTTTCATCATGTTATCTATGTCAAGAATTGTAGTACCAACAATGTATTCAAAACTCACAAAGTTTTGTAATTTCTCTAAATCTTCATCCACTTGTTTTAGATCCTCTTGAGGGACATTAGAAACCATTGTGTCAACATCAATAACATTTGTTGTGGCTAGGGTGGTCATGGGAAATGAGGTATCAAATCTATGGTCCATAGTGGGTTGACTAGTATCAACACTATGAGTGGAAGAGTTGAAAAAATCAAGATCCACAGAGAGTGTAGTAGCACAGGATGGCATGAGTCTCAAACTACGTCTCACTACAGTATTGGTAATATGACACCAAGTTGTGAAGCTCATACAAGTTTCACCAAACATAAGTGCACCCAAAATGGAGAATAGGCACTAGATAAATGCAATCAAACACCCTAGAATATGAAATGCAATACAAGTATGTAAAAAGAGAGAAATTTTTAGATTCTAAACAAGATAATTTAATGATTATGCTATACAAAAACCTGAAAATGATGTCTTTTAATTCCAATTTTGATTTCTAAACAATGCACTCAATTTGACCAATTAAACCTAATGTAAACAATGATAGATTTTCTTGATTTCTGAAACTAAAACCCAAATTTAACAATAGATTAGAAGAATGCAAACAAAGACAAATCACTACCCAAAAGTTTGAAACAATACCTGTACAAAGATAGAATCACACTAGGGTGAATGGGCCTTAGCACAGGGGTTACAAAAATTTGAATTTGAGTTTGAAGTTTAGATCTAGGGTTTCCTGTTTTAGACTATAAATTATACTTTTAGTGACTGATTTTTCTAGATTTTGATTATTAAATGCAAGTGCAATGTATGAAAAATGATGAATGATATGCAACCTTTTGAAATTCAATTTTGACTCAATTTTTGAATTTGAATGATTGAAAACACTCTAATATGCAAGTCCTATGCAAAAGGGTGATCCCACAATAGTGGTTTAGAATTTTGGGACATCTTGATTTTTGTTGAAATCACATATTTTTAGAAAATATAATGATTTAAGCCTTGAAAATTTTCATTTAAAGTATTCCAATTGAAGAGGGTTTGATCAAACCACCTTAGATCAAACCCCCTTGGATAGAACTCGACTAGTTTTAAACCATACCTATAATGAAGTCTCCTTTACACCTATCAAAATGTTGATAAGAAACCAATTTTGATTTACCTTCTGGGGGATCAAATAAATTTAAAAACTAGTTTTTGAAGAAGATGGGAAAAGAAATGCAATTTGATTCCAATTTTTTTTAAAAATATATATTTAGAATTTATAGACAAAATTTCACAAATCACTAGTTTGCATCATCTTTAAATTCCTTATGGTTTAGTAGCTATAGGTGCCTAAAAGTGAAGATTTAGTTAAAAAAATTAGTTCAATGTCCAGTTTGGAAAAAAATTGTAAACCAGTATTGTGCGATCACCCAAAATCAATGTAATATGCATGCAAATTTTTGAGTTTTTTAGATTTTAAAGGATGCAAAATGCAAACCTAAAACCCTAAATGAAATGAAAACTAATGCAAGTTAACAACCCTAAATGAGATGCAAAGTGACACAATACAATGAAAAGTAATACAAATCCTAGATATAGGGTTTGAATGGACTCCAAATCAGAATTTTTTGATGTACAAAGTCGGGTTCACCAAAATGAAACATCAGAAAACTATGATCATTCAATTATGATAGCAAAGGGGGTTATGATGCACCTACACTTTATTCTTTAGTTTCATTAGGAAAAAGAGATCTCCTAGGACAAGATTGACTTTCAACCCTTAGGCGAGTCAACCTTGGTGGAGAGCTTGATGTTTTCCTTATGGTTGTAACATGCCTAGTGTTCTCCCCATTAATTTTACCATGTTTAAACCCACATGTGAACAAATATAGAGATTTTTAAAAAAATCTAGTAACAATATACACATTTGCAATAACCTCATTCCAAACTTTCCCATTGCATTACATCAAAAAATTACAAAATTCCATGTAATGATTCCATATTACATAATTTCATGATAACATTACAATTTCCATAGAGATGGATACATGAATACATAGCTTCTAAGAGATTTCCAAAATAGAGATACCAATGGTCCAGATGTCCCTACCTAGGAATACATCCTTTATGTCCCTGTATTGGTGCATACATTCTAGTTGTCAACAATAATAGCACATACATACCAAATATTGGTCACCAACTGCATGAGGAGAAGTCACTCAAGCACTTTTCTACCAACCATGGACTTACTACAGTCCCCCGCACATCTACCTAATTGGTAAGATGGCCCTCCCCTTCGATGAAGAGATTGGTTTGGTAACCTCATAATTTCCTTAGCCTTTTCTAAGTGTTGTGAAGTGTCTTTCATATCTAGAGCTTACCATATTGTCTACTTCTACATATATGATATTCCCAGCATAGAATGTACTAGGATCAAAGTGAATTGACAATGTAGATAGTGGATACTTACACTACTTTGGAAAAAATATTCATCACCCAGTTACTTCAAGTGAGGTCATCTATTCACCACAATAATTGCTCGATTTGTATTGACCATTAGTATCTTATTCTAAGGTTATTCCCCTTCCTGTGGATTATCCTAACCCTAGGCGAATAACCTTCCCATTAACTTATTTCTAAATGACATTGCTACTATCTTAAAATACATAGGTTATACCCTTTCCAATGGATTATCCTAACCCCAGGAATAACCTATTTATCCACATGGATAAACATAACGTCAAAACATTAAATGACTCTACTTCAAAATTGCAATCTCAACAATAAAAGTCTCCATTCAAGAGTGTAATCTCAATAATAAATGTCTCCCATCAAAAGTATAACTTCATCAATAAATGACCTCAATAAAAAAGTATAATCTTCAATAATAAATGACTTCAATTAAGATATAATCAACAATCAAATGATCAATCAGGTCATATAAGTAAATCCCAACCTATTTGCTTCAATAAAAAATCTAGTAAACATCCCAATCAAATAGGTTATTCTCTACATAGGGTTTCAATTAAAAGTGATGTAACAATCAAGTATCATAAACAAATCTTAAAACCTCTCTTTCAATATACCATAAATAATCACATGTTTACTATGTTCACTACAGTTGTATATAATCTGGAGGACATTATCCTAAGAATATTTTTGTGCTTTTGCATCTTCAAGTCCTCTTCTCGATACGACTTTGGGTTACCGAAACATAAGTCACCTTTTGGAATTTCGTGAATAGGAATAAACCTTAAATAAAAATCAGAAGATAACATAACTAGAAAATACATTTCTCAACCCTACCATTGAATATTGATATAGCCATCGAGTACCCACCCTAACTCTAGGGATAAGACTCTCTCTCTACTTTCAAGGAGATACGAGAAATCAATTAAGTATAACCTATTAATATGTTTCAAACAACATTACAACCTAATAATGATGATATGTCTATGATACCATGATTCCCATTGTATTAATAGCCTCATTAACCATAGGGGTTTACCTAGCATAATAAGCTAATAAATACAAGTTACCTCAAGATATCAATATAAACCACATTTCACATTTCATTCTACATATGTATCGTATAGACTAACTACGTATAGTCTAAATAGAAACACCATCATCTAAATTCCCATACAGGGTATATAAAGTATTAACCCAATAAATAGGTTCCACCAAAGCAAGAAACAACCAATAACATGAAAGCATAAATAAGCATTACAACATACTCAAAACCATTCCTTTCCAACATAGTAATCAAAACTATTTAACCTTTCCAACATAAAAAACAAAGGTATAGAAACTAGCATGCCTGTATAAAAGCTCCAATTGATTAAACTCCCTTCTTAGCTCAATTCCTCAATCCAACTTGATACTTCCTACAAGATCAACTTAATTCCTTCTTCTAACCTCTCACCAAATACCTCAACAATCACAAATGAAAAATAGCAAAGCAACTCTCTAACTCTCAAGCTCTCAACTCTCTAGCACAAAAATTGCAGCAGAATAATAACAGAGTAATCAGAATGAGAAGTGTAGAAAATGGTATAATGAGCACCTCTATATATACTAAAATGTGAGCAACCAAAGGCTACAAACAGAGATAGTACTTCTTCCACCTTTCTATCCTCATGCAAGGACTCATCAAACTAACTTACAGGTTTGCAACACATAACAATCCTCACCTTTCAAATGGATAAGTCAATTGGTTATAAGGGACATTGAAAGATTCTTTTATTGAGTCAAATGAACAACATGATTTTTATCAAGTTTCCTATTCGGTTTGCAAATCAAACTCACATTTCTGTCGAGTTTACATTGACTGAGTCTTATGCCTTTATCAAGGCTAAATGTTGGTCTAACAAAGTCAACAATATCATTTCCTTTATAAATTATTTCATGCATAATACTCATGTGTTGTTATATGCATTAAAGCTTATTCTCCTCTCAAGGCACGTGGGTTTTTCCAGTACTTTTAACTTGTTTGCTTCCTTTTTCATGGTAGTCTTACCTTACTTTATACTCACTAAAATCTTAATTTAAATGCCTCATAACAACATTGTTTATGAACCTCATACACTCATCATATTATTCACATGTATATAATTAAAACTATTACCTTAAGCACTGACTTTTTCACAGCCTATGATCATATTTAAACTCATTATTATCCTCTTTATATGCGTTGGTATATGCGCAACATCAAACTCTATTTAATATACGCTGAAGGCGTATCCTATTTAAAATGAACCAAGCTAATTTTTACAATCTACGTCTGGTAATGCTGAAGAAGGGTTGGGAGATGATTATAGCGATCTGATTCATCAAAAAATTAGTATAGATCACATCATTCCATCACCTGACATAATTCAGGTTAAGTCGAGCTAGAAAACGGGTTGCGCATAGACACCTCTGTGAGCTCCTCCACCTATGTTCTCAAGTTCTATAGTTCATCCCAGTAGTCATCAAATGCACCATCCTTTGATGAAGGTATCCTCCAACAGTCTTCTCTAAGAAGAATTTCTCCATTTGTCAACAATTGTAGAGCCTAAAATAGCAACAATAGGAAATCGATTCTAATGTAGTGAAATGCAAACAACAAGGAACAACCCATTTGGGATTTTGTTATAAAAGGTTGAGATTTGTATCTAGGAAGGAAGATATACCTTGCTTATGGATGGCCTCTAGATTGCTGAATGCATTATGCACAGGGATGCTTTGAAAAGAACTCTCTTCATCTCAACAATATAATATTGGCATTCAAGCCTTGGATCTGCTAGGTATTTAATGTTTCTAGACTCTAACAATGGTTTTTCCTGCATACCATATAATGGATCATTCAAAATAATGTATAAAAGAGAACTTTTGGGACAATACAGGCTGTTATATTTTGTATTGATGTTTCAATCGAACTAGAATCCTCTAATGGTGGGTGAAGAAGCTCACCCTAATTGTCAGTACAAGAAGAAATATCCCCAAATTTAAATAAAAAACAAGAATGTTCTGAAGTCTTCATTGGCTATTTTTTTTGTATTCATACATTGATTCAGGCTTCAGCCAAAATTTTCTATAATTTTTTTACACAAATATTATATTTTTCATTTTGGAAGATGTTGTTAAGGAGCTTTGTTATACTGACCCAAACAAGAATTTAATGTCAAGTGCGAGGAAATTTTGTTAACCAATTTATTGAGCTAATCTAGCAATCTCATAATTATCTAGAGACATCCAAAATTGGATGCAAGAATTGAAAACCATTTTTTTGGGAAGTACTTCAACTGAATCTTATAAACAAATGAAACTAAGGATTTCTACATTAGCTCAAAAAATCCCTTAATCTCAAGTGTCAAGTGCGAGGAGATTTTGTTAGCCAGTTTACTGATCTGAAATTGGGTGCAAAAATTGGACAGTTTTTTAGGAAGCTCTTCAACTGTAGAGCATGTGTGATGCTATAAGGATGCACTGCAGGTAATTTTTCTCATCAATTTTCTCATTTTCCACAAAATTAGATTCTAGTGTGTAGTTTAATATTCACTATTTTGATTTTTTTCTTTTTGAGCAAAATTAGAATCCAGTTCATAGGTTGTGCTTGTTGTGTAAATTTGTAAGATGAGTTTTTTGTACTTTCATTTTTCAATAAAATTTTATGCAATGGAGTTTTGAAATTCATCATTTAAAGTTAGTATCTCAAACTGACATATTTTTCATGCTTCTAAACAAAACTTACTTAAAGTTACTAAAAATATTTTTCTCTGATAATAAGTAGTTTTCCAAAGCTCTTATGGATAACTTGGTTACAAAATTCTACTCTTCTTATCTGGAAGAGCTTTGATTCCTCCATTGCAACTCCACCACATGTCCACCATGAACAATGTCACCATGTCTACTTCAATTCATGGAGGGTGAGACAAAGTATACGAATGCAAGGTTTTTTTATTTTCTTATGGTCGCCTTCATTGTTTTTATTGATTGTTTTTCATTGGGTTTTTTTCTCGTAGTCATCACTGGCCTTGGCGTTTGAATGGGTTGGATTTGTACTTCATAGCTCCTTAGGGAAAATGTGTTTTTGACACAAAAAAAATAGGGGTTTGTAAATTTGAGCAAGCCAAGTCTTTTTTTTCACTTTATCAGGGCTATGAGCCATTTGACACTATTTTTGTAAATTCCAACGTGTATTTTCCTTTATTTTTGTTTATTGCTTTCTGAAATTACAAAGGCACGAGCTTTCTCAGCAATGTGGGTAAATTTGTAATGTATCTCTTATTATTTTTATTAATAATATATGATGATTTTAAAAGGTTTCTATTTCTATGATTTTGGGTTTTCTATTTCTAAGATTTTTCCAGCTTAAATCACCATTGTTTTCTTTCTTTCAATTCTATTCTTGTAAGAATGTCCTTTCAGAAGAATGTTTCCTTGTGTTTCAGAAATATAACTTGTGTAGACCCTAACAAGGAAACATAACAACTTAAATTATGTTATTTGTTATGTTTTATTAATTAAATAATAAAAATTCAAGAAGGTGAATAAGATAATTCAAGGAAATATTTAATGAACTTTATAACATGATTGAATGGTAAATTACAAGAAATTATGTTATTTGTTATGTTTTATTACTTAAAGTAAGAAAAAACTCAAGAAGGTGAATGAGATAATTTAAGGAATTCTTTAATGAACTTTATAACATGCTTGAATGTTAAATTACAAGAGTATATGATCTCATTGATAAAATTATTGAATATGTTCCATATTTCAAAATTGAACATGAAAAAATAGAAGAGTTACATTTCAAATTAAAAACTGGGAAGAGTTACATTTTAGATTAAAAACTGGGAACTCTTTTTATTGCAGGTCTCACAATAACATGCCCCTCAAGGAATCCCTAAAAAAAACCCATTTGATGTGCAGTTCCGATTGACCACACTCCACATTCTAAAGCCCCACACTTCTTGCACCATATGTCCATACACACACTTTATACATGAAGAATCAAAATCCACATTCTGAAGCCCCAAACACACTTCTTGTACCATTTGTCCATCCACACTTTTTACATGAAGACCCTCATTCTTTAATACAAAATATGGTGATGGATTAGCCTTTAGCATCTTCACAGTGCTTGCAAGATCTCCTAGATCCACTTCAACATTTCCAAGTCTACTCATCCCACCCACTTCCTGTATCATAACTAAACTTATAAGCACTAAGAGTCTGGTTTAAAAACTAATGATCTTTTTAAAACAAAATCAAAGAGCTTAAAAGGTAGTCACTTGCTAGTTTGAGTAAAAAGGGTTCGAAATGTGGTACAAAAGTGTCAAATCCTTATCCCAGAGTGGATTTATAGGTTGTTTATACAACTTGATTCTTCACTTCTGCAATACAAAACAAAATTTACAAAAAAATTAATGAATACATATTTAGAGACCCATAAGTTTGAAGCTTAGTGAAAAAGCTTATTTACACAACCAACTCAATCCCATCAACACCTGACAAAAATTATGGCCAAGTTCAACGAAAACTAAGAATCGCTGGTTCACATATCACAAACAACCAAATTGATTTCTTTTGTGATATTAAGCTTCAAAATAACTTTAAGAATTTTGATACAAATATGTCTAACCCTCGACAAAAATCAATTTGTGCAAATATGGGTAGAACTAATACAAATAGCAAATGATATACTCTAAACTAATGAATATCAACCTCTACTCCTACACGTTAGCCTGAAGAAAACACATACTCTACCCTACACATTAACTCCAACAAAATACTTTATTTTGTGATTCTTGTGTGGGGTTAAAATGGTAAGAAAGATAAGATACATAATGTAAAAGTGGAGAAAGCATGTTCAAGTAATACCAAACCAAATACATGGCATTGTTGTCTTTATTCATATTCTAAACAGTTATAAAATCGAATACGCAGGAAAGCATGTCTTAGATTGGAAAACATAAGAAAACAACACCACTCAGCCTCATCAAGCCAAAATAAAGGGGCCAAAGGACACATTTTTCATGGGCCTCAAAATGATTTATGTATATTGGTGTAGCTAATTACGAATGATTATTTGTTCTATTCTATGCGAGCACTAGCACAAGGCATTTAATTTATCATTTGTCTATTACTTTCACATATGGTGTTTGACCTTTGGTTCTTCTTTGACAAAATGACCAGAATTTGTGTGACTATATAAAGTTCACAATTTTTATATTAAAATGATCAGAAGTGCGATAAGTAGAAAAAAATTACTTTAATATTTTCCAATCTTCTTAAATAGAGACCCAAAAAAGCATAAAGGAATGAAATAATGCATATCGACCCATGTAGCCTTCCTATATACAAGCTATCCAAGACTAAAAAAGATAAACTGCTACATTTTTTTCACATTCTTCTTGTCAAAGAGAATCGGTTTCCTTAAAACAAGTTTTATTTGAGTTCCTTAAAATATAATAACTTTATATTTAGATTTAATAGTTTGCATTAGAGAATATCATATATGATAATAACAATATAATTTATGTAAATAATTTTATTTATATTGTATCTATTATATAATGTATTATATTGATATGAAAAAGATATATATATATATATATATATATATATAATTTTATTTCTATTATTTCTATTATATATTGTATTTTATTTACACGATAATTTAATATGTACTATATAAAAAAATTAATTATTAATTAGAATAATTTTATATTTGTATTTAATACTTTGTATTCTAGAAGATAATATATAATAATTTTAATATAATATTATATAATAATAAGTATATCTATATTACATATAATATAATTTTGTATCATTTAAAATATAATAATAATAACTATTTAACACATGTAAGAACACTTTTAAACTACTAAATAACTAAATAGATAGATAAAGAGATGAAGAGGTAGAGAGATAGAACATGAGAGAGAAATATAACAGATACAAAGAGAATGAGAAACAAAAAGTAGAGAGATTCATAGATAAAGAGGAGTGGGAGAGAGGGAGAGATAAATAGTGAGAGATAAAATTTCTAATTCATTTTTAAAATAATATTATATTTAAATATTGTTAAATATTATATTCCACAATACAAATTAGATATAATAAATAATAGATTTTTATAGTACAAACTAAATTAGCATATAAAGAATCTAATAACTTTATTGGCCGAGATAGGGGAAGGGACACATAAATGGAGAGAAAAAAGGGGGAGAGAGAAAAGTGACAAAGAGAGATAGAGGAAGATTGAATCTCTACTTCTCCTCTCTCCTCTCTCTATCTTTTTGTCTCCCTCTCTATCTCTATATCTATCTATCTATCTTTCCCCTCTCCATCTCCCCCCTCTCTATACCTCTCTCTAATACTTGCTTCTCTTTCATCTCTATCTATCTCTCTCTCCTCCCTATCATTATCTCTCCCTCTCCTGTCCATATCCCTCTCTATTTTCATCTCCTACCCATCTCTCTCTCACTCTTCCCCCCTCTATATCTCCTTATTTCTATCCATGTTTCCTCTCTCCCTCTCTCCCTATGTAAACGTACCCTATTGGTAAATAAGCCTAATTATGTTCCTCATTCAAAGGGTGCATTTCAATTATGTTTGAAAGCTTCTAATTGAATACAATACACAAATTTATTAAAGTGATAGACCAAAAAAATTCCTTATTGACCTTCCACACCTCTTTGGCGTACCCATTGCACACCAAGGTGCGATTGCTAGTTTAATTTATATTGAAATGAAAAAAATACTTCATGCTTGCATTACTCTTCCTCTCACGTGGTTGTTGGTGTAGCAATTAGACTCCCATTTGCTTTGTATTTAAACCTACTTCTTGAACTTATGCATTACACTTTATGTGCTTTTATATGCATAGCCCATTATATAGCGGCCTTATATATTGGCCACACTTTTGATATGGTTCACACCATAGTTGTTTTGAAACATTTAAGAAGTGTATAAATATTATATATATATTATAATACTCATTATTATAATATATATATATATATATAGTAACACGCGCACACACACACACATATATACATGCATTATTAAAATCATTGATCGACATATATATATATATATATATATATATCATTAATATGTATATATAACACAACTTCCTTTGTTACATTATATATATATATATCAATATTATATATATTCATGTTTATTAATTCATTATTTTCTATTCAAATATATATATATATATGTATATAATATAAATATGTATATAATATAAATATACATATATATGTATATTACCATATACATTTATACGTATGTAACATTATCGATACATACATAGATACATATATTTTAATATATATATGCATATGCATTCCATATTTATTATTTCTTATCAACACAAATACATACATATCTTCATTGATAAGCATATACATTAAGTGTACACACACACACACATATATATAATCGATTCCCCATGTATGTATGCTTGTAAGTATTTCTACTCATATATATGCATACATGCTTAACATTTAATTTACATACAAATCGATGTAAGGATAACTATATAGAAAACAACAATACTCAAAAGTTCAATCATGATAACTCAATCGAAAAAAATCTAAGAAATCAAAGACATAATTTGCTCAATCATTTCAATCATCCCTGAAACTTAAGACCAAGGGTTTTACTTACCAATTCCCAATCTATCTTGACTCTTCTTATCCAACTAGGGTGTGAGTGTGTGTATGCTTAGTTAGGCATATTAAGGGTTACCATACCAAGCTCCTCTCTTGAGTGATACTCCCCCTCTCGTACCTAAGGGTTTGACTCCCTCCTGCATCCAACTTAGTGCATCACATATTAGGTAGTCAGTCATTCACATAAAATACATTTGCATCATCAAAGCATTAAAGTATTCATATCGCAATACATATTCATTTGTTGCATTTTCCATCAATATAAAATATAATCATTCCTTCAAAATCAATAACATCTTAATGCATATTTAGTATTTCATTCACCTATTGAGCATATTAAAGTTCACGATCTACATTTATCATCATATTTACTTACATGGTAAAAGTAACTCAATAACTAGGAGACAGTGTGTAACAATGACCTAGGACAGGGTAAATCTGCTAAGACAACACTTTTGGGAGATGCATGAAAAATACTAAATGAATGAAAATATGTAATGCAACGTATGAAATCACTAAATTAAACCTTAATTTGACAGAATCTAGAAAGAAATTGTAGATCTGAGAAGGGCTTGAATTTATGCACCTATGATAAAAATCCTATACTGAGTGTCCTCTTAGGACTCATTCGCCCAAGGGCGAATAGGTCTTGCTACATGGGCTAAAAAATTGCTTTCATAGTACTTTGATTTTATGTTTGCACTTCTAATTCCTCTGGGTTTCACAGTTGGAAATTCAAAAATAAATTTTGAAAGTGATTTTTTGTGGCTTGATGATAACTTTGAAATTTTTTCCATTTTTTCTCTTTTGATAGATCTTCAATCCTTCTTCAACCTAAGATCTGCAAAACACACAAGAGGGAAAAATTGTTTATTTTTGGAAAATGGTGCTTCATGTTAGTCAAACCATGTTTCAATAATTAAACCTTGAAATGAAACAATGAAACATGAAAGGAATGATGAATGAACAATTGCTATGTTGCAACTCACCAAACCCTTGCTCTGAAACCTTTAAAGGACTGAAACTTAGTAGATCTCTCCAAGGTCTTGATCTTGCATGTAATGTCTTGATTGATGATGTGATCTTAATGCTTGAAATTTGACTTAAATGCTTGAAACCTACATCACAAAGTTAGCTCCAAAAACTTGCATGATGCTTGAAAAATTTGACATGATGCTTGAGATCTTGATTGTTGCAACAAATGCTTGAGAAATCTTCTCTTGAACACCTTTTACAATAATCTTAGCTCTTGTGAAATTTGGATTAATGCTCTCATGAATTTCCTAGGATTTGAATTGATAAAAATATCTTGCTTTATAGATAATTTTCTAATTTCCCAAAAATTAAACATTACAAGCTGACACTTAAAACTTGAATTTAGGAATATAAGATGCTTCCAAAAACATGCTTAAAATTTTAATTTGTGATTTTAAAGGGGACCCATTCACTCGAGGGTGAATGGGTCATAACCTAAATTGCTAGGACCTATTCATTTGGGGTGTTAAAAATGATAATTGCATTAATTAAATCATAATTCTCCTTTTAGAAATTGCAACTAATTAGGCTTGTAAATTCATAATAGGGCCAATTCGAGGCTTAATTAAGTCCAATTAATTAAGGGACCCAAACATAGTGTGAAAATGTAAAGGATTACATTTTTTGACACTACACACACACACATAAGTATATTTATAGATATATATAACATTATATATATATATATACATATGTTATATATATGTAAATGTATACATACATACATATATACATATATGTACATATGTATGTATGCATATATATGCATCTACATATATAACATGTATATATAAATTTATGACATATATAACATATATGTTAAATATGTCTATATATACACATATATATGTATATATGTATATATACATATGTGTATACATATATGTATGTATATATGTATATATAATATGTATACATATATGTATGATCTATGTATGTGTATATATATGCATGCATGCATATATACACATACATAGATATATATATATATATATATATATACATACACACACACACACACACACACACACATATATATATATATATATACATACATATATATATATATATATACATACATACACACACACACACATATATATATATATACATACATATATATATATACATACATATATATATATACATACACACACACACACATATATATATATACATATATACATATATACGTACATATATACATACTACATATATGCATGCATACATATGTATATATACATACATACATACACACATGCATACCTACATGCATACATATATATGTGAATATTTCCTCTATGAAGTTCATATGTGACTACACTTGGTATTGTTCATATATGATTGAAATGGATATGTCATTTCTTATCAATTGATGTTCTAGCTAGAACCTTGTTATCAAACTCATGATTGGTGAACCACACACAAGTATTGGTCTTTTTTTGAGTAGTGAAATTATAGGAGGTATCAAAGCTGTCCATGCTCAACATATTTAAGGTATTTTCTCACGAGGTTGTTTGGTAACCATCTTGATGATGGATATGATCCATTTGCTTTGCTAGACATAGAAAGGATATCATTCACATACATTATGGGTGACAACATTAGACTTGTAGGGTCATTAGAAGACAACATACAATTCAAGTACATTTGTCTATAAAATTATCATTTTCAATGTTACTTCTCAATTTCCATATAAATACTCCCATGCCAAAGGATTATTTGAGTCATTGCCACCTAATCCATGTACAAAATTCAGCAACCAATCCCTCTCTACTAATTTTTTTCTTCTTCTTACATTAGAGACATATATTAATACCATTAGCATAAATTTCATTTCATTATTTCATTTATATTTAATTTAACCTTTATTAGTGGTAGGTTAATTTACAATTCCATGATTCATACATTTTTAGTAGAGAATTTTGTACCATGGTCAATCAAGTGGTGACTTGTATCGTTCACATTAATACTGTTATCGCCTAATTCTCACCATTTTCTACATAATGATCTTCATTCAATGATCTATCTCATTTTCAACAATTACTTTATATTTGACTTGTAGAGAATTCATTTTTTATTGAGGGGATTGACCTTTTATATTAATGCATTTAGTGGTTAGTTTGAATACATATGTTTTCATATGGAATAGATATTAGAAAGTAAAAAATAATAGTAGTATCAATATCATGTACGTATGCATATGTGCATGTGTATATATGAATATTTAGTAAATATTATAATTATTGTTAGTGTATTATTTATTAATATAACTATGATAATAGTTATACATTCTCACACATTTAATAATATAATAATATTATATATAATTCTTATTTTTATATGTTAAATTTATAGGCTATAGTGATGAATTTCATAAGGATACTATAAATATAAGAATGATATATTATACTCTCAAATGAGATTTATGTTGTACATGTCATTACCTTGCATCACTAGGAATATAGTTATTCCTAAATGATAAATGGTAATTTTTAAAAATCCTAGGTCAAGGTTAAGTTATTTAACCTCATAATGGGAATTCAATAGAGACTAGCCAATAATTATTATCTAATAAGATAAACTAGGTAACCATAGTTAGGTCATCATATTTACCATCTCAATTATTGTAACTTCATATTATTTTATTTCTATGACATATAGAAACATGAGAGAGTGGATGGTTGTTGGATATGGAGATTGGAGAATAGTAGGTAAATTAGCCTATAACATATGTGTGATATAGTACATATAAATGCTTTGGGAAAAGCTCAACCAATATGTG
The DNA here is from genome assembly GCA_007258455.2 of Sequoia sempervirens. NCBI lineage: Eukaryota > Viridiplantae > Streptophyta > Pinopsida > Cupressales > Cupressaceae > Sequoia > Sequoia sempervirens. The sequence continues at coordinate 202,065,340 of VDFB02000007.1, forward strand.
TTTGCTTGGATTATTTTTATTCTCTACCATATCATGTTATTAGATGAACATATGCATTTAGTTATACTTCCATGAGAATTAGTATATAAATGATTGGATATCTAGATATACATTTTGCACTAGATTCCTTTGTGCTCTTCAACTTTAGACTACTAGATCCTTCATGAAGGATTGGGCTTCTCCAGTTGGGAGAAGATCAAGGAAGAATTTAGCTTTGTGGTTGGATGGAAAAGCACCCCGATGATGCTCTCTCTCACACTCCAAATTAGATCATACACTTCATTCCTTCCAGCCTTTTAGGAATTGAGCATTGTACTTACTGTAATTGAAATGTAATCGATTCTATTGTAAGATACTATATATTGTAATTTACATGTAATCAATGGTAACATATGTAATGTGTTTTACACTTTTCATAGTGATACATAGATAATTTATCATAATGTTAATTGAATAGATAATTCATTTAAATTATTTGGTTGATTCTTATCATGTATTTTTGTTATTTAGTATGATCTATTACAATGGTAAGTTATGATGAGTAATCTATTAATTATATTAAAAAAATTATCTCTCCCTCATCTAATCATTTTGTTGTGTTATTATGTTGTTATAAAATAAGGTCTCTACAAAATCAATGACACACTCCTAATATAGCATAATTTTTACCATGCGCAACTCTTTTAGCAAAAAACCCAATAAAAACAACACCCAAGTTCAATATATCAACTCAACCATTTATAATATAATACAAATAATTGGGAGTTATAACTCAAATAAGAGAGTCTATATATAAAAAAATGATGAAATTCAATCAAGGGATGTAGAGTCCTAAGACCTATATGAAGTCTTAATCCCTTGAGAAAACATTCATAATTTTACACCTCAGATTGGCATATGGTTGAACTAAATTTAAGGTTTGAAAATAAATTGTTACCAAACTTAAAGGTAAAATTAACCCACCAAATTAACCTTAATTTCATGCAAACAAAATGTGTGTGAATTTTTATTAATGTAATTATTTTGTTGTCACTAAAAAAATATTTATTACTTAGAGCACATTTATTCTTGGTGATTTCATCTTGATAGAGATTTAACATGTAGGGTTATATACCATTATGTGTTCTTAATTTGAGAGAAAAACAATCCATCACACAATGTCGTACTTTCCTTTAGAGATGGAAGACATGAGAATAGTAACTTATCTAAGTGTAGTTGGGAGTTTAATATATGCTATGGTTTGTAGAATAGACCAAACTTTGTCTAAGTAGTGGGATTTCTTAATAGTTTCATGTCTATTCCTAGATGAATTCATTAGGATGTAGTGAAAAGAGTCTTCAAATATTTGTGTGGTGCCTTAGAGTATTCCTTATGTTATCATGGTAATTTTAGATGAGATTGATAGAAATTCCTAGATATCCATGTGTTATGGTGTAAAACTGCACCTAGTACAATTTCCTATAATATTACCTCACTTTAGCCTTATAAACCTGACAATACAAAAATATGCCACCTTTTCCTTTCCTTTTGCACGTTCCTTTGTCATTTTCTGTCGGTGAGGGAATTTTTGTTAGGGACTCCCACATGCCGCGTAGACATTTGCATGTCACATTGACATCCTAACATGATTCCTGGGTTAGTGGACATTGGAGGCATCACTCTCTACCATGTTGTGAATTGTAATGCCCCCTGTAAACCTTGACCGCACGAAAACATCCTCTTACCTCCTAAAAGCACTTTTGAAATGATAACAAGAAAAATACTATAATTTAAAAGATAAACTATCTAATAATGGAATGACAAGAAATAAGGAAAAAGAAGACCAACTTATAGAATTTCCAACATTTCATGCTATCATCCATCTCATGCGCTAGCATCCTTTGACTGAGATTCAACAATTTGCAGTTTGAGACCATTGCAGTCTATTCACCTGTTTCTTGAAATCCTCCCTCAAAAAACATAAAAAATTAGAGCTTAGCTTGCCCTTCCTTTTCAGCCTATTTACTTTCGGTTAGTCTTGAGGTGACTGAGGGAAATTCAATCTATTAAGACCCTATTTATCTTGGGACTTGGGAGTAGTGAATCCCCTCCACATTTTTGGTGAACCTGACGTGGACTTTCTCCTTTTCATTTCTTTGTGTCAAAATTTTTTCCCTTGGGTCTTGGGTGTGTTATATATATTAGTGTGTCATGAAGCTTTAATGAGATTTATGACCTAATCTACAACCTTCAGATTCATTTTTAGAAGAAATATTTGACATATAAGAATGGAATCTAGGAAGGTCAGTTTTGGTTAAACTGGTCCCTCTTTTGAAGAATTAGTTTCAAGATTGTCTACCAAATTTTCCAGCCCCTTTGGGGGAACTGTCACTCATGTTTCTATCCCCTATTTCTCCTTCCACTTCTTCTATGGAGGAAGAAGTTTCTCTTGAGGTTCCCGTAGAGCAACTCCTTTCCCTAGAAAATAGGCTTAAGGAGTTTGAGCGGTATTTGGCAAGATATTAGTCTTGCTTAAGTCGCTACCATTGTCAATAGATTGAAAAATATGTTGGACAAGGATTAGAGAGGTATAGAACTTCTTCGACATATTGTAGACATTATGGATACCCATTACCCAACCTATAACTCTAACTTGGGTGTTACCCAAGATGTTGGCTCTGAGACTGCTGTGAAATAGCTAGAAGTCTCGATGCCCAAGTGTTAGTGTATATGGTTGAGACAGTTCCTTTTGTCAACACTACCTCTATGCATGAGAAGTCCCACACTATCAAAGTAAACAAGATACCTCTAGGCTTCAGTTTTTCTACCCCTAATGTTTCTACTTCTGGTGGTACTATTGGTATCCCTACTAGTCCTAGTGTCAAAGGCTCTGTCGGTATGGGGGATGGTGGCTTTGGTGATGGTTCCTTTGGTCTTGTTTCATTTGTTGATCTTGTCTTAAATTATTTTTTGCAAAAAATGGGATGAATTCAAAACCATCTAGCAAAGCTAGCTAGCTCTTCTTCATCTCAACCTATGTTCTAGCCTTTCTATCACCATAGTCCCTTGTCTATCACCATATTAAACACCCTTATCCCTCAGGGGATGGAGATTCCTAAGTTTGAGAAGTATAGTGGTCATGGAGACTCTCAAACACATGTGTTAGCTTTCAATGCCATGTGCACTGACTTCTTCCACCATGATGCTTTAATGGTGAAGATTTCTTCATGTTCTCTTAAAGATATTTCCCTAGATTGGTATTGTTCTTTGTTGGATAACTCTGATTTTTCTTTTGATCAACTAGTGAATCAATTCCTTAGACAATTCAAGGCTATTATTGGGCCGAATATGGTATTCGTTGATCTTGTCCAATGTAAGCAGGGAGAGCATGAAAAGGTTACTAATTTCATTTCTTGTTATCAAAATTTCTTCTCTCAGATTTCTTACCCCTTTCCTAATTCCAGTGTCCAAAATTTTTTCATTGAGAACTTGCAGCGATCATTGTGAGAAAAGTTTGTCCTAATGAAGTGCTCTTCCTTCGTGCATTTGTGTGTAACATTGAGTTAGTATCAATAGATGGTTTCTCAGTTCAAGGATTCATCCTCATGCTCCCATCCACATAACTGATCAATAATGTCAATTTTTGGTGATTCAATAAAGAAAAATTCCATTGCAAACATGGTCTCTATTCCCAAAGGAAAAAGTATAGGATGTGATAGAACTTTTACAAAGTTAATGAAAAGATATTTCCATAATCCATTAAAATTATTGAAAATAAATGTTTTTGGATTTGTTCAAATTTTTGCATCAACGTTTTAGATCACACTCTATGATCCATCATCAGGATGAAAAAGGAGAGCATCAATGTTTCATCCTGATGATGGATCACAAAGTGTGATCCGAAACGTTGATGCAAAAATTTGAACACAATCTAATCTAGAAACATTTATTGTCAATAATTTTACAAAGTTATTTGAATCCTATACCAACATCCTAAAAAATATATTAAAGGACAATGTTGATGGGTGTTTTAGCACTTTCTCAACACACGCAGTGCATAGGTGCACTACCTCTCTTGAAAGGCAATCTCCAACAACGAGATGCTTAAAATCACCCCAAGGTCTCTCGGGTGTTAGGTCATGACGTGGTTGGAATTTCTTAGTTGGTTCAATGTGATCTTGTTGGTAATCACAGGGTGGACTTACGAAGTTAAGCTGGAGGGAAGTTGGACCTTAAAATGGAGTTCTTGTGATGGGGAAGTTAGTGTGAAATGGCTGCAGGTTCAAACAACAGTCTTAAACTCCTATTTCAGCTTGAGGTTTGGCTTTACAATATGCAATGAACCTTAGCATAGGTCATTTCTAAACAAAAGGAAAAAGGGCACAGAGGAAAGGAGGTTCCTAGATCTGAACTAGAAATGAACAGTAATCATGGAGGATTCTACTGCAGACAACCTTCCTAAAACATAATTCCACTTAACAAGATTACCTCACAGTCTCATGAAATTTTTGCAAGCTTCTAAGGATTGCAGATATTCAACCATTCATTCACCATAAGCATGAATAAAAGATAGAAGTTTAGAGCAGCTTTTAGTTTATGCCCAGACTCACTTTACACAACTATTTACCATCAATAAATAGCAAAAAGTATGGACAAGGAAGGTTGCCAACACACAACAAAATTCTTCAAAACTAGTGAACAACATTAACTAATCTACTAAAGCAAGTTAAAACATGTAGAACATCAAAGTAAATCTACTCAAATTAACTAACTATGGGAGAAGAACCATGTAACATGCAACTAAAACTCAAGAATTCACCAAAATCCAATGAACTTCTATTAAAATTTTAGCAGCATGCCTTTACAACAACTCAACTCTCTCTTGAAAATGAGAGGAGACCCCCTATTTATAGTGTCCAAAAAGTAGAATGGATGGCCAAGATTGATTTGCATTGTGTGGCCAAGATTCACTACAAACCAGGGTTTCACCTACCCCCAAATATATTACAATTTAAAATTACATCTTGTCATTTTCCCTATTTTGTCTTCTTGTGGTAGCACTATAGCTCTTTTGTCTTTTGTTGATTTTCTTTTGTTGTAGCTACATTGTAAGGAATTCATCATCAATCTCAGGAATTCCTTCATTTCTCTTCAAGGTGGCCTACTCCACAAACTTATCGATCAATCCCCAGAGCTTATCCCACTCCAATATATCTGATTGGATCACCTAGAAATTGAAATTTTTGGATTTATTTGTGAGGTCATCCCAGTCCCTGTCATATTTCTTCACATTCTTAATTACCTGGTCGGATTCAGTGAAAGTTCGAGTAGAAAAACCCATGAAATCAGGTGTCAGTGTATTCATGGTCCCATTCTCCATTTTCTTGTGAAAGTAGGGCTTTATCTTTTCTAGAACTAACTCGATGATGGGCACATCAAACTCCATCACCAACCTTATGTATTCTTCACAAGTAGCCCAGACTTCCTTGATCCAATCAATCTCAAGCTCCACCTCATGGAGAACTTGTTCTAACACCTCCTTTCTGTGGTTTAGGCTCAATTTCCATGTCTCCATGAGGCAATGATTTCCTTTTGCTAGAGAAAACTCCCTCTCCCAGGATCCATCAGGTACCTTGAGGATAGCCTCAAGTTTGGGGTACGTGATCTTGTATAACTTAGGGAAGTCGGTGTAGAATTTCCTTATTCCCTCGAGCACTCTTTGCAACTCCAGGAATTTGTTGGCTGTCCTGATTGTACGACCTATGCCCATGTTTCTGTTGTAGAGGACTTGCTAGAATCAATCCTTTGTGGCCTTCGTCCAATTCTCTCTCTTCTCTAGCTGATCAATGTGGTCCTTGGACAACAATAAAGGTGATGTCGAGGACGTGGTAGGGAGCTCTTCAACTAATGACCACTGTTGGATATACGCCATTAGGTCAGCCACCTGTGCCTTCAACTCCTCCTTGGAAATCTTATCTTTGTGCATTTGATGCACGATAGTGGTGATAGACCCCTGGAGATGGTCAATATTTTGTTCCCTTGTCGCGGTTCCTAGATCAAGGGTGGAGACGTCGTAGCTTACTCCTTCTCCTACAACTGGAGTGGCTATCTGCACGGTCCTAGATCTAGACACATCCATTGTCAGCTGAGATCTGACCTTTGGCTTCTTTTCTTTCTTCGTGCTTATTTGGGCTCGAGCCAAGATGGCCTCCAGCCTTACCCTTGGATCCTTTAAGGTTGGGGTTTTCTTTTCTATCTATTTCTCAAGCCACTCAGGCATCTGAGACTCCCCTTTTGATGATTCACGATCACCTTCCTCTTCATGGGATGTTGGATTTCAATTTCTTTGTTGCCCAAAGTCTCTTGATCTATCTTTTCTCCTTCCTCATTAGAATCTTGAATGAAAACGGTTTCCTTTCCTAGGGACTCAGTGGCTGTGTGCTCTTTGGTGCTGTCCTCCCCTTCAGTGGTATTCTTTTCTTCTTCTTGGTCATGCCCGTGCTCTTCAAGATGTTGCATTTCTAGGCTCTTATGGGCTTTAGATTCTTCTTCAAGTTCATCTTCTTCTTTATTTTCTTCTTCTTCATGCCAAGGTGGCACTTCTTCATCATGCTCGAGGCTCTCTTCTCACTCCTCTTTTTCTTTCTCTTCTTGCTCTTCTGAAAGAGGCACTTCTTCACCATGTTTGGGGATTCCGTCATGTCCCCTAGTCAGAGGTTCAATATCTTCCTCCATTCCCTCACTTGACTCCTTTTCTTCCTCACGAGGTTGCCTCTCCACTTCCTCTCCAACATCCTTAAGCTACCGAGCCAACTCCTCCTCGAGATCTAGGTCAAAAGTTTCTACAATATATTTGGCACTAGGCTCCTTAGTGTTTTCCTCTGATGATTGTGTTTCTTCTCCCTCGCTCACCACTTTATCAGTTGTCAGAGGCTGGTACTTGGGGTGCTTGTTGTAATCATCTACTTTCTCTTCCATCTCTTTTTTAGCTTCCCTTTCTTGCCTCTCCAACTCTTTTGATATTTCCATGGTAGCTTTCATCTCTGGTGGTTCAGTTGGAGGAGTGTGGATAGGAATACTAGAAACAATTTTAACCAAGGAAGCTTGTATGGTTGTGTTCATCAATACCCTAGATAGCTCTGCAAGAATGTTTTGCATGTGGTAGGAGAAGGCCTCTGGGAGCAAGAGAGTGAGCATTGGCATTGTTGTTGCTAGCGGAATAGATGTTGTTAGAGACAAGGTGGAGGAGGAGAGTGGAGAGGTGGTGGCAGAAGAAGAGTCTATTACCCTAACTTGGGCCATGGGCGAGGTGAAGGCAAGGTGGATTGAGATATCCACTATAGGCAGGGAAGTAGCAACCATCGCCTGAGAGGAAGGAAGAGAGGCGGCAACAATAGCAATATCGATAGCAACAGTGGCTGTAAGAGTGGAGGAAACAAGTGGAGACTTTAGCTGCTTGGCCTCTACTTCTTCTCCTTCATGGAGAGGGTCCTCTTGGATGGTGGGCATGCCTAATGTCTTTGGTCTTTTGGAGGATTCACCCTTTGCTACTTTTCTTGAATACACTTTGGGCTTGGGATGAATTTCAACCACTTCTTTTCTCTTCCTCGACCTGGTGGCTAGAGGAGATTTTGAAGTTTCTCCAAATGGGGCAACAACTATCCCATTATCAAATTTTCTTGCCAGTTCCTCTTCAAGCTCTCCATAAGTTAGGGTGATTCCTTGTTACTTCAATTGGGAAATATGCGCATCAATCCATTCCTTGGTTCTAGGCTCAACGAGTTTTGTTAGAATATCGAGGTCATCAACCTCTTGCTCATTCCAATCAATCAGTGGCAACGAGAGATTAGCAATTGCATTATACCAAGGATCCATCACCGTATTCTCATCTTCTCCTACCTGGTCTGGCACAGGGAACAAGTTGACCTTCTTGACAAAGTATGCGATCATGCGCATGTAGTGCCTCATTCACACTTCTTTGTCTTCTTTGTAGTTGGACCAAAAATCCTCAACATTATGCACATGAGTGTATTCAACTGACCATCTGCTTTAGTTTTCCAAGGGGGTCCATTCGTGGCTGATTAGTGTGGAATTTCAGGTGATACTCCACGAGTTCTATGTTTGAATTATCTGCACACTGAGATGTGTGGATTTCGTACATCCCTTGGTTGAAGGAGAGGGGATAAGGAATCCCCGCCTTATGTTTTCTGCTTAGGAGGGTGTGTGCATGCCACCGTTGCTGAGAGAGTTCTAGAAATATTATCAGGTCATTCAGGTACCGTGGCAACTTGTATGGTTTCTCCAAGAAACCTTCAACATGAATATAGGTAAAATTTGGAGATTGTACGAACAAGAAGGCAAACTTTTTAAGGAAGGCATTAGCACTATAGGAGACCCTTCTCTTGAAGTCACCTGCAAGTAATCTAATAATGTGACCTATGAAGGCGTCATTAACTCTACAGTAGTCCCTCTTGAAATTCCTGAATTGGAGCTGGGGGTACCTGTCATAGACCTTTAATTCCCTACCTGGTTCTGTATTTGGTGCCACAAATAATCTCCTGTATTATGTCTTGTCAGCCAACAAATAAGCAAAGTATGAAGTCATGCAGAAGCGTGAGGTCTTCTTCACAGCCATAATTTGTTCATGCAAGCAATTGCTGATTATTCCTGCCCAGTAGAACTTGGCTTTGCCTCAGAGGATCTCTTCCATGAAGTATAACATCCACTCCTAGAAGTAGGCTATAGTTGGAAGGCCCATGAATCTGCTTAATAAGGTTTCCAAGTCATGGTAATCCTCGTAGAAGTCACTGCGAAAGAGCTTTTGGGGCACCTTAGCTGCACTGAACCTCTTCTCTTTCAACCAGTATTGATAGATAAGCCTTTTTCACTTGAGGGGGTCTTCATCCAACATATCCTTTCCATCTTCTTTGGTTGCCTCCTCCATCTCCCCGAAGGTAGGGATATGGAAGGTCTTTCCTATTGACTTGGTAGAGAAGTCAGCCAAAACATTCCCATCTCTATCTACTATTGTTGTAGACTCTGGCTGATATGCCTTCTTGCAGGCTATTACAAGCTAGGGAGCAATGAGGCTTGCTGGGAATCTGGAAGCTTTAGCCAATCCACTACTTCTAATCTTTCTCGTACTTTTTGTTATGGGGTTGATCCAGACCCTTTGTTTGAATTCATTGACATCTATGTGTCCAATGTTTGTATCTGAGATTTCCTTCCAGGCTGAGGTGACCTTGGAGTTGAGGGGTTACCCTTGGAACTTGTATTTCATCTGGTCTTTGTCCTCTTTTCCTCTGAGTGCTTTGGCCTACTTCTTTCCCTTGTCTTTCTCGACGACCACCTCCAAAGGACCTGTACCTAATTCCATATATCCTACGTGCAAGAAAGAGGTAAGCACATTCAAGCATAAAACATGGGAAAGTTAGCCAAAACCCTACAAAACAATGTTAGATTAGATAATTCATCATTTAAGAATCCTAACATATCTTCCAGATTGACATTATCCTTTCACAGGAAGGATTTTTAGCAGTTCAAACCTAGGGGTGCAGACTTCCCTGGGCTAGTGGCTGTTCTGGAGCTGTTGTAGGAGGGATGACGAACATGGCACATTGGCCCGATTGTCCCAACCCACCTTAAGATTTGGTTAATATGTGTGGTCCACTAAGGAGGTCACTCTATTTTAGCATGTGGGTCAAGGTCACTTTGATGTTTCAAGGGAATTAAGTGCATCGTTTGGACAAGCGAAATTAGGGAGCAGTTCAACCATTTAGGGTCTACCGTGGAAACGACACTAGGGAGACAACGGTCTGTGGGCGGATTTTCGAAGCGCGAGACCCAAAACTTTGGAAGGCATCAGCGTAACTCATTTGGTATTCGAGATTTTCGAGTTGGAATGAGTGGGTGGACGATGGTCAATTTTTGTTTGAGAATGGAAAAGCTAGGACAGAGTCTTGTAGATGACAACCCGATAAAGGAAACTTGTTTAAGGTTCGACCCTTAGTACTTTCGTTGCACACAGGAAGCCATGGAGGAGTCGGGACCTAAAGGGCAGAATGCCAACCATTAGGAGTTGTTCGGGATGATGGTTTCTCTACAGCTGTCCGTGGACGAAAGTATGCTAGGAGGGGCTTGCAATGAGGCTCAGACTTGGTCATTTTGGGATAAGTGAAATTGATTGACAAAGATAGGCTCGAGACCTGATGGTCGGGCAGACGGGGCTATTTCACTATTTAGGATGGCTGTTTATGTACTGACGAAAAGGGAGTGGAAGTCCACAAAGGTTGGCCCATGCACTTAGATTGTTGTTATTCGCTAGGTTGGCGAAGACAAGGGTGGGGCCTGAGAGTCAGAAGGATGGTTCATGAAAGTTGCTTAAGATGGAAAAACACAAACAAAATTTCTAGAGCAGACGTCCACAAGGAGGGACCTGGGATGGATTGAGACTTAAGATTTTTGGAAAAGTGTGAGTTCATTGGTCAATCAATGGGGTAGGACCCATGCATCGAAAAGTCGTGCTCAATTAGCCATTTGAAACAACAAAGCCAGGAGGCATTTTGGAGGTAGAGACCCATGGGCGGGAACCCGAGAGGGTCGACGAACCCGCATTTTAGTTTGTAAATTTCAACCAAGTCCTAAGTGGAAGGAGCATCTTGTCGAGGAGGACCCAATGGGGTCATTTTTTCGTTTATTAAGTTTAATTTATTTTCAAAGTTAATGACGACAACGTTAGGGGTGCAGGCTCGCAAGGGATGGAGGCCCTAGTTCAAGAACAACGACAGAAAGTGCGAGTTCTACAGACGATGCATGGATTGAGTTGGAGGTTTTATAAAGATTTCATAATGTGGGTTTTGTGTGCCTAGGTACATTTTAGTTAGTTTCCAAGTTTTCTTCCCTTAAACTTATCAATTCATACATAAATCAATGAAAACTCGAAATGGGGTGCGTTGCAGAAAATTAACCTTTGAAACCCGATGAAGGAGGCTGAGGAATTAGTTAGCAAAGGCTTTGACGCATTGGTGGAACTTTTTAGGTGCGAAGGCGGTGCTGGAGGTTGGCTCTGACTCTTTTCTGATCAAGCTGACAAGTGAAAATGACAGCTGAAAGTTGCCTCTTTATAGAAAATAACATATTAAATGTGCCTTATTAATGATTGTACAATAGCACTGGGCTTGGTGAATAGTCATTTGAATACGGTCGTAGGAAGCTTGGAGATCAATGAGCGAACGACGCTGAGAGCTCAGTCATTTAGGGTTCGGTGAAGGAAAAGGCATCAAGAACAACAAAACCCGCTAGGCAGAAGGCAACCAGACGATGGCCATCCAAAATGTCAGTAGTAAAGGGAAATTGCAAATGAGCACACGGGTCTCGATGGGCAGAAATCCGTTGTCCTAAGGACATTTCAAATGGCTGTGGGGTGAGGGAAACTCGCGAGGGGGGGCCTGAAGGGGCAGACCCTCCAGGCTTCTTGGACTTCAGTTTTGAAAAGCAAAGGCAAACAACTAAGGGAGCTCTGCGAAGGCCTAGGGCCTTGAAAATTTGAAGGGGGAAAAACATGGTCAACTCAAGATGACTTCCCTAAAGTTCATTGACCACTTAGAACACCAAATAGGGGGCACACAAAATGAGGCGAAAAGAAAAAGTGACCTAACGAGGTGAAGAGGAAAGAGGGTCCCCATTCCAAATGAGGCATGTGTGCTTAGGGAACAAAAAAGGCGACTCTGCTAGAGAATGCTCCTGAGTGTTCTAAAGATAAGTACTCACTCAGAACTCAGAATATCTGGTTTCGTAGACTAGAAGCTTGTTTCTAGAAGTGAATTAGGAGAATGGGATCCTTAGTTGAATCAACCCATGAAACATCTCAAAAGTGTGTGCGTTTAGTGAATTCATTCCCTTCCCTTAGAAACTATGACAAGTGGCAACTAATCTAATTGATCAAGTGAATCATCCAGCCCCAAAAGTAACCTAGACATTTCCCCGCTGCCAGTCAGGCATCCATAGCCCTGACGAAGTTGTCGCTGTGACCCCATGAACATTTCTCTACTATCAGCCGGGCGTCCATAGACCCGATAGAGTTATATGCACACTCATATGGTTGCTTGATTTCAACGTTTTTTCTTTTCTTTTCTTTCTTTCAATACTTCTTTTAATATTTCCTTCTTTTTCTCAACCGTGTAAGCATCAAAGCCTACTATGGGTTTGGGAACCACATTGGTCACTAGAGAAGACTTAATATTTTTTGCTTGCTAAGTCATCATAAACAACCACTATATAGTTCTTTGGGAAATAATTAATATGTGTTTTGTGTTGGATCTGAGATGAATGTAAAATGAAGATTCAACCAAGGGTCGAGTTTTGAATCAAAGTTCAAGTGAGGAAACCATTTCATGGAAGCTATTAGAGACCAATAGTTGAGAGTGAATATTTAGCCAAAGAACACTAAGAGTGGGTAGAAAAGTGAACCATTCGTTGAACGAGCACAACCACCGCAACAAAAATGAAGAACACCCTCATCAAAGAAAAATAGTTGGGAAACGAACAAAACAAAAGCGATGTGACACAATAGAATAAAGAAAACCAAAAGTAGCCTAAACTAACCTATATACAAGTATTTACAGGAACAACTCCAAAAGAGCTCAAGCTTGGAAGTAATGCTTTAAGTGTTGTCCATTGACAGGCAACGAGACATCTTCGCTAGTTAAATTCTTGAGGCAGAAAGCATTGTCTTTGAGGATTTCAACAATCTAAAAAGGGCCTAGCCACAGCTTGTCGAATTTTTCATTTCCCCCTTTCTTCTCATGGGCCTTGTCCCAGCATAGAACTAGATCAAAAATTCTAAAGGCCTTGATTTTGGCTAAACGATTGAACCATCTTTTGACTATGCCCTGATGTTTAGCAAAATTCTCAATTGCACGGTCACACACTTCTTCTAGGTGTAACAACTCAGTTAGGCGAGCTTCTCTTCAATGCCCTTCATAAAAGTCATTGATAAATTGGAGGGTGGGGATATTTAGGTGAATTGGGAATATTGGCTCTAGGACATAGATGAGGTGAAACAGGGAATCACCAAGGGCAGCCTTGTGGAAGGTGCGGTCTGCTCAAAGGGTGAACCGGAGTTGCGTATGCCAATCCTTGGGATTTCTATCAAGCAATTTTTTGATCACCATAATGAGATTCTTAGTAGTGGACTCTGCTAGGCCATTACCCTAAGGATAGTAGTTGGACGAGAACTTGAGGGAAATTCCATAATCAAAGGCCCAACTGGTGAATTTAAGTGAGGAAAAGGCAGGGTCGTTATCACACACTAAGGCATATGGGCAACCAAAATGATTTAAAATGAAGCTTTCAATAAAATTCATAACTACCTCTGTTGTACATTGCCTACATGCAATGACTTCTATCCATCTAGTGCAATAATCAAAAGTAGTTAGAATGTACATGTGTCCTACAGATGATGGTGGGCTTACTGGACCAATGAAGTCAAGACCCCATTGCATGAACGACCTCACCTCCAGAACTGGTTGCAACGAGACAACGTTCTTTTCTCTGGTTGCAACAATTTGGCATACATGGAACATGCGGACATGGTTGTGAGCATCCTTGAAGACCGTTGACCAATAGTAACCTACTTGTAGGATCTGATGCGTGGTTGAAGGACTAGATCCATGACCGATACCAAATTTTTCATGAAATCCTTTCAAGACCCGGTCTACTTCTTCTTTGCAAAGGTATCTCAGATAGACACCTTCATGGTTCTTCTTGTAGAGTATGGATCCTTGTAGCATATAGCTACTATTTTTTAGACGGAGAGCACATTTTTGAACTCCTTGCAAGTGGGGTAGGCACTTGTTATTCAAAAAATAATAGACAATGCCATCGTACCATTCCCCCAGGGAAACATCCTCGAGCTGATACTGTTGAACTGTGAGTTCAGGTCCTACTTCCGCTGCTATTTCAACTATCGTCCGGGTGCGGGATTTTCCTCTCACTAATTTCATCGGCTGAATTTCCATGTCATATTCTTGTAGTAGGGTAACCCACTTGGCTCTTCGTTCTCCCAGCTCATTTTGTATTAGCAACGTCTTCACAGTGGGATCAGGGATAATGGCGAACACCTTGTTCCATAGGATGTAATGTATGAACTTCTTAACCCCTTTGACAAGAGAATATTCTTGTTTTTCCATGTTGTGATATCTTAGTTCAACATCTTTCAAGGGAGCACTCATGAAGGCGATTGGGTGCTCATTTTCATCATTGTCCTTTTGGGTTAGAATGCTGGCACACGAGTAATCTGAAGTAAATGAATAAATGTAGAAGGGATTTAGATAATTTGGGATGACTAACACTAGTGCTTCAACAATTTCTTTCTTGATTTCTTCGAAGGATTGCTTTGCTTCTAGAGTCCACTCGATCTTGGCATCTTGTTTCAACATGGCATTGAGTGGTTTTACAATTTCAGCAAAGCCTGTGATGAACTTCCTGACGAAATTTATCTTTTTGAAGAAATATTTCAGTTCTTTCTTGCTACCTGGCAGCTGAATTTTCAATAGGGTCTATGGAGATTCCTCGTTCTGAGATAACATGCCCGAGCAACTTCCCTTCAGTGACTCCAAAGATACATTTCTTTGGGTTAAGAGAAACCCTGAATTCTTGACACCTCTGAAAAACCTTGCATAGATCAGAGACATGATCTCTTTGCTTCTTTGAAAACACAATCAAATCATCCATGTAGATGATTATACACTTTCCAATCAGATCCTTGAAGGCTATGTCCATTGCACATTGGAAGGTGGCACCAGTGTTGATGAGTCCAAATGGAATTATTCTATAGGCAAAGGTTCCCCACTTGGTGGTGAACACTGTATTTTTCCAATATTTGTATTGCACCATCACTTGATTGTACCTAGAATACCCGTCGAGGAAGGACATCATCTATGAACCATTGACAATCTGCAATACCTCATCCAATGAAGGCACTAGATAGTTTTCCTTCTCTGAAGCCCTATTCAAATAGCGGAAGTCCACACACAATTTGATTTCTCCGTTCTTTTTTCTAACCAGGACCAAATTGGCCACCCACGTGGAGTGCCTGACAGGAAAGATGATTCTGGCCGACAACAATTTCTGCACTTCCTTATAAATGATGGGCTCCAATAATGCATTAATGGGGCGCTATCTTTGTCAGAATGGCCATACATCGGGTTTAAGAGGGATGGTGTGGGTGATGATGGAGGTGTTGTAAGTCTTCAAATCTTCATATCTACATGCTACCACATCGTGATACTTCCGTAAAGCATCAATAATTCCTTTCTTTTCTTCTGTAGTACACACTTTTCCAATAAACACATTTTTGACTTCCTTGGCTTTTTGGAGGTTGTGGGTATCACACTGGTTGTTTATGGATTCCTTCTGTGCTTGCTGATCTTGGTCTCAGATCTAATCCAGGTCGAATATGTGTTCAAGCTAAACCATACCTCTGGGGATTGTATTAGTTTTTAGGTTGATGACGCCTTCTATATCTAATTCAGCTTCCTTGGGGTCATCTTTGTCAATTATTTGTGTTGGAAACACGTGAAAACTAGTGATGAATTCCAGAATATGCTTATCATGATTGAATACTTGGAAATGAGTGACATTGTCCAAGATAGATGGGGCAGAGGTCAGCTCAACAGTGAATCTCTTGAGGTTAGACAAAGAGAGGGGTTACAAAGTGTTGGCTGCTTGAGCCAAGGCATCACTTGCATGGTGTTGGGAACGAGGGATCACCTAGATATTAAAGGCATCTAGGATTTGGAATAGGCTCATTGCGGTTGGTGATGAGCTGTCTGGTTGGTGGCTCTTTTACATAAGCAACACTCAAATTTAGAGTGCGCAGCGTTATGAACCCTGCACCAACTAGGCAGCAAGAGCTCTTGAAAATTCATCCTTGCCCCTAAGATGAGCTGATCTTGTACGCATTTCTCCATGAAGTCTTGGAATCCATCCAACAGTCCTAAATTACCATCTTCATAGGAATCATCATCCTCTGACTCTACCCACATTCCTATGCTTTGAGGTGCATAGGTTAAGTTGGTCGGAGGACTGCATTGCACCAAGAAGACCTCTGTAGGTAGTTCTTCATCTTGAGGCTTCGCTTCTTCCTGATAAGAAAAGGGGCAATAATTTCCCAATTCTGTCTCAGCAAACAACACCTCATTGACATTGTTATATTATGTGATCATGAATTTCATGCATGATTCCCGATCTATTCAAATATGGTTTGGTAGCCCTTTCCATGGCAACCACATGTGAGAGAAATCAGTTACAACATATCCATTCAATGCCTAGGTGAAGTCTCATCCCAAGATAATTCTGTATGTGTCCAAAATATTTGCAACCTGGATGTCAATAACTTGCTGCACCCTTGGGTCTACAACAATCTGCATTGGGATATGATTGATCTCTCCAACGATGTTCACTTCTGTTTTATCCAGTTGAGTCACTTTTCTTTTGGAAGGTGTGGGGACAATCCCAAGATCTTTGCACATAGACAAAGGCATGAAATTGGCTGATGCTCCTGAGTCAATCAAACAATTGTGCAAATTCTTTCCAAATATTCTAATTGTGGTGAGGAAGGGTGGTTTTTTGAACCTTCCTTGGAAGAGACCCATAGGTATGTCAACCTGGGCCACTTGACCCTTGTCCTTTTCATTTTTATTTTCCTTTGATTGCCCTAGAGTTTGCTCTTTAGCAGGCTGTTTTCTAGCTTGCTGGTTGGTGGAGACATCCTTCTTTTTGCCTATGATTTCTTGGATTATGGGTTCCTGTCGAGGCTTTTCAAAGGTGACTCTCTTGGAAAGTATTTCATGTGTTGTCTTTGAGGAGGGGGTTCCATTAATTACCCTAAAAAAGGCGTGCCTAACTGCAGGAACCTTGAGTAGCTCAAAGGAAGATAGACTGATTTTGACTTTCTTGAACTCTTCAGCAATGTATTCACCCTTTTGTTCAATTTCAGCCTTGAAGAATCTTCCTATGGACGAGCTAACTGACTAGCTTTGAGTTTGGCCTAGTTGCTTGTTGTTGTTCAAGTATTGTTTAGGCACATAAGGATAGCCTGGGTTGTTGCTGGCATTAGGGTTAGGTAGGATGCTAAAATTATTAGGTGGAATGGAGGTAGTGAAAGGTCCTCCTACTTGTCTATTCCTAAAGAAGTATGGAGTTTCCCTTTGGTGACACATTTGGACCTCATCCTCAAGGAACTCTTCCTCATCTACGGGCCATTATCTACTGAATTGAATAGCTAAGATAGAGTTTCTTCATTACTTACCTCTTGTACTTCCTCATTCTTTGGGGAGGTAGTCTCAATTTTTGACACATATTGTCACTTCACGGAAAGGGAGCCTGATTGACAACGAGACACAAGGAATCATAAGGGTCAAATGAACTATGTCTCTGCAATTCATGCTCTCAACAATGTTTTGGACCTCCACTTGAAATATTTTCACGGCTTTTTGAAACTTGGGGTAGTCTAACTCGGAATGGCTGCTAGTCTTGTGGGTCCTGCACCATCTACATAAGGTAGCCTTAGTGAGATACATTCCACTGGTTTTCTTTTCATTACTAGCGGGTTGATCAAGAGGAGTGGGAACACCCCCATTATTTGGCCTTGTATTCCATGTCTGATTCTATCTTTGTGAGGGTCTCCTTTCAAAATTCTGATTGGAGTTATGTCCTCGCTCATAATTTGGTGTTGATAGGGTACCCGCTTCCTGGTTGTCCCAACTATCTTTCTAACGATCTTCGTCAGCTCATCCAACCAATCCTTCTTTGTGTTGCTCGACTGTGGCGTTTGATTTTGAAGGAAGATAGGTTGTTCCACCAGCTATTTTTGATGATTGAACGGGAATTTGGCCCTTGTAGGTATGTCAGTGCCTGTGGCGGCTGTGCATAGATCTATGGTTGCATAGATCTATGGTTGCTGCAAGTAATGAGGCACTAGGGGCGCCTGGTTCATGGGCTGCCCTGGATGAGGCACTATGGGTAGCTGTGACACTTGATTCATTAGGGGCGTCTAGTGCTGTAAAGCCTATGCGAGTCCTTGAATCTGCAGAGGATGGGTAGCTTGCCCCAAGGAGGGTAGCAGATCGGAGATGTTCTACCCCAAATTAGTATTGGCAATGACTGCCTCAGTGTAAGCGTCTACTAATTGGGTTGGGGTTGGTCGCATTCTCTTCACCAATGCAGCCGTGAGGTTATCTAATGTTGCATAATAGACTAGCAAGGAAAAAACATCATTGAGCACATATGGGGCTTGCAACCTTGTGTAGGCTAGGTGGAATTGATCATTGAAGGAGCTGATCAGCTCGTTGACTTCCCTATGAATTGATTTGAATTTTTGATAGAGCTTCGAAGGGCTAATCGAGATCTTGTACTTCTGCAGGAAGGCATTCATTAACAAATCCCAAGATGTGATGGATTCCACTGACAAGTTAATATACCAATAAAAGGCTTCTTCCCCCAACGAATAAGGGAAAATCCTACATGCCACATCTTCCTGATCAATTTGCATGTCTTTCAACATTGTTTGGAATATCTTGATGTGATCCTCAACTGTCCTCTATGGATCCCAAGGATTGAACTTTGTAGAAAAGCTCTTCGTATTCTTAGGCATGTCATGGTAGGCGTTGAAGTGCAATGGAGAAATATTATTCCCTAGCCAAGCCATAAGGGGAGGCGAAGGTGGTATTTGCTATTTAATAGTAACTTGGGGCTGCATAGGGGCAGTGGCAGTTGGGACTACACCTTGGAATTGGAGGGCAGGAAAGGGGGCAACACCCTGGTTGTGGGAAACAAACGACGGGAAAACAATGTGGTATGACTGAAGGGAAGGGATGGAGGTGGAGAAAATTTGCTCAGTATGGGGTGAATGGAAGGAGAAAGGAGGTGAAGGTGAAGGTGAAGTGGGTGGAATGGAGGAGGAGGAAAAGGATACATCCCCTCTTTTAGGTCTTCTATCCCTTGTAGGAGGCTGCAATTCCTAAAATTTCCCTTTGTCTAGAGTAGACCTTAAAATCTTCGGGATCTCTCAGGGGAGAGTGAACCACTTCGATCGAGCTTAACTTAGATCCCTCCTTCTAGCACTAGTTCTGTTGATGGGTGTTTTAGCACTTTCTCAACATAGGCATTGCATAGGTGCACTACCTCTCTTGAAAGGAAATTTCGAACAACGAGATGCTTAAAATCACCCCAAGGTCTCTTGGGTGTCAGGTCATGACATGCTTGGAATTTCTCAGCTGGTTCAATGTGTTCTTGGTGGTAATCACAGGGTAGACTTATGGAGTTAAGTTGGAGGGAAGTTGGATCTTAAAATGGAGTTCTTGTGATGGGGAAGTTAGTGTGGAATTGCTGCAGGTTCAAACAACAGTCTTAAACTCCTATTTTAGCTTGAGGTTTGGATTTACAATGTGCAATGAACCTTAGCATAGGTTCTTTCTAAAAAAAAGGAAAAAGGGTAGGGAGGAAAGGAGGTTCCTGGATCTGAACTAGCAATGAACAATGATCATGGAGGATTCTACTGTGGATAGCCTTCCTAAAACATAATTCCACTTAACCAGATTACCTCACAGTCTCATGAAATTTGTGTAAGCTTCTAAGGACTGCAAATATTCAACCATTCATTCACCATAAGCATGAATAAAAGATAGAAGTTTAGAGCAACTTTAAGTTTATGCCCAGACTCACTTTACACAACTATTTACCATCAATAAATAGCAAAAAGTATGGACAAGGAAAGTTTCCAACACACAATAGAATTCTTCAAAACCAGTGAACAACATTAACTAATCTACTAAAGCAAGTTAAAACATGTAGAACAACAAAGTAAATCTACTCAAATTAACTATGGGAGAAGAACCATGTAACATGCAACTAAAACTCAAGAATTCACCAAAAGCCAATAAACTATTAAAATTTCAGCAGCATGCCTTTAAAAAAACTCAACTCTCTCTTGAAAATGAGAGGAGACCCCCTATTTATAGTGTCCAAAAAGTAGAATGAATGGCCAAGATTGATTTGCATTGTGTAGCCAAGATTCACTACAATCTAGGGTTTCTCCTACCTCCAAATATATTACAATTTAAAATTACATCTTATCATTTTCCCTATTTTGTCTTCTTGTGGAAGCACTGTAGCTCTTTTGTCTTTTGCTGATTTCCTTTTCCTGTAGCTGCATTGTAAGGAATTCATCATCAATCACAGGAATTCCTTCATTTCTCTTCAAGGTGGCATACTCCAAAAACTTGCTGATCAATCCCTGGAGCTTATCCCACTCCAATATATGTGATTAGATCACTTGGAAATTGAAATTTCTATATTTATTCGTGAGGTCATCCCAATCCCTGTCATATTTTTGCCCATTCTTAATTACTTGCCCCGATTGAGCGAAGGCTCGAGCAACAAAACCCATGAAATATGACATCAGCATATTCACGGTCCTATTCTCCATTTTCTTGTGAATTAGGGCTTTATATTTTCTAGATCTAACTCGACGATGAGCACATCAAAGTCTATCATCAACCTTATGTATTCTTCACAAGCAACCCATACTTCCTTGATCCAATCAATCTCAAGCTCCACCTCATGGAGTACTTTTTCTAACACCTCCTTTCTATGGTCTAGGCTTAGTTTCCATATCTCCACGAGCCAATGATTGCCTTTTTCTAGAGAAAACTCCCTCTCCCAAGATCCATCAGGTACCTTGAGGATAGCCTCAAGTTTGGGGTACGTGATCTTGTATAACTCGAGGAATTCAGTGCAAAATTTCCTTATTTCCTCGAGCACTCTTTGCAACTCCAAGAATTTGTTGGTTGTCCTGAACGTACAACCTATGCCCATGTTTCCGTTGTAGAGGACTTTCCGGAACCAATCCTCTGTTGTTTTCATCTAGTTCTTTCTCTTCTCTAGCTGATCAATGTGGTCCTTGGATAGCAATAAAGGTGACACCGAGGACATGGTAGGGAGCTCTTCAACTGATGACCACTACTAGATATACGCCATTAGGTCAGCCACCTATGCCTTCAACTCCTCCTTGGAAATCTTATCTTTGTGCATTTGATGCACGATAGTGGCGATGTACCCCTTGAGATGGTCAATCTTTTGTTCCCTTGTCGCGGTTCCTTGATCAATGGTGGATACATAGCTTACTCCTTCTCCTACAACTGGAGTGGCTATCTACACGGTCCTAGATCCAGACACATCCATTGTCAGTTGAGATCTAACCTTTGGCTTCTTTTCCTTCTTCATGCTTATTTGGGCTCGAGCCAAGATGGCCTCCACCCTTGCCCTTGGATCCTTTAAGATTGGGGTTTTCTTTTCTAGCTATTTCTCAAGCCACTTAGGCATCTGAGATTCCCCTTTTGATGATTTGCGATCACCTTCCTCTTCATGGGCATGTTGGATTTCAATTTATTTGTTGCCCAAAGTCTCTTTCTCTATCTTTTCTCCTTCCTCCTCATTAGAATCTTGAATGAAAATAGTTTCTTTTCTTGGGGACTCGGTGGCTGTGTGCTCTTTGTGGTTGTTCTCCCATTCAATGGTTTTCTTTTCTTCTTGGCCATGCCCGTGTTCTTTAGGATGTTCCGTTTCTAGTCTCTTATGGGCTTCAGATTCTTCTTTCTTTTCTTCTTCTTCACGCCAATGTGGCACTTCTTCATCGTACTCGAGGCTCTCTTCTCACTCCTCTTTTTCTTTCTCTTCTCGCTCTTCTAAAATAGGCACTTCTTCACCGTGTTTGGGGCTTCTGTCATGTTCCCCAGTCAGAGGTTTAGTATCTTCCACCATTCCCTCACTTGAACTCTTTGCTTTCTCACGAGGCTACCTCTCCACTTCCTCTCCAACATCCTTAAGTTGTTGAGCAAACTCCTCCTTGAGATCTATGTCAAAATTTTCTACAATATATTTGGCACCAAGCTCCTTAGTTTCTTCCTCTAATGATTGTGTTTCTTCTCCCTCATGCACCACTTTATCCATTGTCAGATGCTAATACTCGAGGTGCTTGTGGTAATCATCTGCTTCCTCTGCCATCTATTTTGTAGCTTCCCTTTCATGCCTCTCCAACTCTTCTGATATTTCCATGGTAGCTTTCATCTCTGGTGGTTCAGTTGGAGGGGTATGGATAGGAAGACTGGAAGCTTGTATGGCTGGGTTCATCAACACCTAAGATAGCACTGCAAGAATTTTTTGCATGTGGTGGGAGAAGGCCTTCGAGAGCGAGAGAGTGGGAATTGGCATTGCTGTTTCTAGTGGAAGAGATGTTATCAAAGACATGGAGGAGGAGGAGAGCGGAGAGGTGGTGGCAGAAGAAGAGTCTATTACCATAATTTGGGCCATGGGTGGGGTGGAGGAAAAGTGGACTGAGATATCCAGTGCAGGTGGGGAAGTAGCAACCATCGCCTGAGAGGTGACAACAATAGCAATATCGGTAGCAATAGTGGCTGCAAGAGTGGATTCAACAGGTGGAGACTTTGGCTGCTCGACCTCTACTTCTTCTCCTTCATGGAGAGGGTCCTCTTGGATGGTGGGAATGCCTGATGTCTTCAGTATTTTGGAGGATTCACCCTCCGCTACTTTTCATGCATACACTTTGGGCTTGGGCTAACTTTCAGCTACTTCTTTTCTCTTCCTCGACCTGGTGGCTAGAGGATATTTTGAAGTTTCTCCAGATGGGGCAATAGTTGTCCCACTATCAGTTTTGCTTGCCAGTTCCTCTTCAAGCTCTCCATAAGTCAGGGTGATTCCTTTTTGCTTCAATTGGGAAATCTTCCCATCAATCCATTCCTTGGTTCTAGCCTAAATGGGTTTTGTTAGAATATCAAGGTCATCAACCTCTTGCTCATTCCAATCAATTAGCATCAACAAGAGATTAACAACTGCATTATACCGAGGATCCATCACTGTATTCTCATCTTCTACTACCTAGTCTGGCATAGGGAACAAGTTGACCTTCTTGACGAAGTACACAGTCATGCGCATGTAGTGCCTCATTCACACTTCTTTGTCATCTTTGCAGTTGGACCAAAAATCCTCAACATTATGCACATGAGCGTATTTAGCTGGGACCATCTTCTTTAGTTTTCCATAGGGGTCCATTTGTGGCGGGGCAGTATGGGATTTTAGGTGATACTCCATGAGTTCTATGTCTGAATTGTCTACACATTGAGATGTGTGGAGTTCGTACATCCCTTGGTTGAAGGAGAGGGGATAAGGAATCCCCACCTTATTTTTGCTACTTAGGAGGGCATGTGTATGCCGCAACTGCCGAGAGAGTTCAAGCAATATTATTCGGTCATTTAGGTACCTAGGTAGCTTGTATTGTTTCTCCGAGAAACCTTCAACATGAATATGGGTAAACTTTGAAAATTGTACAAACAAGAAGGAAAACTGTCGAAGGAAGGCATTAGCACTCTGGGAGACCCTTCTCTCGAAGTCATGCCCAAGCAATCTGATAATGTGACCTATGAAGGCGTCATTAACTCTATAATAGTCCCTCTTGAAATTCCTGAATTGAAGCTAGGGTACCTGTCATAGACCTTTAATTCCCTACCTGGTTCTATATTTGGTGCCACAAACAACCCCCTATATTGTGTCTTGTCAACCAACAAATAAACAAGGTATGAAGTCATGTAGAAGAGCGAGGTCTTCTTCACAACCATAAATTATTCGTGCAAGCAATTGCTGATTATTCTTGCCTAGTAGAACTTGGTTTTTCCTCGAAGGATCTCTTCCACAAAGTATAACATCCACTCCTTGAAGTAGGCCGCAGTTGGAAGGCCCATGACTCTACTTAATAAGGTTACCAAGTCATGGTAATCCTCGTAGAAGTCGATGTGGAAGAGCTCCTGGGGCACCTTAGCTGCATTGCCCCTCTTCTCTTTCAACCAGTATTGATTGATAAGCCTTTTGCACTTGATGGGGTCTTCATCCCACATCTCCTTGCCACCTTCTTTGGTTGCCTCCTCCATCTCCTCGAAGGTAGGGATATGGAAGGTCTTTCCTATTGACTTGGTAGAGAAGTCAGCCAGAACATTCCCGTCTCTGTCTACTATTATTCTAGACTCTGGTTGATATGCCTCCCTGCAGGCCATGACAAGCTCGGGAGCAATGAGACTTGGTGGGAATCTGACAACTTTAGCCAATCCACTGCTTCTGATCTTTCTCACAATTTCTATTGTGGGGTTGATCCATACCTTTTGTTTGAATTCATCGATATCTATGTGTCTAATATTTGTATATGATATTTCCTTCTAGGCTGAGGTGACCTTGGAGTTGAGGGGTTCCCCTTGGAACATGTATTTCATTTGGTCTTTGTCCTCTTTTCCTTTGGGTGCTTTGGCCGAATTCTTTCCCTTGTCTTTCTCCATAACTGCCTTGGAAGGTCCTGCACCTCGTTCCATATATCCTGCGGGCGAGAAAGAGGTAAGCACATTCAAGCATAAAAACATGGGAAAGTTCAAAACCCTGCAAAACAATGTTAGATTAGATAATTCATCATTTAAGAATCCTAACATATCTTCCAAATTGACATTATCCTTTCACAGGAAGGAGTTTCAGTAGTTCAGGCCCAGGGGTGCGGACTTCCCTGGGTTGGTGGCTATTCTGGAGCTGCTGCAAGAGGGATGAGAAATAGGGCACGACGGCTCGACTGTCCCAACCTGCCTTAAGATTTGGTTAATATGTGGGGTCCACTGAGGAGGTCACTCTATTTTAGCATGTGGGTCGAGGTCACTTTGATGTTTCAAGGGCATTAAGTGCATCGTTTGGACAAGCGGAATTAGGGAGCAGTTTGACCGTTTAGGGTCTGCCATGGAAATGGCACTGGGGAGATAGAGGTTTGTGGGTGGAGCTCCGAAGGGCGGGACCCAAAACTTTGGAAGGCATCAGTGTAACTCATTTGGTATTCGGGATTTTTGGGTTGGAACGAGTGGGTGGACGATGGTCAATTTCCGTTTGAGAATGATGAAGCTAGGACAGAGTCCTGTAGATGGCTACCCGACAAAGGAAACCCACTTAAGATTCGACCCTTTGTCACTTACGTTGCACATAGGAAGCCATGGAGGAGTCAGGACCCGAAGGGAAGAATTCCAACCATTAGGAGTCGTTTAGGATGGCATTTTTTCCACAACGGTCTGTGGATGGAAGTCCTCTAGGAGGGGCCCATGATGAGGCTTGAATTTGGTCATTTTGGGGTAAGTGAAATTGATAGACATAGATAGGCTCGGGACTCAACGGTTAGGTAGACGGTGCTATTTTTCTATTTAGGATGGTTGTTTATGTACTGGTGGAAAGGGAGCGGAAGTCCGTGGTGGTTGGCTCATGTGCTTAGATTGTTGTTATTTGCTAGGCCGACAAAGAGAAAAGCGGGGCCTGAGAGTCAGAAGGACGGGTCATGAAAGCCACTTGAGATAGTGAAGCACAAACACAATTTATAGAGCAGATGTCTACAAGGTGGGACTTGGGATGGATCGAGACTCAAGATTTTTGGAAAAGTGTGAGTTCATTGGTCAATCGATGGGGCAGGACCGACGCATCGGAAAGTTGTGCTCGATTAGTTGTTTGAAACGGTGAAGCCAGGAGGCATTTTGGAGGTAGAGACCCGCAGACGTGGACTTGAGAGGGTTGAAAGACCTACATTTTAGTTTGTAAATTTCAACCAAGTCCTAAGCAGAAGGAGCATCCCATTGAGGAGGACTTGATGGGGTTGTTTGTCGTTGTTATGTTTAATTCATTTTCAAAGTTAATATCAGGGGTGCGGGCCCACAAGGGATGAAGGCCCTGGTTCAGGAACGATGGAAGAGATTGTGAGTTCCATGGATGGCACATGGATCAAGTTTGAGGTTTTATCAAGATTTCATAATGTGGGTTTCGTGCGCCCAGGTCCATTCTAGTTAGTTTCCAAGTTTTCTTCCCTTAATCTTATCAATTTCATACATAAATCAAAGAAAAACTCAAAATGGGGTGTGTGGCGGAAAATTGACCTTTGAAACCTGATGAAGGAGGTCAAGGAATCAGTTAGCAAAGGCTTTGAAGCATCAGTGGAACTCGTCAGACATGAAGGCGGTGCTAGAGGTTGGCTCTGACTCTTTTTTGATCAAGTTGACAAGTGAAAATGACAGCTGAAAGTTGCCTATTTATAGAAAATAGCATATTAAATGCGCCCTATTATTGATCATACGACAACGCTGTGGTTGGTGAGCAATCATTTGAAAATGGCTATGGGAAGCTCGGAGACCGATGGGCTGATGACGGTGAGAGCTCAGCCGTTTAGGGTTTGGCGAAGGAAAAGGCATCAGGAATGACTGAACCTGCCAGGTGGAAGGCAGCCAGACAATGGCCGTTTGGAATGTTAGCAGTAAAGGGAAACGACAAACAAGCACACGAGTCCCGATGGGTGGAAATCTGTTGGCTGAAGGCCATTTCAAATGGCCGTGGGGTGAGGGAAACCCATGAGGGACGGCCCAAGGGGCGGACCCGCCAGGCTCCTTGGATGCTAGTTTTGAAAGGCAAAGGCAAACAACTAAGGGAACTTTGCGAAGGCCTAGGTCCTTGAAAATATGAACGGGGAAAAACATGTTCAACTCAAGATGACTTCCTTAAAGCTCGTTGACCACTTAGAACACCAAACAGGGGGCACACAAAATGAGGCAACAACAAAAAGTGACCCGATGAGGCCAAGAGGAAAGTGGGTCCCCATTCCAAACGGGGCGTGTGCGCTAAGGGCACAATAGATAAAATTATAAAATTACTAGAAATCTAACCTCTCTTTGAGTCATATCTATAATGGTACGACATACAATAGTTTTTTCAATTCCATCGAGTACACATATATGATATCGAGCAGTGTGTTCTCTTGCATCATTGGATTCAAGATTTCATCAATAATGGGATTGTCTATTTTTATTGAAGGAAATAAAACTCTAACAAATCTATAGCTAAGCCTAATAGCCAACTATAGATTTACATAGATATGTTCCCTTCCCATTTTGCTAACTTGGTTACATAGTCTTCCACATCTTTTGATCTTATCCCATCTGATTATGTGAATATGGTCTCATTCACCCCTATTTCTCTTATAGGGTATGTGAGTATGGTTCCTAATATTACATTTACCTCACATGATCTGACTTTGAACAAAGAGCCCTCTTCATTGTATGTTCCTGCCCAAATCAATGATAACATCGTAACTGGTGTTATAGTTGAATTTTCAAGCCGAGTGAATGTTATTATGGATGAAGCCTTGTTTATTAATAATTTACATAAGGAGAAATATGATGAATCATAGGTCACCCTTCGTACTCATGATGGGTTTTCTATTGCCCCTATGGGATCTATTTTTTTATTTGTTTTAGCTGGTCTTAAGTCTATGAATGTTTCATTTGTTGTGATCTCAGAGTTGGACTTATTTAGAGTAAGGTTAGGCATTCCATGGCTAGCCTCTATGAATTCAATCGCTTTCATTATCCACAAATGTTTGAAGTATCCCCATAAGGGTGTTGTGCACATTGTCTAGGACACTAGATATAAACCATTGGTAGCACGTGGGGGCTTCTCTCTTGATCATATTTGGCCCACCCCAGTCAGACCCCTCCCTCCTAGGAGAGATCTCTTGTATCAAGCTTATTACAAGTATAAGACTAGGGGCTCAATGTCGAAAGGTTTTTTTCCTCCATCACCCTATGTTGTGTATTTGAAGGTTTTCTTGTGTGAACAATAACAGGCTTCATCCTTTGCCCCTACAAAGGGGAAGGAAAATCTTGCTCTTGCCCTCAAGACTTCTCCTTCTAGTTCATTTTCTTCTACTTCCCAACCCTTGGTGGCATCCTCAGTTCCTGCTCCTATGCCTGCCATATAGGAAAGGGAAAGGTACTTATGTTGCAGAAGTTGAAGCCCCAAGTTTTTGAGCTTCATATTCTCCCCACAGTGCCCTGAATCACCCTATATGAGTAGGGGAGGATTTTTTGTGGGGTTACTCCTGCATCTCAGCCTCTACCTGTCCTTCTGACTCCCTTAAGGGTGGGGCATGGGAAGAGGCCTAGTACCAAGAAACCTCTTTCTATTTCTTCTTCTATGTCAGTTTCCTCTCTTGATCCTCCTAAGGAGTCTTCCCTTCCATTGATAATGGTTGTGAAGGTCTCTCCTATGGTAGAGAAGGAGCCCCTAGCCTCTTCTCAAGCTACACCTTCAAGTGCTCATAGTAGACATAACTGGCTTGTGCATGAGCGTAAGCGTCAGAAATATAATAGCCAAAGAGCACGTGGCTTTGTAGTAGAGCATTGGGGAGTCTATTATTTTTGTATCTGCTCCTTCTTTTATAGTTACTTTTTCTCTTGTTTTGTATTCCTCTTTAGTTCCCATCAACTTCATGCTTCTTTTGGCTTCATCGGTGGATCTCGGTGAACCTCACCCCAAAAAGGTGGAGGTGTTCATCACTCCTTCAATGGAGCCTCCCCTTCTTAATTCCCTTCCTGATATTCCTCCTTCACAACCCATCAACATGCATAATACAAAGGTGGTATCCTCTGTGGCTCCATCTTTGTCTTCTTCTGCCTTTGCATCTTCTATGGGAATTTCACATCCCCCATTGAACCTTAAGCTTGAGGATGACCTTGATAAGAGTGAGGGTCATAAGAAGTTCTCATCTCCTATAGAGTCTAGTTCTATTTTGGCTTACACCATCCTTGTGACAGAGGTAGCCCCCACGTCCCTAGAGTTTGTCACTACCTATTTTGCTGAGGTTGGAAATGAACCTCCTGTGTCTTGTCCTCTTCTTGATTAGTTGACACATGGCACTGCTATTAATTGCATGTTCAACTCAGTGGAGGAAATTTTGACTCTATCATCTATCTTTGGAAAATTGATGACCCTAGTCTCACAAGAGCTCAATGAATAAGACCTTGATGGGCCTTCTTCCTTGGCCTTTGTTGTAGGCAAGTCAACTAGTATGACTCTTACTATCCCTCCCCTTTAGGCCCATCCTCCCTCACCCAATAATGATTTATATTGGGAGTAGGATGACTTGATGGTGGACTCAAATTAGGGCAGTACCCCTTCTACATATGTAGATTAGATTTGTGTGCTTTCTTGTGTTCCCTCGTACTTGTTTTTATGTGTTATGTTCTCTTGCCTAGAATACTCTTGCTACCCTTGTAGGTGCTTGGATAAAGGCACGAGAATCTATCTCTAATTTCTTCTATTTGTTTCATCATTCTTCTATGTGTCGTAAACTTTGATTTTTCACATAGGGGATGATGCAAAGCGTTGGAGGCATTTAGGCCTTCTTCCATGTTGACCCAATTTTTATTTTTCATTTGTCTTCATGTGATCTTCTTCATGTTATGATACATTTGGGGATTGATGACAATTCATACATATATTATATCTATCTATCCATATCTATGGGCAATTCTGACCCCAAATTATTAGATCCCCCTGTCTCTTGATCTCTTCATATCTGCTTGTCTATTTTCTGATGTTGTCATTTTCAATGCGTTGTCCCTCATGTGTGTGGAAACATACCACAAATACATCTCGCCATGTATCTCATGCCACAACATATCTCATCTTTCTTTTCTCTCCTTATAATGACATGTGCTCCCCTGTGTAGCACACATCCTTTTAAGGGGGGATCTCATCTTTGCTTAATTTTCAACAAGGAGTATTCTTTCAAATAGATTCCTTGGCAACAGTTTCTTCAAAAAGATCCCTTGGCAAAAGAATCTGGAATCTTCCTTTCAAAAAGGAGCATTCTTTCCAAAGGATTCCTTGATGATATAATCACTTGCCGTCTTTCAAAAGGGTCCCTTGGTGTCTTGTTGTCTTATGAAAAGGGTTCCTTGATGAAAGAACCTCTTTGTGAAAGTATTTTTCAAAATGATTCTTTGGTGTCTTATAACTTGTTTCTAATTTTCGATATTTGACATCCTTGTGTATTGGTGTCTTGGTGTCTCATATAGTGGTGTCTAGCTTGGGGGCAGCTTGACTAGACCTATATTTTTTGTGACTATCCTACAACACAATTTTTAGCAGCCACAAGCCTACATGCTTGTCGTATGGTCTCTATCCAAGCTAGCCATACCTATCAGTGGTGTATTTTTTTGATTGAAGTGTCTTGTTAGGGTTTGGATAATTTATGATTTCTAACACTTTTTTCTTTTTTGTCTAACATGTTTGTTTGCAATTGACATGATTTTGGTGAGATTGCAACATGCTTTGCAGGATCAAAGACTCGTGTCCTCTTCACATCCTTGTGAATCTCATTCTATGCCAAGTATACCAAATCAAAGGAGAACTTCCTCTATGTTTTTGGTATATCCTCTTGAATCTCTTTCTATGTTAGCTCACACATGCTTAGACACATATTTTTGCTAAATTGGGGGAAAATTTTATGGCATAAAATTGCACCTAGTGCAATTTCCTATTATATTACCTCACTTTAGCCTTACAAACCTGATAATGCAAAAAAATTCCACCTTTTCTTTTCCTTTCACACGTGCCTTTGTCATTATCCATTGGTGAGGGATTATTTTTGGGGACTCCCACATGCCACATAGACATTTGTGCACCATGCTGGTGTCCTGATATGATTCCTAGGTTAGTGGACATTAGGGGCATTACATTCTCTACCACCTTGTGAATTGTAATGCCCCCTATGAACCTTGACTACCTGAAAATGTCCTCTTACCTCCTAAAAACACTTTTGAACTTCATTCTCACACACTCTTTCAATTCATTCACTATCTATCATTTCCATTCACTCAACCTTCACTCTTGTCCTTCCCATTCTACACTCTACACCATTGCCTATTATAGGTTTTTAAGCTTCATACTATTGGATTTATTTTCTTTCTCTATTCTTTCCTCTCTCAGCTTCTACAAGCACGTAGAAATTAGGGTAACTCATTTGCTTACTTGCATGTCTTGTTTATAGAATAGAATTTAGATTGTCATTGCATTTTATAAGATATCCAATTATTTCCATTTCTTTATCATTTTATCTATATTGTGATCTATCAACTATCCATGGAGGTGGAAACATCGAAATGGGGGTTTGACTAAGGAAAACTCCAAAACATAGCCACAACACTGTTTTGTTGTGTCATGTGTGTAGGTACAATTTTTTCATGAGGAGCTTACGGGAGGATGGACCTTTTGTAAGTTGGTCTTATTTTTTCCTTCTCTCTTGTCATTTCATTATTAGATAGTTTTTCTTTCAATTTATAGTATTCTTCTTGTTGTTTCCTTTCATTTCATGCATTTCTTTGTTTACTATTAAATAGTTAGTTTAAGACTCTTGGGTTGTTAACACGCCCTGTGAGTTTCAGTCTATGAACTCTACTCTCCGTTCGTATGAGATGCTAGCGTGCCTTTGAGATGATAGTGTGCTAAGTTGTCTTCTGTCTCACGTGCTAGTAACTTTAAGAACCACCCCCTTGATGAGGGTGTAAAATCCTAGAGAATCTTGTATACTTCCCAAAAAATATTAATTTTATTATAATTTTTTTTGTTTTTCGAGAAAAAAATCTCAATTGGAAAATCTTTTGTAATCACTAGAAGTCTATGGAAAATCTTGGTGAATTGCAATTTTTTTAAAACCAATAAAATGTTTTCATTGGTGATTAAAACCTATTTTCAAACCAATAAAATATTTCCATTGGTGAATTAAACATGTTTTCAAACTAACAAAATATTTCTATTGGTGAATTAAACTTCTACTCAAACAAATAAAATATTTTTTTTGGTGATTCAAAAATGTTTTCAAACCAAAAAAATATTTTCATTGGTGAATTAAACCTATTTTAAAATGAATAAAAAAAAATTGGCGAATTAAATATAATCTCAAACCAATAAAAAAATTCATTGGTGAAATAAACTGCTATGCCAATAAAAGATCATAGTGTGGGTGGTGAAAATATCAGATGCTACATATTGTTCTATTCTGGGAAAAAATTTCCACACATCCAAATCCATTCATAAAGTGTCGAGAATGGGGACAAGTGTCAACACATTTATTATGTTTGAAGCCAGATGTCAGCGCAAATCAATATAACCCACGACTGTTCGATGAATTTTTGATGGACGGTTGTAATTGCATTTCAAAAGAAAATGTATGAATCACTAGACTTGTGAATTCAAACCTCCAAAACAGCACTAGAACCGTTAGATTTCCAAAAATCAATGGTTTACAATATAATACTTATTAAATCACTTAAAGTCATGACACCCAAAATAATATTTTATCATTGACTGGCTACCGGTAGTTGAAGGTCGCTTAAGTTATGACTTAAGCCTTTGGAGTCATCGTGGTGACCGACCCCTCGACCTAGGCGATTACTAGTTCCATGGAGTATTAAAGAATTTAATATCTCCTAAGTTAGGTGATAAATATTTTCTCACAAAAATTAATGGTTGAGATTGGTGATTAACGATTGGGAAAATCCTGCACACCTGCATTGCTGAGAAGGTGATGTCATCCATTTTCCACGATAATGCAAGATTGTGACCTCTGTCCTCGGTGGGACCGAACTTCAACTTGTGGTTAATGGTCTAAAAGGAATCAATGGTCAACACTAAGTTCATCAAAAATCAATGGTTATCGCACGATGGGCGACTGTAGTTGCATTCTGGAAAAAAATGTTTGAAGCACTAGACTTGTGAATTCAAACCTCTGAAATAATGCCATAACCATTAGATTTTAAAATATCAATGGTTGACATTTTATTATTTTTTAAATCACTTAAATTCATGACTCAATTTTTTTGAAATAATATTGTCACATCAAGTGGTGAATTAAATGTTCAAGTGTTGAGTATTTAATGTCATTGTCTTCATTCTAACTTCTAAACATACTTCACCAACTTGATGTTCTTTATATCATTTCTAATATATTTGGCTTTGCTTTCTTTCTTCTCTATTCTTAATTTATCTATGATTTTATGGAGTCTTCATGGCATGTCATGCTACCAAAATGTTTTTGGGAGAAAAGAAGCAATGATGCCTATGACAGATGAAAGTTGGGTATGGTTTTTACTATTCCCTGTGTGCAGGTTGAGGACGGTATAAGAATAATTGTGGATAGGGAATGGATTCAGAACAACCCCCACACTCTATTTTTTGAGGTAGCTTTTTCTTTCTTGTCCAATTGCATGGACATTTTGTTAGATAAAGATTTGGTGAATACGTTGGAAATATGTTATTTGCAGCCTTTCATTTACTCTCTTTCTTCATTGGATTTGGCACTTGAGCTTTATAATTTTGAAATTGGGTTAAAGCTTGTTGGTGGAATCTTCCCCAAACTTGAACTAGCTGCTTCTACAATGCAAGCTCTTGTTGTAGTTAATATGAGGTGTGGTTTGGTGTGTGATACAACAAATGGATCATTGTAGACTATGGAGTTTTGGAGGAAGGTTTTGGGTGATTCTCATTTCTTCTCTGATGTTACTTTGTTCAATTTGATTCATGTCCTACTCAAACACCCGGTTGATGACCTTTACTATTGTTACAAAAAAAAATAGTAATGAATTGTGTTTATATTTTATTGAACAACTCTTCTAATATGTATTATATGACTGGTTTTTTTGTCACTGTTAGTGGCTTTTTGGCTAGGCTGGCTATGTACTTCATGGCTACTTAAATTAAAATAATTTTCATGCCTCAATTCTTATAAACCCTTTTTTCTTTGTTCAATATAAAAATGTGGCTTTTAAGTTTGAAAAGATATTTGTAATTTTTGTATGATTCAAGTTCAACATATAGTTATGATCATAAGTGAGCAAAATTTATTGTGACTTATTAGTGGACATTGATAAAGATTAAGCTACAACAAGCCATTTAATTCTCTCTCTTCAATGCCTCAAATTACTCTACCTTTCATTTAATTCTCAATCTTTTTATCGAATTTCACATATCTACTAGATAGTCTTTCATTGAAGAAAAAGTGGTTGCAGTACTGTAGATTAATGCCACATAAACCTAGGAAATCTGTAAAATATTCAAAATTAGGTTGCTCTTCTAATTTGAAATGAGCGAAATGTTTGATTTGATAACTTGATACTAAAAATGGCAGAAAGTATGGCATGTGGCATGTGCCTTTTTTTAATCAATTTCTATCTTTTTAATCAATTTCTGCATATCTTCCAGATTGTCTCTCTTTGAAGAAAGTGTGGTTGTGGTACTGTGGATTAATTCCATATGTACATCTGAAGAGATTGATTGGATAGCTTGATATTAAAAATTGCATGACATACTATAGATGATAATGCCATTAATCTAGTGATCAATTGAAATAATATTTATAATGATTTCATATCATTTGAGTGGAAATTTTGACAGCTTGCTAGCTTGAGGTATAGTTTGCATGTAGTTAGACATCAATCAAAATAAACATTGTAAATGTAAGACTTAAGTTACACAATTAAATTGGTTACTTGGTTTGAACAATTATCATATACCAAACCTCACATGACTCACGAGTAAAAAAGGATCAAGTTGGTAGTGGTGGCCCATAAATAGGGATAGTGAGCACAACTAAAATCATTCGTAGAAGGCTAAATGCTCTACTATTGAGTGCAATTTTTTGAATTGTCATTAGGGTTTTCATTTTGCAAGGCTAATAAGGAAGAAAATGGTGTGGTATTATTGGGGATACTCTAAATTCTCCTACCTCTAGTTATGTAGTTACAGAGTAAAAGACCAATTTCCTTCAAGTTTAGAATGGGTGGAATTGGAAAGAAGTTGATTTGGTTGACCTGACTTCTGAGACATGTTTTGAACTAGGATGAGGAGCTCTGATGGAGAGAAGTGCTTTCACAGAGAGTATTCCCCCATAACTATTTTAATCTTGTTTTCTTTCAAAGCCAAAAAATTCTCATACTCCATTTTGATAGAGGCCCTTGAAGAGGAACTATGGACTTTCAGACTCATTATGTGTTATCCCGATGCATGGAAGCTACATGCAGAAGGTGGGAGAAGATTTAATACCCCTTATCTTCTGCATGAATCTAGTTCTCAAATAGGATAGGTACATTTTGTAACATCATAGCTCCCATTTCCCCAACATAGTAGGCAAGCCCTATGGATTTTAAAAGTCATTTGTTTAATAATATGGTCTGGATCCCATAGCCGCCACTACTAGCTTGGAATCAATTGTGTCATTTTGGGTTGTTCAGGTGCATCAGATTGAGCATATTATAAATGCAAAACCATATTTGAGATACCAAGATCCAAACCATGGTTGAAAATCCCTATGGTTTGAGAATATCGTTTGTATTGTCACCAACAACAAAAGCAACGATCGACCCAACATCTTGGAATCAATTGTGTCTGATGTAAAGTGACATGTCATTTACACAAAACAACAACTTGCATGCTCTACTCACCTTTAAAAATCTATGTAACAATGTAACATTGTAATTCAATGGTAATAAAATAAATGGTTGTGTTATTCTTCTGTATTCATTTACAGTAAAGAATTATTTTATGTTTATAGTGTCTATTGAAATTATACAAGTAATGTAAATGGAATAAAATAATGGAATGAAATATTTAATAAACTTAGACAATTCAGATTTTTTTCCTTTAATAGATTAAGTGTTATCTATTTATGAAATATTTGCATGTAGATTTAAAACATAAAGCAAGACAAATGAAAAAATAAAGTTGCCATCAAATTCACAAAAAACACTAAAATTTGTCACTCTTGCTAGGGTTTTCCAAAATGTTATTGATTTTTGATTTGTCATTGACTTGCTCCCTTGATTCTCGATATCATTATTCATTTTATTAAGTCTTTTGCAACATTAAGTTATTGGACCCTTGGCCTTGATGTCAATCAATGTCTTTCTCTTAAAGGGATTTCACGAGTTCATGGGATGCTTCAAGTAGATCTATATGTGACTCATGGAACCGTAGAATGGACACGTGGAATCATCTCAATGACTCCATTAGGATTGTGTATCCTAGTGCCACTAAAGTTTAAAACAACTTTAAAACACATGTTTATTGTTTATATCATAAATTACTCAACCATTTGATGAACATTTGATGTATTGTTGTAGTTGCATTCTAAAATGAAATGCACAAAGCGCTAGGCTTGCAAACTCAAACCTCCAAAATCACCCTATAACCATTAGATTTACAAAGATCAACGGTTGAGAATTTTTTTGAGAACTTATTTCTACGTGTCATTATGGAAATGTAATGTACTAATTGTGTAGTCTGACGGCAACATGTTGATGTTTCATTCACTTTAATATTAAAAAAAAAAAGTGAACTTTATACTGCTTAGTGATTTTATTTTTAAGTGAGAGAGTCAGCACACAGGGAGATTTCAGATTGCTCATTGTAGTGCACCAGGGAGATTATGGGTTCCAACAAATCCAATCCATACCTGTTAGTATTAATCTTTTCAAGAATCAAAATTTGGGTAAGTGAAAGACAATTCCTATGGCTATGTTTCATCATTTCTTAAAATCTTATTTTGTCAAACTTTGAAGTATGGGTTTAGGGTTGAGAGACTTTAGAAAAATTAAGGAAGACTAGGAGGGAGTTCATAATTTCACATTGTATAAGCATGTCTACCACCATTAGAAAACCAAAGAAAGTTTTTGGTAAAGGCAGAACAAAGTCGGATAAAAATATATATTATGTTGGATTGCTTAAAACCAGGTTTCACTGATCAATACCATGATATTTATTATCCTGAAATCTATGATAGGCTTACCTAAGAACTTATATTTTCATATGAGAATAAGGTTTCAAACCAAATGAAAAATAATAGTTTTAGTGCACCATGGGTAAGTGGATTAGGGCGCCTGATGTTACATGTGGTTTTCCCTTGCCCAAAATTTATAATGGTCTGTGCCCAAAATTATGATGATCACGAAAGAGTAATTATTAATAAAGATATCAAAGAAGGATTGTTATCCATTAATGCAAAAAAACTTGTAAAAGTGTTGGGGTTTACAACTGAAGAATTTGGAAACGTCCACATTGGCCTAGAAAAGCTTGCTAGTGATTATGAAGTAGTGGATGAAAGGGAGAAAAATTCATTCCTAAATAAAATAGTTTAGGACACCAAAGAAGTTAGAAACAAATTGAAACGTAATCATAAGCATCCTTATGATTTTGATATTTTTAGACCATGGGTTCAGGATACTATTTCCATGCTAGCATTTTCCTTGGACTGGATAGCAATTGGGAAGTGGGTGGAAGCCTCCTTGAAATGGTATATAATATCCATTATTTTATTCCACCTCAACCTTTCAAATATAAATTTATTGATCACATTGTAGAATCCATGCATGAACAATTTTTAATGATTAAAGGGGGTCCAAACTCAAAGTCCACTAAGACATTTAGGTTCACAACCTACTTGTGCTATTTTTTTGGTTCAAATTTAGTGGAATGTTTTAGACCAACAAGATTTAGATTCAGCCCTAGAGGAATGCCAAGGAAAATAAAATGGCTCCAGTATATGATTGGACCACTAAGATAAGGATGCATGATTCTCGAAGGAACTAAAATCATTTTGTAGACTAATTTTTGTTTCCAATGCATCAAGCAATTACAAATACTACAATGCCTAGATTGCCTATGTCATGTAGAAATTGCATTCAACTAGGAAAATAAATAGAATTGGCTATTTGGTACTTAATGGAAGAATATATTGTGCTAAGATTTTATGGATCAGGTGTAGATCCATAAAAACTTCCAATACATGTGGCATAAATGGTTTTTGCATTGGAACATGTAAGGTAGATGCAAAGTACTGATGAACTATACTTTTTTAGTCAACAAAAGAAGACCTTATTTCCTTCTTTACCTTTTTCATGTGGAGGGTTCACATTCGAGAGAAAAAAATTTATGGTGGTACATGATCTCTTGAATTTTTTTAATTTTGATGCTATATGTCACCGATAGCATGATGCATGTGACACCATTAAATCAATGATTGCAGCCAATAGGAATACTGCAAGTAGAATTCAACATCAAAGTAAAACATTGCTTGAAAACTTGAGAAACAAGTATTCTTGGGATGAGGTCAAAATAACAATGGAGAAAAATGCTGCTAAGAAAGGTATTTCTTTTGAATAATTGTCAATAGAAATTATGGAATTGCACCAAAAGACGATAAAGAGGTACAACAATTTTTATGAAAAAAATGATAAACCATCTAGTAGAGTAAAAATACTAGATTCTCTAGATAAGGAAGTTACAAATAAAAATTGGTCATGATAAAAAAATATTACCTTTTGGTCTATGAGGAAGGAGCTAGGTGAACCAAGAACTCTTGTAGACTTTGGAGATAATGGAGAAGATTATGAGTTTAGAAAATTGTGGAATATAGAGCATCCCAATGAACAAGAAGATCAAGAAACTGATGATGAATCTAATGATGATAGGGAAGAACAAAGCTATGTCAAAGTTGGTTTAAGTGAGGCCACAAAAGAAGCATATACTTTAGGAGCAGCCATAGCCGAAAAATGGGTTATGAAGGTAGTGTTAGGGTTAGAAATGGTAGATATCTAACAACTAAATGCAGATTTAATTAATAAAACTAAGAAACTAAAACACACAGAGAATAAATCATAACACAGATAATTTAACGTGGTTCACCCAATCTGGGCTACATCCACCAAACCCCAGCCATCCAATACTTTTATTATCCAGTGTAAAACCTATTACAATCTTGCGAATAATCTCGTTTTTCCATCATACTATAATACCCATCCAAACCCCTTTTTAACAAGCTTAGAAGCTTTAATATTTTTGGGTTCTACAAAATCGGATTTTCCTTTTACATTGATTTTTCCCTTTTTCGGTGATCACGTGAAAAAGTAGGAGGAAAATTTTTCTCGGGGGCTGCCGCCCCCGAACCCCCGCCCAAGGCCTGACCCGGCCCCGAACCCCAGCAAGAATAGGGGCCGAGGTGTACAGTATACCATGGGCTATATAGTATAGCTTGATCAGTCGCCACATACCAACAAGTAGTCCTTTGGGGTCCCAAGGACAAGGATCTTGGACGGTAACATATGTAGAGCATAGAAAATTAGTTGATAAATCTAGCCTTGGAGCTGATAATGTAGACCAAGGGCATACAAGTACATCTGAAACAATTCATTTTGTTAGAGCTTCAAATCCTAATTCTCACGGTCAAATACAATCAAAACTAGGACATGCCCATTGTGGAGAACCTAGTGCAAATGACATTGCCACTGGTGGCGATGGTATGGGTAGTAGTACTGGTAGTGGTCAACATGTGCTACAACAAAAAAATACATAGAAGAGGACAACAATACAAGATACCACACAAATACCAAGTGATCAAGGCATATAGAAGAGGGCAAGGATTTTGACAAGTCCAAGTCCAACTACCAGTTCCACCACAAAGGAGTTATTTCTAGGAACTCCCCCAATTAGTGTGGCTACAATAGCAACTACAAGTACTCCTAGTCCTTTTCCATTCAAGCATTCCATTATTCCTACATCCCTTGGTTTTGATTACATTCATGACTTTGAAAAGAAACTAGAATTGTATAAAAAAAGGAAGCAACTGATGGAGAGTGCGTTTACTGTAACTTTAGAGCTTGCAGCAACCATGACATTACCCACATTTGACACAAATAAAGAAATCATGGAGTACACATTTTTTGTTCCCACAATTCAAAATAAACTAGCAAATCAGATGGATCGATCTGAATTTCAGGTGAGTAGTTTCCAATTGGATTTTTCTGGATTCAAAAATACTGAAAAAATTAATGTATCAATGAAGAATAATGAATTGGTGTACACATCATGAGAAAGAAAAGAGGAAAGCAACATATAACAAGAGTAATGAATTATAAAAAAGAATACAAATATCTACCCCTACATCAACAAGCAAAGAGGATAAACAAACAGAGGTGGAATTGAATGAACTAAAGTAAAGGTTAGATGAGAGAAAAAAGAAATATGATGAGGAAAAATCCACTTTAGAAAAATTAAGACAATGCATTGGGAAAGGAAATGAATAGTAGGAACAAAAAATGGAGAAAGAGAGAAAAAGAAATGAAAGATTGGCCGTAAAGTTAATGGAAGCAAAAAATGAAATAAACTCTTGTTAAAATAATTTAACCGCATTTTGTAGAGAAAAAATGAGGCATATGCATGAATAAATATAGTGGGGCTGCTGGTTTGCATAGTCTTTCAGAAAGAAACTTAGCTCTAGGAGCAAAGCTGACATATGTATAAAAAACTAGGATTGAAATGGTGCACTCTAATGCAAAATAAATATTTAGATAATGGTAGTCCAAGTAGAATTTTCACAATTGTAGATCCCCAAAAGGCTTAGTGATGTGGAATTTTATTGTTACTTGTAGAGAGGTTATTACCCCTTATTTGTCTTGGGAGGTTAATAATGGCAAAGAGGTACAATTTTGGAAAGATTCATGGAATGAATTTCCTCCTCTTCTCTCCATTTAAGAGTTGCCACCTATGGAACAAATCTTATTAGTAGAATGGGGTACAAAATTGTTAGATTATGTTCATTTTGTAGAGCCTTCAACAAGTAAAGTTATTTGGAAGGACCTCTCTCTTACAAGCTTGTTTGTTGATCAAAAGCTTCTACTTCATAAGGAACTTCATAAGAGATTTGTTTTTATCATAGATAGACCTGATAAAATATTTTGGACTCCCTCTAAAGATGGAAATTATACGGTCAAAGAGGGTTATAAGTCAATCATTGTAAACACTATTCAGGATCAGTCACATAGAGCATTTTCTTTCTGTTGGACTTCAATGACACTTCTTAAGGTAGGGAGCTTTGTATGACTTGCATTAAAACAATGGATCTTAACAAGTGACATGTTACATAAGTTGGGATTTGTAGACCCTTTCAAGTGTGTCTTGTGTCAAGAGGAGTTTGAAATGGTGGATCACTTATTTGTCAATTGTAAGGTAGCCTAGGAATGTTGGAATTTCATTAAAACAAAACTACATATTTCATTCCCAATTCCCAAATATTTATGGGACTTGTTCTCAAGCTGGCCGGTCCTCTATAAAACTTCTCTATATGCTTGCATTTGGAGAGTTGCACCTGTAATATTTATTTGGTGTATTTAGTGGGAATAGAATAGGAGGATATTTAGAAAGCAGAATAATTCTTTGCAACAAATTCAATTCAAAATGGAAAAACATATCTTAGAGGTCATCAATTCATATGTTCGTAATAATAAAAATGTCTCCTCCATGTTTACCAATTGGGATAATTGGATTTTGAATAGTTGGGAGTACATTTCATTTCATTTTATAGGAGCACAACAGAGTATGACTAAGGGAAAGATTGATAGATCTAAGGTTCATTGGATACCTCCTCTTTTAGGTTTTTATAAAATAATTTTTTATGGGGCTTCGAGAGGAAATCCAGGTCTATCAGGGGCAGGCATGTGTGTTCGTGATTGCAATGGTTCATTACTAGCAGCAAAGGTAGTTAAGTTGACAAGCAACACAAATAATGTAGCAGAGGTAAAGGCACTCCTTTTGGGTTTGAAATTAGCAAAGGATTTGGGGTTAAATAATTTGCATATTGAAGGGGATTCCTTGATTATCATTAATGC
This sequence comes from Sequoia sempervirens, assembly GCA_007258455.2. Lineage (NCBI taxonomy): Eukaryota > Viridiplantae > Streptophyta > Pinopsida > Cupressales > Cupressaceae > Sequoia > Sequoia sempervirens. The sequence goes on from VDFB02000007.1 coordinate 202,106,946, forward strand.
TTATAAACAAAGAAAGATTCTTAATTGGAAGCTTCATTACATTCTCAAGAGGGATTGGTTATTAATGGAATATTTTAAATAAATTCAAATATCACATGTGTATAGGGAAGGAAATAAAATAGCAGACAAACTTGCAAGTTTGGGTAGTGATGGTCAAGGATTCACATTTCTGGGTAACATGAATAATGCAAAGGATTTTCCAATTTTACAGAATTTGGTTGATTTAGAGCAAGCTACAAATAGGGGTATCACCTCATAATTGCTTCATTCCATGGTGCTTCATTATGTTCCCTCCTTCCTTTTGTCTACATCTTTCAATGATGCTCCAAAACTTTGTTCCTGCATTCCAACTACATCTTTCAGTAATGCTCCAGAACTTTATTTCTTCCTTTCGACTGCATCTTTCAGTGATGCTCTGAAATTTTTTTCTTGCATTCTGGTTGCATCTTTCAGTGATGTTCTAGAACTTTAGGGCTGTTGAATGTTCTAAAAATTTATTTCTTCCTTTTGGCTACATCTTTTAGCGATGCTCTAGAACTTTGTTCCTGCATTCTGGCTGCATTTTTTAGTAATGCTCTGAAACTTTAGGTGATATAAGGAATAGTATTCATGCAATGTAATTTTTTTGGGAAAGGTACATGGTGAAGTCATGGGATAAAAAAAAAAAATTCTATGGTATTGTATGGAATGAATAGGAGGGTTATAAGCTGAATCTAGATGATGAGAGCCAAACAATCTTTTTATATACTTTTGTGCATCTTTATTAATATATTAATATATATATAGGGACCCTACCTCTTACCTTAAAAAAAAATGAGGCATATGAAATAAATTATCTGGGAGGAAATAATGTAGAGGATTGATCATTTGTGTGAATTGTTTCAATTGATTAATGCTATCAAACTACATTATAAGAAGCTCAACAAAAATGTGTTGGCATAGGAGAAATTTGCAAATTAGGTTCAACAAACAATCTACAAAGCTAGTGACACTGAATTGAAATCAAAAGGGATTAATAATCAGCTTGTTGCCTCAATGACGTTGTCATATATCATTCAAAAGTATTTGAGAATGCGTGAGACAACAAAATTTGTGCATTTGGCTTTAAAAAAGATGAATAAGTTGGATGAAAAGGTAATGAACTTGATAGAGGTTTGTTTGCTAGAGGCTTTTGACACAAATGAGTGATTCATTGGAAAGGATGATTTCAAACAGAAGATGGAGGGTGCAAGGAAGATTGATTTGGACCAGTTTCCTTAGAACCTAGATGAGGCAAACTATTTAGATTCCATAAAACCACTAATAACCTTGAATGCAATTTTGACTGAAAAATTCAATCCATGTTCCAATTTTAATCATGAATTGTTAACAAATTCTCAAGTCAAGCAACATCAATTAGAAAAAATGACAATTCCACCACCTGAATAGTGGAAGTTGCTACAAAAGGTGATAAAGTGATTTGATATTGATAATATGAGTTTCCAAGTTCCATCTCAGCTCTGTGTAGAGTTGTCTTTGAGCAAGATTTTGCATTGAATCTATGTATTCCTTCATTTTAAAATCAATATAAAAATTCAAATTTAGTAATGTGTTGATGTTCAATTATCTGTATTATTTATTTTATCATTTGAAGAAAAACTCTGGTTTCAACTACTAGATACACATTAAATGATTATTGATGTTCATAGTTGTATATGCTACTATTTTTAATATGTTATTAAGTATTGAGTTGAGTGATGAATCATTGAGTACATGTTTAACAAAATTAAAATATGAAATTATTAATAATATGTTAATTTATTTAATCTGATGCATAATTTCAAGGAATACAATATAAAATATCAAATACAATATTAAATATCAACTATAGTTTGAAATGTAAAATTCTTGGTAATCCTCAACTGGTTAAAGTAGGGTTATTAGGTCTACAACCTAGGGCTTTCTTAAACCCTATTATCCTAAAACCCTAGTGTAAAATTCTTGGTAATCCTCAACGAGTTTAAATTAGGGTTGTTAGGTCTGCAACCTAGAGCTTTCTAAAACCCTATTATCCTATAACCATGGCGTAAATTTCTTAGTAATCCTCAACTGGTTAAATTAGGTTTGTTAGGTCTGCAACCTAGGACTTTCTCAAACCCTATTATCCTAAAACCTTGACATTCTTATGTTTTGTTGTTGACATCATTCAATTTTTGACTGGTCTTTAAGTTATGACTTATGGGTATCAATGTCATGAGTCCCACATCCCCTTTTGCTAGGAAGTGCCCCTTTAATATCAGATATAAAATCAAAATCAAAACCTTTAATTTTCTGTAATTTTATTATTTTATGTTCATTACGTGGCAGAAGATAAAGGATTCTGCAAGTCTGAGGGCCCATAGCCAAATGTCCTTTTCTTGGTTGCAAAACCACAAAAGGACACTATGTGATGATATTCTCATGTGGGACATGGAAGAATTCTGTTGGATAGAGGGGATGGTTGCGTCCTTTTCAAGAAAATCAAGGCTTTACTCATCATTGAAATTTTGGATTTTTACGCCGCTTTCCAGATGGATGGCCCACATTCGAAATCACTAAATGGGTAGATGAATGAACTACACTCGCATGAACAAGAAGCAATGTTAGATGTGACAAATGATGGCTCATAATTGCCTTCATAAATTTTTAGTTCATTTTTTTGGTCCAACATAGTAGAAAAAACTATAGAGGTGTGCCCATTCTGTGTCAACTTGAGCTGAACTAAAAAGTAGGTACACCCTTCTTGGAAAAATTCACCATTGTTATTCTTGAAGCTCATAATCAAGTCTGCAAAATCTCTTGTAAAATACTGTAGAAATTAGTTTTGAATCATTCTAGAATTATGAGTCAGTCAAACACCCAACCCTCTGGCTCTATATCTAAAAGACCCTTTGAGGATGATATTTTGGCCCAGTTGCTGAGTTCCTCAAAAAATCCTCAACATCAATGTAACCTCAGCTCTAATGTAGTAGAGGGGATGGTAGACATAGCCAAAAATTGCAGAGATGTTGAGTTGAAGTACTAGAATGACACTGTCACTAGGTGGGAATTGTTCCTATACTAGTATGGAAAAAGAAACCACCATTCCCCTATCTCCAATGCATGGAACTATGATTTGGGGAACCTAGTTGTTCTTAATGTCTTTATAAATGTGGAACTTATCAAACACCTTGCTTCTAGGTATGATGAAAATATTAGAGTAATTAGGGCATTGAATGGAAGTGTCTTAATGGATATAACTTTGGAGTTTATTTATGAGGTTTTTAGACTCAATGTGGCCACAAATAAGGTTATATACCTTGCTACTTTCAGAAGAAAATACAATAAAGACAAAAATAGCTTCAGAGTGAAATGGCTCCCTAGGTTTAGACATAAAAGCTTCTATGGAAAGTCATTGAGAATCCCTGATATCAAACATGAGCCTTTTGATGTCAATTCTTTTGAACACTATTTCATAAGAACATATTGGGCATCATACCAGGTGTTGGGACAAGATGCAAGATAAAAAAAATGAAGACATTTCTTATGTATATGGTTGTTGATGTACACCATCCTTTTTTCAATAGTGACTTTGACTATGTTAGCTTTTTAACTGATGTTTATTCACAATCGACTGGTGGAAATTAAGAGAAGGAAAAGTGGTAAGGAGCCAGAGGTGGATTTCATGTGGTATTCTCTCCTTTTCCATATGCTTTTATACAAAGGGAAAGATCATTTCAACAGAGTTTTACAATTGAACATGAAAGATAAAGAGGGCAACGATCTCCCTATACAATGTTGGACTCATATTTTGGACAAACATTGTAATAAGTCCGAATGTATTTTTTTGAGAATTGCTTTGTAGGACAAGTCATGGAAAGGTTGGGTGAGAGTCTACCTGGAGTTAGATTGCACAAGGAAATATTGGATTTCCTTAGGCCCAAAAAGAGGAGGTCAGAGTTAGGAGTACAACATAACTGGGGAGATTTTTACCTCAATGAAAAATCAGTTGTTATTAGAATATATGGGTTCCCTAAAGGACCCCATGTGCTACCCAGATATGTGTCACTCAAGTTGGAATTCATGGAAATTATTTGGCAATTGATGAGATTGATCACTTTCATTTAGGCAAACAAAAGAAAGGGTCTTTTTTTTATCTTATGTTACTTCCTTTTCAGATTTCACTTTTACCAAAGAGGGCTTAGATAGGCTGAAAGAAATGCTTGGGGAATATAGGTTATCTTAGTTAAATGTCAAAGATTTTGACCCTGAAGGTTTCATGTAGGAGGTTAGGAAAAGGATAAGAAGGTTTTATTTTTTCCATCAGGCTGATTTAAATGAAGACGTCATAAGAAATTATAAGGATGAATTTGAGGTAAGAAATAGAAAGGCGAAATGGTTTGCATTCAACAAGGTAGAGGATGCAAGGATAAAGAATGATAAGGATTATCATGGAGCATTTTCTGATATTGTTGACCCAATTGCCAGGATTGAGGTGGTGAAGAATTTTGACAGAGTTGTAAGTAAGGCCCTTATCCTAGAAGAGAAACTGACAAAGCGGCCTAGACCTGACCTTTCTATTAGAAGGCCCCAAGGGCCTATTATTAGAGAAAATGTGCAATCAAACCCACCATAGGTCACTCCCTCTCCTTCCCTTGGCCACCAAACAATCAGCGTGGATTCTAATTCTCACCCAAGAGAGCAACCACAGAACATGATGAAAGTTGAGCAACCACCATTGTTGGTTGAAAATCCCATCAATCTAGATGAAAGCGAAGATGTTCATATCACCATGGATGAAATTCAACAATATATGCCATCCCCCTAAGACCAAATGTTTCTGGCCTTCTTTAGCAAAGGTTCGAGTTGGACGTGGAAATGGGGAGAGCTAACCTCAATGATGTGAGGGAATTGGCCTATACACAATTCATGTCTGATGATGATTTTATAAAATCTCAGGAGTTTAAAGAGTTTTTTTTGAGATCAAAGAGAGAGGAGTACCTTAAAAGACTTCAGTTGGCACAAGCATATGTGCCTAGAGAAAAGTATGATGAAGTAGCTACAAAGGTAAGGGAAGAAATGAATTTTGAGTGCAAAAACATTATGCTTGATGAAGGGAGAAGAATGGTGGAAGAGTGTGGATTGCTACTGCTCCCTGAATGGGACATTGCTTCTACACTTGTCTTTGATACTATTAGGAAATAAGAAGGATAAGTTTTCTCCATAGAAGAGGAAGTAGAGATGGAATTGTTAAGATCAGGGGTTGAAGGAAATTGGGAAGCCCTTGCAATTTGGGCCCTTGCCCCAACTACAAACAAGCCTCCAATCACTAAAGCATCAAAGGGTAAGGGTATCAAAGGGAGCTTGATTGTAAAAAGTGTGTCTGGCACTTTTTCCCCTGAAGCTGTTGCATTAGTGGTAGATATTTCCAAGTTTAATGAAGCTAGTGTTTGAAGGTTGGAAGATAGACATAATACAATGTTGAAGGAACATAATGATCTCATGGAAGCTTACAACTAGTAGCAGGTATTATTGGCTGAACAAAAATCCCTTCTTGAAAGTGTGCAGAAGAAAAATCCTCTTCTACAGTTCCCCCTGCTCATGTGATGATTGAAAAAACAGAGCTTAAGGAAAAGATTCAAATGCTAGAAGAGTAGTTGAAGAATGCTCAGCATAATCAACAAAAGGAGAATGTGCGCATTGCAACATGCATCCTGGAGCACAAACCATCTAAAATCGTAAGAAGGATGGAAAATACCCATGTGTCATATCTGAATTTGAGAAATTCCATTACCAAAGTAAGTGGGGATCAAGAGCGGCTCAAATGTATATTTGAACAATGGATTCCTAGATTTTTATCTTTGGAAGGTATGTATAATGGATCTAAACACACATTTGATGCCCCACATGGTATCTATCTTACTTTTGAGATTTTCAAGATGGCAAAAAATCATAAAGGGTATTTGGAAAGTATAATTGAAGTTGCACAAGAAAGAATGAACTCTTTCATAAATGTTGACACAAGGGTTGTACCTCGCCTATTAGAAGATAATGAGGAGTTGAAAACCCTAGAGAAATGGAAGGATAGTTTCAATATTCTAATCCCCACACTCCTCCCTTTGATTTGCAAAGATGACAATCTTGATTTAAATCAGCTTGATTTCTGTTCAGACAGGATGGTTGATGTAGAAAAAAGATGGAAATTTTTTGTAGAGAGTCCAATGCTTTACTTGATGCCAAGTATCATCAAAATTTGGAGAATTCAGAAAAGCTCTTAGCTCATGACTAGCCTTTTGAGGATATGATTAAGGCATGGAATGAAAAGTATAATTTTTTACCTGGCCTGTGAGTTGATCCATGCTTTTATTCCTATGCCTCCTATCTAAGAATTTGGCTGTTAGAAAGTTTTGGGATGAGGTTCTTCAATTATTTGCTTGTTTCTTCCCTTATGTTATAAAAGGGAATCGCAAGCCTCATTCAAAATTTCAAAGCATTCTAACTTTTTGATCTTTCATCTAATTCTTTGTAAGCTCTTTTTGCACAGTTTAAGCTATTTGATAGTACATATAGGAAATGTTGTAATTTTTCTCTGTAATAAAAAAATATGACTCAAATACTTAAGTGTATTTCTTTAATTTTGAATATCGACCTATCTTGTTCTCCATTATTGTATTCACTATCTTTTGACTCAAAATAATCAAGGGTTATTTATAACTTGTCATATCACATCATGTGTTTATGTTATGGATGTTGAACTATTAGCTTCTGTTCAAGGAATGGATTAATATTCCTTTCAATTATTTATCAAAGATTGTGTGAATGGAAATGAAATAGGAATTTATAAGTAGTGTGATAAGTGTTGTTCTTTGCTTGGTTTCTCATTGTAAGGAGGTGAGGTTATAAGAAGCCATGACTATGAGTTGGTCTGTTGTAGGAGTATAATTCATTTTTTGACTCAGTTGCAGATAAGGAACTGATAAAAATAATTCATAAACCATGAAAATGATGTAGAATCACATATCAAATTCAATATCATGGAATACAATATTAAATATAAAATATAAAATATCACAATTTCATGGAATATAATATAAAATATCATCAACTACAGTTTGGAATATGATTCATGAAGTGCAATAAAAAATAAAAAATCATGAAGTGGAATAATTCACAATTTAATGGAATACAATATAAAATATCATCAACTACAGTTTGGAATATGATTCATGAAGTGCAATATAAATACCTAAAAACTGCTAATTCATTTCCATTTCCCAAATCAAGTCAAGGTCCTGTTATGCCTTGCATAACCTCCCCATTTTATGTTGGAATAAAATGGGCCCCCCTTTTCTTTTCTTTTGTTCGTCTTTGGTTGTTTGGTTGGGTCTTAGGAGTTCTTTGTTTTTCTCCTAAGTCTATCTTTTGTTCTGTTGGAGGCGGGTCCAGAACCAAATCTAAACATGGAAATCTTTCAAGGTTTCTAGTTCAAATATCGTTCCGACTCCGACTTCGCCTTCTTTTTTGTTTCTCATTTGTTCTATTGGTTGTTTTCGACTAACACTTAGGTTGGTCCGTCCTCTTGTTTGTTGGTTGTTTCCTTGTGTTTTGTTTGTTTGCTCGCGGGAGTGGAACCGAGATTGGAACTCACAAGGGAAGTTTCAAGTTTCATTTTGTGTTCCCGTCCCGACTCCGTCTCTACTCTTTTTCTTCCTCGCTTTCTTTATTGTTCGGGTCGAGTTCGGTGTTCGCTTTGGTTCCGCTTCCCTTATGCTTGTATTGTTCTTTGCTTTTGGTTGGGACCGGATCCAGACCTGGAATGGAACTTCAGACTTTTTTGAAGTTCCCTTTCAGTTTTTGTCTCCGCTCCCGTCTCCATTTGTCATTTTCTGGTCGGTCCTTTTGTCGGGGCCGGATCCGGGGTTGGAAATGAAGTAGGTAACTTTGTCTGGTTTTGTTTATTTTGTCTCCGACCAGGCTCCGCGTCCGCCTTACCTTTTGATGTTTTGTGGACTCGACTTAACTGTCTATTCACGTCACTGGTTCTGTCCCCGAACTATCACATTTATGGCATTAAATGCTGCTTGTGTTGGTGTAATTAATTATTAATTACACTTAGCATAAGTTTACTTAGGCATATTTAATTCCTAAGTTATAGGTTTTATCCTTATCTTATCGAGCTATCTTGTTGCTCAAGATAAGATTAGGTTTAGGCATCTTTGCTTTTATAAAGCAAATTATCTCTTGTAATATTTGGTACTTCGAATATATCAATTTGCACATCTTTTGCAAATCTTTGCTTTTTCGTTTTTCTCTTCTATGGAAGGTGTTTTTTCTAGTTTGCAATCAGATCTTGGTTTCTAACATAATATCAGAGCCTCGATTCGTAGCCCCTTCTTATCCTTTTTGGAGGAATACAGTGCAGAGCTCGTTCGAGGTCCCTCAAGGGTTTCATTCCTTGAGCACATTTATGCAATGTCTTAGATCAAATCAGGGTTTTCCATTGGATTCAAAAAAATTCAGAAATGACTTTTATTTTATTCATTTTCGTCACCATTTTCCTGATCTATGAGGGTTTCAAGCTCGGTGATTTATTTGATAGATCTAGGGGTCGCCTGATTTTTGAAGCACTCTGGGCCCAAACAGACCTTGCCGTTGGATTCATAGCGCCCAAAAACCCCTATTTTCATATAAAGTTTGTCCGATCTAGACACAGTCATCTAGAGAGGAAATTTTTTTTCCCAAGGGCCGTACGACCCCCAGGCATAGTTACTGAGGCATGCAGTATGAAAAAAATTCAAAAAAAATTCAAAAAGTCAAACAAAATCACAAAAATCTCATCGATTTTTGCGCCTCTAGTTCATTTGGGCTCCACCACCCCCGCGCCACCAGTCAGGGTGGTGGCCACCACATCCTGCCACCCATTCTAACGGTGGTCCCCTAGTCGCAACCCGCCACCGGTGGCTCCCTACATCCACGCCACTTCGCCTTGTGCAGCCCCCGTAGGCTTTATACTCAGCGGGTGGTCCTTTGGGCGACCACGAGCTCCGCCCAACCCTTTGCAGCACCGGCCGCTTCGCCATCCCTCCTTCTGGTCACATGGGTGACCACAGGATTCATCCTAGCTCCCTACTCACCAGCCCCTGGTCCTGCATATGACCAAGGGCCAATTTTTTTTAGCCCCCGAGGGCTTTTGGGGGCCAAATTGGACATTTTTTGAGCACTTTCACGGAAATGAGCATAACTTTCACATACAATGTCATTTTTTTGCAAATGAGATATTTCCGGAAAGCTGTTTCTGAGCTCTATTCAATGGTGTAGGTGTGATTTTCTGGTTTTTCCTTTTTGATGCTTTTTTATGCCTCGGAAGTCAGATGTTGCCTTTTTCACTCTGGGAGACGTATCTTATGACTCGCTTATCCGTTTTTCGTGATTTTCGCTGCGTTGGAAAGATGGTTTCAGCCTCTATGCATATCTGAGGTCATTTATAGAATATGTTTACCTTATTTTATGCATGCATTCATTTTTGTTTCATGTGCTAGGTTTGCATTTTCGCTTATGTTTCTATAGTTTTGCATTATCTCCTTATGCAATCATTGGGTATTGTAATAACGAACTGATATAAAGTTCCATTAAGGGGGGTTCTTGCATCCATATTTCATGTTGGTGAAAAATCACATGAGTTTGTCTGGTTTCCTGTTGTCTCCTTCTAGCTTCTTTCTTGCTTCGCTGGACACATTGTTGGTTTACTTTGGTTCACACTTCACATTGGGATTTTACACTTCTTGATCCGCATTGGTTCAGATCTTTCTCATTTGAAGGCCATGTTTTTATGGTTAATGTTCTAGAATCTTGATGGTACTCATCCTATGGGAAGTTTTAGTTTCAGTTTGGCATTGGCTTTGAGAGACACAACTTCCAGATTTGTCATCATTATGGGTCCATTCATCCTTTCATCTACTGTTGCTTACAGATCCCAGGGTTGATCCAGTATGTGAGTTTCTAGTGTTCCTTGGCATCAGGTCTACTGTTGCATTTGTGATTCTAATTGGTATTTTGCAAACATAATTATCTTTCCTTGCTTGCCGGATTTGAGGTTCCAGTGTTGCTTCATCAGAGTTCTTCCAGTGCTTCTTCGCAGCAGTTCATCTCACTGAAGGGGGGGTTTTTCCCACTGGGTTTTCTCTCTCTTTACATTTGTACATGAGTACCTGATTAGGCCTTGTTGTCAGGACTCATATTTGCATAATAATCTGCTTCTCCCTAAGTTGCACTTATGTGGGGGGTGTTGGTGTAATTAATTATTAATTACACTTAGCATAAGTTTACTTAGGCATATTTAATTCCTAAGTTATAGGTTTTATCCTTATCTTATCGAGCTATCTTGTTGCTCAAGATAAGATTAGGTTTAGGTATCTTTGCTTTTATAAAGAAAATTATCTCTTGTAATATTTGGTACTTTGAATATATCAATTTGTACATCTTTTGCAAATCTCTGCTTTTTCATTTTTCTCTTCTATGGAAGATGTTTTTTCTAGTTTGCAATCAGATCTTGGTAATTCCTAAGTTATAGGTTTTATCCTTATCTTATCGAGCTATCTTGTTGCTCAAGATAAGATTAGGTTTAGCCATCTTTGCTTTTATAAAGAAAATTATCTCTTGTAATATTTGGTACTTCGAATATATCAATTTGGGCATCTTTTGCAAATCTCTGCTTTTTCATTTTTCTCTTATGTGGAAGGTGTTTTTTCTGGTTTGCAATTAGATTTTGGTTTCTAACAACTTGTTTGCGCGTGTGAATTAATGATTAAAGGTTTAATTATGCTTAAACTGCCTCATTTTTATTATTATGCGAATTGTTTAAGCAAACCATAGCTATGAAAGTCTCAAAAGAATTGATTTGATCATGGCGGAAAATTGCGAAGTAAATCTTGGCCAATTTCTGGTCAATCCTAAGGAGTGTTTTGGTGCAGGAGCACCTAGAGAGCATTAGGTAGCACTAGGAAGTTTTGGAAGCCTAGGAAGAAATTTTGTGTTTTTACACTTTAAGGTCATATTGACCATTTATTTTTGTGTTAGAGGTGTTAGTTCATGTTAGGAGGAAGGTGGATCAGTAACTCATGGTAGGAAGGTTGATTCTTCAATTTTTTTTCACTAGGATTCTCTAGGAGCTAGAAATAAAGCCCAAAATGTTGTATTTATGCAATTTTTTCCTTTAGTGGTGGTTAAGTCCGATCAAGGGAAATGTAACCACCTTATGAACCTTTAAAAGGTGTGCTTCGACCTGTTCCAAGGGTGGGAGAAGCTTTGTTTTAATTTGAAGTTTGCTGAGATAAAGGAAAGCAATGAAGTTCTTGTAAATCTCTCTGTTTTTAGTTCTTTTACTGTATTAATGGAGAGTTCTTGGTATTGAACAGTGTGTAGCACGTGTGTTATTCATTTTGCAAGGTTTGTATAGTTTTTAGAAGTGTTGATTCATCGTTGTGTAGTTTTTTTCTTAGTAGGTTTTGTTTTCTTTATTGCCGATCAATTTAGTAGACTGTTATTCATGGAGTCTTAGACCTCTGTTTTCTAGTATACATGGTGTATAGCCATGGGGAAATGAGGCTAAGCTCCATGCTTGTATATTGGATAGGTTTAGGGGATTGTAGGAAGCAAAGTTATATGGTAAAGGTCTTCTCCTAGGTGAGCTTGGCTATGCCCGGTTAGGAAAGACACTGGAAAAAAAGACACTAACATTGCAGTGGTGTCTACCTTTTGGCAACTCAGGGTGTGTGGTGGTTGCAAGAGGCCTTACAAAGGCTTGGAAAAAAGCAAGAGATCTCATCAAACCTTTTGGTGACTGAAACAAGTTGACAGTTCACAATGAGGTCAAGAAATGGCCTAAAAAGCCCTAATTCTCACAAAATCAGGGTTACGCCTGTGTACGGACTGAGGGAGCCTAAAACCTCAAAAATCCTTGATAGGTCAGAAAATGAACTAGGGTCACAGAAAGAAGTTTGTGATGTTCTTCAGCAGGATTGGAGTTAAAGCCTATTTCCTCGGGCTAGGAGGCCTAATAGGGGCTCAAGGGCTACTAGCCCTTCTTAAACCCTAAACTAGGTTTTGGAGTGAACGATAGAGAAAAGGTGGTTGGTGGATCAAGAACCCTTGAGAGAAGGTTTTGAGACCACAAAAGTAATCACACACCCCTACATAAAGTTAGGGAAGCTTGAAGGAATAGCTAGTCTTTAGTAAGATTAAGGGCTAGGAGTAAATGTGAGGAAGAGCACCAAGATTGGCTTGGTTAGGAGAATGCATATGATAGTAGGGTTGGCCAGGAGAACCAGGGGTTCCTAACAAGCTATAGGACCTGAAGGTTAAGGTGGGAGAGTCACCTAAGAGTTCTTGAGATCAAGGACCTAGAGCATGAGACAGTGAGTGTCTCATCCAACCCTTCCCTATCACATTTTGAGGTAGGTTTCTTTGTTTTTTTTCTTCTCCCATTTCTTCTTTCGAGTGTGTTGTTTTGGCGCATTCGCGGGAGGGGTTTTGTTCTTTCTTTTTGTTTCTTTTTTTTGTGTTTGTGTTTTTCTTCTTGTTCTACTTGTTTGGTTCTTTCCTTTTTGTTCCGTTCTATTTCATGTTGTCTTTCATTTGTCATCTTTTTGGTTTTGTTGTTTGTTCTGCTGTCACTTTCATGACAGGTCCATTTTGTCATGCTCTGGTTTTAACTAGGATTTCAATTTTTGAAGGGGTTTCCTTGCTTGGGTGATGAAATTCATTTTGAGACCCTGTTCTAGCATTTTCACGTCAGTTTTGAGTTGTTTGTACGGGTTTCTCATTGTGCCCTAGTTTTTGGAAATGATGTATCGAGCGAACTAGGGTTTTGCAATATAACCTTTTCCATGGTTTTAATGAATTTTGTACGGAGGAGCTATAGGAGGGATAAACTAGGATATTTCTAGTTTCCTTTGGGGCCCATGGGACCTAGGGTTTATGGTTCATATGACCGCCTTGTTTTAAATACTCTCTGTTTGTTGAAATTGATCCACTCCTATTCATTATTATGATGTCACTATATCTTTACTCTTGGTTGGAATCGGATCTGGAGGGGAAGTTGAACTTGGGGACTAACATTTGTTTATGGTCTGATTCCTGTTCCTACCCTGCCTCCGACCCTGTTTTGGTTCTATTCCTGTTTCGGTCTCGCTTCTGACACTGTTTTACTCCATATCTAGTTCCGATCCCGACCCCACCGCATGATAAGAAATATTGTTTATGCCTAATACTTCTATGGTTCCTCCTCCGATAAAGGAATAGTTTGACCAAGTAAATGTTATCTTAGGAGGATGGAGGAGGGATTATATGATTGACTAACTTAGACACTTTGTTCATCTAATACAGGAAATTGCTGCAAGAATTAAGAAATGTCAGGAGCATTAGATGAGGCCTCTCAGAGAAGCCAACCAAGTGAAACTTCATGGCAAGGAGTTAGGCCAAAGAAGATCCAAAGTGGAACAACTTCTGTATACCTTGAGATGTAAGCATAGGGAGGTTGTCCTCATAGCTAGAAAAATTGATTCCGACTGGGATGATGTTACCGACACAATTTGGGCCCTTTTAACTATGAAAAATTGCATGAGGAGACATTCACTGAGGATCAGGTCACAGGAAGGACAAAGGATTGTTCAATCCAGGCTGGCACATGTTGCACTCTTCCCCCTATCTATCCAATGTCCAGAGTTGATTCTTGCATTAGCTGGAGCATATAACCTTGCTACTAGGCAGTGTGTGGATGTAAAGGGTAATGTCATTATTGACTTCACACCTCCAATGATCAAATTCTTGTTTAATATACCCGATCCCAAGAACCCTCAACAATTAAATGAGGCGGAGGCTTTGAAGCTTTATAGTGATAATAAGGAGAGGAATATTTTTCACATGAATAAGACTTGGATGAGGGTGGAGAAGAAGTCTTTGACCAAGCTTCCAGACTAGCCTAAAAGGGTAGACTTTAGTAAAAAAATTGCAGATATAATCATGTTCCTTTCTAGGGTGTTTGGGAAAAGGGATGCTTCAATATTTAAGGAATGGATGTTTCCTTTTATCCAAGCTATTTTGGATGGGAGGCAAGAATTTGACTGGTCAATGATAGTATCGAACAACATTCACAATCAGATGATAAAAGTGAGAGAAACCAAGCATTTCTTTATGACCTCCTATGTGGTTTATGCAACTACCTGTGTGGAGATTTTTCCTGGACTTTAAACAGTGGGTATATTGGGGGAAGCCCAAGGACAAAAGAGAGTGTGGGAGTATTATAACCAGCTCACCTTGCAGGCATCAGAGCAACATTATAGAAGGGTTAATGATTCCTTTCTTTATGTCATTATTAACAAGCTTAATGGTGATGCAGGGTATAGGCTTAGCAGGGAGGCAATGGATTTTGTGAATGAATGGGGGCATTGGTTTATCCAGTATCCCACATTCACCTATTTCAGGTTAGCAGGCTTTGATGGTCACCCCCATTTTCTACCTAGATGTTGTGGTGATAGGATCATTTTAATGGAGTTTATTTATCAAACCTTGGCTGTTAATTTCTAGTTTGGAAACAAACATAAGATTGGGTGCCATAAGTTTCCAATGAAGCTGGGGGCATTTTGCTGCCCACACATTCAGGCAACTAAGGCTATTTGTGATGAATTAGTTTCTTTGAAGTTGGGCTTGTACACGGCCAGGAAATACTATGACCCCAAACACAAGATGGGGGCTTTGCTTCCCAGTGTCTTTGAGAAGCACTTTAATCTATTGGAGGATTTTTGGGAGGATTTGTAGGATGAGTATGATCTTAGGAAGAATAATTATGAAAGGATACCTATCCCACTTATGGTTGAATTTGGGATAAAAGAAGACATTCCAGAAACATTGTCTAATGATGGGATGGTTTTGGATCTCGGGTATGATGCAAACAAGATTGGTACTAAATATCTTGATCCAATAGATTGGAATGCTAAGGAGACAATCGACATAAAGTAGATTGAAAGACCGGTGTTGGACATGAGTAATCAATGGGTGAGTTTGAGGACTAATCAATCCGAGGCTACATCATCTAAGAAGAGGAAGGCTGCAGGTACCACCCAAGGATATAAAAGGGCAAAGAGAAGGATGGAACCTAAGGAACCTTTAGAGTTTATGCCTTCTAGTGCACAAGAAGAGGAGGTGGTTCCTCAAGACCTTCCAGAGGTGCAGGAAGATGAAACAATTGCGGAGGTGGGGGCTTCTGCATCTGCTGCAGGGGATGTACCTATTCAACCCTCTGATGCACAAGAATTAGGTCAAGAATCACCGAAGGGAGCCCTTCATGGTGAAGCGGAGGCATTAAGGAAAATGGAGGATGAAATTGAGATACATAATGTAGAAACAAATTTAGAAAAGACTGCATCTGATAAAGAGCATCCAACATTAACATCTTTTAATATGATAGATGATGCAGGGACTAAGCACATATTGACTGAAGAAGATCAATGGAAACTCTTTGAAGATGCGAAAAGAGAAGCTGATGCTAAGGCACAACTTGAGGCATCATCTAAGCAATAGGAAGAGGAGGCCAATGCACAATCTAAGTTGGCAGTCAAGCATAAGGAGTTGGAAGATAAGGTCAAAGTTGATGAATTAGCTCAACAACAACAACAAAAGGAGCAGGAGCTCAAAATTCAAGAAGAAAGGGATAAGTTGATGATGCAGCAGAAAATTCATAACCTTTAAGAGGAAAAGGCCCAACAAAGAAGAGAAAAATAAGCTATTGAAGCTAAGCTCAAAGCACAAGAAGAGGCTTATAGGAAAAACGAAGAGCAAGGACGTTTGAATAGGGAAAGAGAGGCTGCTGAAATTGCTGAATACGAAAAGATGTCCAAGAAGGCATGGGACTATGTTGAAGAGCTAAAGAAGCAGCGAGATCAAATGTTAGATAAAAAGAAAGAGGAAGAGGAATTTTTAAAGAAGGAGCTAGAGGCTAAAAAGCTGCAAGAATAGAAGGATAAAGAGGAAGCATAAAGGTTAGCACATGAAAAGGAACAAAGTAATCAACAAAATGTGCAGGAAGTTGATTCTCAACCAGGGACTACATTGTTACAACCTCTATCTTCCACTACTGTTGCTTCTTCTTCAGCCTAGGCAGCCACTACTCCTATTGCTCCTACTTGGTTAAAATTGGACTTGGAAAGAAAACAAGTTGTTCAACCACAACCGTTGAATTGGAAAGAAATGATGAAAGAAATTGGGAAAGAGAAACCTAAAAAGAAGGCTCGAGTTCTTCACTCTACTAGGCTCACTGATGCTGGAGAGATCATTCCTGAATGTGCCATACCTGTAATGGAGAAGAGCTGTGATGATATGCAAATCACTGATTATCAGTTGGGGGCAGTAAATTTAGGAAAGCCTACGAGAAACCAGTAGATGAGTTTGATTGATATTGTGGCTTCTTCAACTAAATCCCATATGATTAAAGATAAACAAAGAAAGGATGAGCTTAAGGCTCAATTGGATCAGCTCCATAGTTTTTTGAAAGATGTTTCAAGTCCCATTTCCCAACAAGCTGCTCTTCCTGAATCCCCGGTTTTGTTAAGAAAGAGGGAAGTAGATGATTTGATTCAAATGAAAAGCAAGGTAGGGATGATGGATAAATGGTTGGATAAGCTCAACTAGGAGGTTGATGACGTTCTTGTTGAAGGTTCTAAGATTCATAAAGCTGCTCTTGAATTAGCAGAAGATCTAGACTAGCAGGCTAAGGATTTGGATAAGCAAGATGATGAATACAAGGAATATGTTAAAAGGCTTGAGGATATTAGCAAAGCGCCCAAGTCCACCTTGCTGGAATATTCAGTTCTTGAGCAGGATAATGAATATTTTGTGGAAAAAACTATGAGCATCATAAGATATAAGTCTAGGGCTATGCATGGACATCAAGAAGAAGTCTGAGAAATGAGTAAAGACTTGAATCAACAAATGGTTGAATTAGAGGCAATTGTGGCCATTGCAATCAACATAGATTCCTCAAACAAAGAAGGAATGTCTTTGGATAAACTAAGGGAGAGATGGAGGGGTAGGTTTGAGGAAATCATGCAAAAGGGAGATGATGGGGAGAGTTTATTGTTAGATCAGTTTATGGATATCTGGGAGGAGGTAAGAACTGCTAGAAAGGAGCTAATCAAGTTAAAGGAGATGCAAAAGTTGGTTTCTATAGAATTTGAAAGAATAAAATTTGAAGGTGATTGGTTGGATGGGCCAGATTTGGGTACTCTTCAACAAGTGTTCTCCAGTTATGATGAGTACGTTCTTGAGCATTCAGTGCATAAGTGACTGACTCTTTTCACCATGCTCTATCTACTCTTCTCCTATTTTTGTGGATTTTGACATAAATTCAACTCTA
The DNA here is from genome assembly GCA_007258455.2 of Sequoia sempervirens. Classification (NCBI taxonomy): domain Eukaryota; kingdom Viridiplantae; phylum Streptophyta; class Pinopsida; order Cupressales; family Cupressaceae; genus Sequoia; species Sequoia sempervirens. The sequence continues at coordinate 202,124,350 of VDFB02000007.1, forward strand.
AGCCTGATCCGTGGGTTTCACTTTCTTCTTAGAGTATCGGATTTCCTTTTTGTACAACAAAGTGATCAACTTTGAAACAGGGGTGCCTTAAGTCCACTTCTGTGTTCAGTTCCAGTTCCATTAATTGTGGATCTTGATTAATGATTGAGAAACTTGTGCATGTGGCACCCTATATGTATGATTAGAATCTACTTTGTAAAGGTTGGCTAATTGAAGAAAGATCAGCCACCTGATGATAGAGGATAGAAACTAGATCTAGGATTTCAATGTTTTAGAAAGATACTCTAAAAGGTTCAGTAAAAAGGCTTGATTATTTTACAGTTTTCATACGTTTTCATGTCATGATTGTAAAGTTTGGATCTATTTTGATAAGGTTAATGGTACATGATCAATCCATATGCCAGTGATTTTGCTGTGCTTAATTTTTTCTTATTTGATGAAAGTTAATAGAAGGAACTGGATTCAAGATCATATCATTGGATTATCTGTGAATTAAATTGTTATTGTATTCATTTGATCTGTGTTTTGGATGATGAATGAGTGATTTTTTTGAAGTAAGTTTAGTGAATGTTGATGGTATCTAAATTAGCATTATGGATGTATGCAGTAGCATAGTTTATTCTATGGATTGCATCTTGTTGTAGTTGTGGTTAGGTGGAATAAACACTCATTATTGATATGCATGCCTGGATATGCAAGAATTTTACTCACTTTTCTTTGATTTAAAGCTATGATTCATATTTTTTATTTTATTTAAAACCCCCCCAAACGTAGACTAATTAATGCTATGTAGTCTTGTTCTTTGTTACCAGCAAAGGCCCCTTGAACATTACAATTATATGAACCACTGAGTGAAATCAACATAATTGAGAACCAATTACCAGGACCTTGGGAGTTAGATATCCATGTGTTATCTTTCTCTTTCAGGAGAAATAGAATAGTAATATTCTGTTTAATGTTGCGTTGTTTTGACCCTCAATAGTTCTCGAAACTAATGTTCAACATGAGATAAAGTAAAAGAGTCAGCTTGATTCTAAGTCTGGTCTTCATTTTCTTCGCCCTGTGTCTCAAATTCAACATTCATTATGTCATTGTCATTTGTCCCATTCCTAGTGCCACCACTACCAACATTTGAAGTGTTGCACAACCCTCTTCTTTCACATATGAACCTCCAGATTGTGAGTGCCCTTTCAAAAGGAAATTTTTTGACATTATACACAATTCCTTTCACCCTCAAGCAATTTTCCAAATTCTTGTCTAGTTTGTTTCTTATCTTTGATTTCAAAAATTCCAATGAACTAAAAAATCTATCTTCCTCCACCGACCCCAATATCATTGGTTGACATAAATCAACAAGTTTGAAATATTTTAATATCGAACTATGTAATATTTCACTCTGACCTAAGGTTGTCTAAGCCTTTGTTATTGATCCCACTTCAAATGGATTCTCCATGGAACCAAATTGGTCCATCATACTTCTTGAAAAATACTTACATTGTTTTCTAAGCTTATCTCCATTTATAATTCCTTCTATTGTCTTCTCATTGTATTTTACACTTTTCAAAAAGTGTTTGGCCAAGATATTTAATTTATCATGAAAATAGCTTGGGCTATCTCAGTTGCCTTGAATCCAAAATTGAGGATACACAATAGCCATGGATTCAAGTATTTCTTCTTGAAGGAATCTATTATAAATCTTTGTGGAAAGAGATTTTGCAATTTCCTTCAAATTATCACTAATAGAGTTAACGATGTCATTAAAAGCTTCCTTTGTAATAGGTACTTCTCTGATAGAGCACCTGACTATCGTACAATGGTACATTGGTATCTAAAATCCACGTACATAGACACATAAGTGCCTGCTTGCATTAAACTATAAATAATTTTTAGGATGATTCAAATCTATTATTTTTTTCCAGCTTAAAAAATTTAGGCTTTCAAAAGTTAGCTTTAGATATAGATTATCGAGGGAAATGCATGTCATTCTACGTAGTTTGGTATATTCATTGATATACATAGTTCTATCTTGGGCTTTCCTCACAAGATTATTCATTTCATCTAGCATGTTGAGAAGACTAGCTAAAGTCAAGAGTGTCTCTATATCGCTTAACCTATGTAAGAGGTCAGGAGCTTTGTCTACTGTGTTGCAATGATTGTACATTATTCCAATCAAGGATCAATATCTTGAAAGAACTCGTTGCACTGGTACATGCAAGGAGATCCATTTGGTATCAACATCCTTGAGAATATTTTTTCCTATTGTTATTCCCTCAGCAAAATTTTGAAATTCTGTGAAACGTTTGGGACTTCAGCAGAAGTATGCATAAAGCTCGCAGACTAGATTTTCAACTTTTGATAATGTCCTTCATTTTATGAACATAGAGAAGATGAGCTTGGCAGAAATCTTGTTTTACAGTATTCACATGCATACAAACCCAAGAATTATTATCTACCGCAGTAACTTCATCTAAAGATAATGCAATGAAGTTTGACTCTTTTAATTTCTCCTTTAAATCTTGCTTTTCCACTACAACAAGACAACTTGTCCATTCCCACCAATGTGTGCTAGGAAAGTGAAGAACACCCAAAAAAGATAATAAATTAAAATATTCTGGGTAGTCTGTCATAGGACACCCTCTGGACAAAATATGAAAAACAACACTCATCTGAATAGTTTTTTCTAGTTGTGCTCCTTCCATTACTTTTCCAAATTGAGCCTCAATTATACCTCCACATGCAATAAGCTTCGACATTCTTTTCTTATGCTCTTAATATTCCATGGCATACTTAACATGAAGAAATTCTTTCTTTGATTTCCATTATACTATTGTTGTTCCTTTCCATCTATGATTTGTTTTTAATAAACTTTACCGATATGCTTTTCTATAGTGTCAAGCTTTAGCTACAACTTCTTGTCTCTTTTACATTTCCAACTACAAATCATACACTTTCATAATGTTGGAGGTTCATCTTTGTTTTCTTTCTCCACTGTTTCAATGAATGGGTACTTTGACACCCAATCAAGCTAAAAATTCCTTATCATTTCCCACTCGCACCCCGTTTTTAATTTTCCTTTTCTTTTCTTGCTACCAACATCATCTACGGCCACAAAATTTTCACCCAAGTCAATTATCTCATTCTAGATAACCAGGGTATCCCTTGGAACATCTTCTATGGTATTTCCATCCTCATTTGACTCATTTAACTCAATGACACTCCCACCTTCCGGTGATAGTGAGGTATTGTGAATGCCTTCTTGATTAATATTTGGTGGAAGAGTTGATGATGTAGCTCCATCTTGATCTAATGGATCAGGAGCATTTCCAATTCCAAAGTAAGACTATATGGTAACTCTACATTTTGGGAATTTTGATGGCCTTCCAGTCCCTTCACCACCCTGGGGAGTCTTACCCTTGTTGCACTTGCTGCTTGACATCTTGATCTCACTTCGAATAAAAGCTGGAAAAAATGTTTTCTTGTTTAAGAAGGACAAAGAATATAGATCCCATTCCCTACTCAATATAATCTTTAAGATTGAAGCAAGAATGGAAAAGAGATAAAGAAATATTATAGCACTATGAAGAAATGATCACTCACCTTTAAGTTTAGGTTTTTACTAACTTGCTATTCGTTAATGTAGGAATGCCTGTGTTTCAAGTTTGTAATTTGCCTATGATCAACTTTAAGGTTCCAAGTCTAACTTCCGAATTGAGAGCTCACAAGTTAAAACTAAACAAAATATGTAAGAATAAATGATAGTTTCGATTGTATTTATATCAATCCATATTTGGAAAATTCTACAAGATTTTTAAATGGTATATTAAAAATTTGGTGAATCTCGCATGATTATAGAATGATACATTTAAGTGTTGGGTGAATCAAACCTCGACAAACAAATACGTTGTAATTTTCAAGGCGATTATGGCCCTATGATTAGCATGGAGGTGTCATGGCAATTGGAAAAATGTGTCCTCAAATGTAATTATTTTTTAGAGTTATTGGCGAAATGGGTCCTCATAAGCAACTATTTGTAAATTTTAATTGGCGAAATGGGTCTTGATACACAATGTTGTTTTAATAGTATTGGTGAATATGTAGGTGATTTACTACATGCTTCCAAGATTCTAGGAAAAAATATTAATCAGGCTATTTGAAATGCGTAGTTTGTTATGGAAAATTTATTACTTAAATATGCCTCAAAATAAATCGATGGTGAATGGCCATGCATTGGATTGATAATTCATAAATTCTAGGTGATTTGGCCACCCTGTTGGGTGTGATTAATTCACCAATTTTGAGTTAGCTGACATCTAATATTCGCCAATTGGTGAAGATTCGCCACTAAAAAAACCCTATTCACTTGTTAATGTGAATTCTATTGGTGGCCCCCACTTGTGTCCATGTGCTAAATGTTGATTTTAGTTTGCTTTCTCTTCACAACACAGTTTATCTTCAAATGTCAAGTTGTGGACTTGTGTTATTATTCTATGGTGACACATGTAATCCCCTCTTTTCCTTTAACTAATAGTGACAAGCTTGTGGGGCCATTGTGTGACAAATGGAAAATTCCTATTACAATGCACTTGCACTTCATAACATAGTTTATCATTGAGAATTAGGGTATGATTTTATGAAAATACGCTATGTTGATAAGTGCCATCCTTTTTTTGTAGTGTTCTAGCTTTTCATAGTGCAAGTTAAAAAATATCTTCCCAGTTTAAGTTTGTGTTGATGCACTATGATGACATGTATCTTCAATGGAGGCTAGGACCAAACTATATTTTATTCCTTATTGACCATATGGTTAAAAAAGAGAAAAATAATGAGCATATGACAAATGTCATCCTTCCATTGCAATGTGTTCTTCATTCACAATGCAAATTCACATAAATAATTCCTTTTCAGTTGTGCATTGATACACTATAGCAGCACATGTCTCCCATGACATTCAAGACCTGGGGTAATGTGGTTTCTCCTTGTTAGGCTCATATACCTTTTGTGATAGCCATGTCATAGAAAGGAACTATTAGGATAGGTGTCAATATGTTATTGTAGTGTATCTTCCCTTTACAACACAACCTTTCTACTTGTTTTTTCAATTTTTTTTGTGCTGATTTCTAAAAATGCACTAGATATTGATCTAGGTCCTCTCAATAGATCATTGATCAGTGTTTAAATTTTTAAACAACTCATGACATACTCTACAACCTTTCTCATATAGACATTAATGAACATAATAGACATTAATGAACAAAATTGATGTATGTATTTAATCACTTTAAGGGTTTTTATTGCAATGATTTTAAATGTCATTCTCAAGTTATCAGAAGATGAATTGCAAGGTAGATAAGATTTGTGGTGAAATTTTTGTCTCATGAATTAAAAGCCAAGGTTTCTAGGTCTTGATAAAAAATGGGTAATGTTTTATTTCATCTCTTTGCAATAGCAAGGGCATTTAATTACTAAGGTTATGAATTTTTAGGTTTTTGTTATTTTATATCCATATCTTTAAAATTCTTTGTTGTTAGTTATGATAAAACTATATAATGAATCAAGGAACTCCTCAAAGTGGTAAGACAAATTGGGGGCTTGTGCAACATTTGTTGAGACAACTTTTGAGTTCTTTTAAAAGGATGAGGCACACCCAAAGTATTGGAGTTATCTTTGAGATAATATTTGATAGGGCTGAGTTTGTTAGAGATGCCATAATTCTTGTCCAAGGATGGGAATTATTCAAATATTTCCACTACCATAGCATTGTAGAACATCCTAGCTCTATTGTTTGGAATTATTGTTTGGGAAAGCTAGTGGTGCCTAATATTTTTGTAAATGTGGAATTGGTTAGAACCATTTGTAGTAAGTATGATGCTAAAAAAATAACCTTGTATAATTTTGAGGGTGTACCTTTAATTTTTTTGACTAGAGAACTAATTTGTGAGCTCTTCAACCTCAACCTTATAGAAATTTTTCAAATAAAATTTGATGAGTTAAGAAGGGAGTATAGAAGAGATCAGTTCTGCTATAGAATTAGGTGGTTACACCACAAAAGAAGAGGTTATGCTACATCATTTTCTAGAGATGAATTAAAACCATTTAATGTGGATATATTTGAGGAATAATTCATGATGACATATTATGATTTATTTCAAGTATTGGTAATTGATTTCAATCCTTCAATGCCAATCCATTTAATGATGATAGTTATTGATATTCAACACAAAGACCTTAACATATATTTTGAATATGGTTCTTACATTATGGAGGACATGCACAATGAGTTGGTGTCTTTTAGAGTTGATGATAGAATCCAATATTTCAAGTGGTACTTAGTGATTTGCCACATTTTTTTGTACAATGGGAGAAAGATTTGGAAAAAGGAATTGTAGTTGAGGTTCTGGACCCCTAGGGGAGATCCAATGCGAATCTAAGTGTAAAACCACATATGGGATATACACTACAAAACATAAGACTATGTTTTGTTTGAGGAAAATTTTGTACAAGTAGTACTAATATTTTGGGTTGTCCAAGCAACAAATTATCAGATAATGTTACAAATTTTTTGAGTCCAAACGATAGACAACCCATAACTGGGTTGATCTATTTATACACTCAAACATAACAAGTATGAAGGTCTATGGTGTGAGTGTAGATCCACACACTCTACCAAGATGTGTTCTGGATAGAATTGCATTCTTGTAAATTATGTGGTAGTTGAATGAAATTGAATGAATTTGATAAGCTCCATTTGAGAGTATACAAGAAGGGATCCTTTTTCCCACCCATAATTTTATTCTTATATTTCAAAATCACCTTAAAAAATGGATTATATTTATAAACACCAAAGCTACAAGCATACAAAATAAAGGTAAAGAAAAAGAGAAATTTGTACCCTGAGCACTTCATTGATCAGGTTCGAAGATGGTGTTGACAAGAGACATTGCACAAGTCATCTAGTGTTGTCATTGATGGAAACCCTAGTCAGTAATCCCATCCACACCTAATTATTTGCTCGTACCAGAAGTCAGATTGAAGATATGTCAAAGCTAAAACTAGGCATCCGACAAAGAAGGCCAAAAAGATGAGTATAGCGTGTTACAAATATTTGAGGAATAATTGTTTAAGGTGTTTCATGTTTGAGGCATGTTGTTTTGAGTCTCTACTATGTTTTGGCTAACTTTGGGTGGTTCACATTAATAATTTTTTATGGATTGAGCCGATAGTTTGTACATGTTTTATATTTTTGCTAAAGCCGACAAGCAGTTGATGTAATCATTAGATCCAGATATATATAATCAATTACTCATATCATTTTGATGTATGATGCAAGAGTTAGAAGGAATATAAATCGATTGTGTGCAATTTCACTTGCGCAAAATAAAGATTGGTGATCCAAATTAAAGCAGACAAAGTTCTAAGAGCAGAATCAGACAAAATGTGAAGAATGTTGTAAATGTGCTTAACCGGAACTATACTCAAGCATTAGTAGATGCTATTTCATAGTTCAACCACTCTAGTTGTCTGTAAGACAATGAGTATTCTTTTGGGTAGTAAGCCTTTTGTAGCTGAGCAGTGAGCTCTAGGCAGTGTGCCTGAATGCATGTGCATTCCCCATATGTAAACACTTATTTTGAGTATACTCATATTGTGGATTAATCTCCACCATGGTTTTTCCCCTAACAGGGTTTCCACATAAAAATCCTTGTGTTATGGTGTTGTGGCTGATTGCATTGTGTTCTTGCATCTTTCTTTTGGTTCAATTCTATAAGTGGTTTAAAAACCAAGTTAATAAAGTTAAATTTTGCAGAACACTAATTCACCCCCCATATCAATGTTCCTTGATTCCAACAATTGGTATCAGAGCCTAGTTCCTTGGAAGAAGTTTAATAGCTTGGAGAAGATCTAGGAAAGTGATTCAATGGATTCTGGCAGTCTTCAACAATAACTTTTGGTGGCACTAGATGATCTTGATTAGTCCAAATCTGAAGTCCAAGAATTGCAAGCAAGCCTCATGAATGCTAAGAAATTCATTCAATCATTGAAAGATCAAATCAATAAGTCCAGGGAAAAGAGAAAGGATCTCTATGATAAGCTCAAGCAGAAAAATAGTAAAGGCATGGAAGATGATCACCTAAGTCAAGCCTTGAAGGAAAAGATAGAGGAATGTGAAAAGCTTACTAGAGATAATGTTGTCCTAAAGCATGTGATGGAATCTATTGTGATGAGGATGACTAAGGAGATTGAAGACAAAAAGAAGAATGAAGAGAATCTTATTCAGTCCTTGAAAGAAATTCCTGATGAATGCAACAGAGTTAATGGTGAATTCAATCAGCTGGAGCTTGAATTGCAACAATCCAGAAGCAATGAAGAAGAGCTTGAAAAATATATTGTTATTCTTAGGGATGAACTTTCTACTACAAATGAATACAAGGAGAAGTTCAAGGTTAGCTCAGCTAAGCTTGATGAACTGATTGAAAGTCAGAAGACTAGAAGTGACAAGCAAGGCCTTAGATATGAGAAAGGAGAAAGCTTTGGATTTGGTCAAAAGAATTTTAGGTTAGGAAATCAGATGAACAAAGCTAGAAGGTATCTGGTAAGACAACCCAATGCTCAAAAGTTCAATGGATACTATTTTGTTTGCAATAAATTTGGTCATATGGTTGCTCAATGTAGAAGTAGAATGAATCCAAGTGGTCCATCATTCTCCAGTCAGTGTTTTAATTGCAATAAGTATGGTCATAATTCAATCGAATGCAAAAATATGGAAAACAACTCTTTCAATAGAAATGTCAGATGTTATGCTTGCAATAGATTTGGTCATATTTCTAACCAGTGCAGATCAAGAGGAAATCAATGAAATAACTGGTTTGGAAAAAGAGATGTCATGTGCTATAATTGTAACAAATCCGGTCACATTGCAAGATTCTATAGAAGTAGGAAGGGTACGGTAAACTAAGGGAAAAGGAAAAGTCACTACGGATGAGATCAGGAATCAAATGAATAAGATATGGATGAAGAAGAGTGTTTCTAATGCAAGAAATGAGTCCACCCTAGAATCTGGTGCTAGAAATTCCTCCAGGAATTAGTTTAAGGCCTCTGGCCTAGGGGGAGTTGTCAAGAAAATATTATACCCCCCTTGCCAGTAGTTGGTATGGGAATGTGGAAAATTGGAATGGTTGCATTAGCGAGCTACAAATGTTTTGGGAACTGTTGTCGATGCAAAATTGAAGGTCCATAGAAGAATTTTCTTTCACAGTCTATGAAAACAAGGTGTACGAAAGACCTAGGGAAAAAGCATTTATTGCGATAAAAGTTAGGTGTTCGGATGATAAAAGGTTACTTCTATTCCTCATTTGTCACATTTCATTTTGAGAAGAAGGTTGAAGAGCTCTACAAGTGAATTTTGGCAAAGATACAAGTCCAAAGGCGATTCAGTGAAAAAACCCTAATTTTGTGAAAGGTATTTATCTGGAAAACTTGTGAACTTGAAATTTCTGGAAATGGATGCTCCATTAGTTGTTGATATTAAGGATAGGTGCCACCCAAAATTCAAATGGAACCCATTCAAATCTATTGAGATAGAACCATTAGGTTCATTTTCCTCCATTCTGTATGGTGTTTTGCACATTGAAGATATTAGGGCATATATTCATGTGAATGTTGAAGAGTTAGGAAGCTCCCAATTGTTAAATTTGTACACAAATCACATTGTGGGAGAAGATATTTGTGTAAGGCCTGAATTTAAAACTTTGGAGGAGAAGTTCACATAGATTGTGAAGTTTCTCGTGTTTGACAAAAATGAATGGGTTTGGTACATTCTAAGTCGAGTGCATGCCGAGTTCATGTGGTTAAGTCAGCCCTTCAAGATCACAAGAGAAGCTATAAGAATTGTTACTGGTCTGAATTCATCTGGTGGGTTGCCCACATTGAAATCTGTGAAGAACCAAATAGTCACTGAGGCAACTAGTTCCACTTTTGACAAAAGAGCCATGGCAATTAATGACATTATTGAATTGGATGTAAAATTTTCCTCTATGGTTATTGGATATAAAATCTATCAATCCAGCTGGGATAACTCTGTATCTGGTACTACAATCTATGCAGCTTATCAAATGGTCAAGGAAAATGGAGAATATGACTTATGTGAGTTACTTCAGAGCCAGCTAATTGAAAATATTGGAAAAATCAAGGACAAGAAGAACTCTTTCAAGTATGGCAATTTGTTGTTATGTCTATTCTTCTACTTCATGAAGGAAGTTATAGGAGTTGGTAAAGTGCAATGGCAAGGTGAAAGATCTCTAGTTATTCAAATCAGAGACATCTTATATGGAATTGGTGATAGAAAAGCAAGGAAAACTGCTATCTGGGATTACTTCAAAAGCTTTCAGAATGAAATGCAAGCTAGGGAAAGGATTCCTAAAACTATTGTTGAAAAATATAAGGACACTATTTGATTCATGGTTGACATTGATCAGTTTTTGATGGAAGCTGCAAAACCTAGAACAGTTTGGATAATTCCTATGGGATATGAGGTTGAAGAACACATTTTGGAGTTGTATGCCCAACACTTGTTGAGTAAACCTTGAGATTTGATAGAAGAAAGGTTTGGTACCTTTGAAGAAAAGGATATGCAAGTGCATGAACAACTGAAGAATCCTATGATATTCCAAAAGGTGAGAAGGGAAGTCGAAGCTTTTGTAGAAAGCATCAACATATCTGTTGAAGCAGTGATGGAATCTAGGAAGAAAAGAGAACAAGCTGAAGAAGGGGAGCCTGCTAGAATTGAGTTAGCTAGTTCGACATCATTTTCCTGAACTAGATCTACAAGGAGCTCTGCACCCTCATCCGGTCCTACAAAGAAATAAGCCTGGTAAAATCTCAAGTCAAGACATCTGGAAGAGAAGGAAAGAGGAAGAAGGATAAAAGCACAAGAGTCTATGTTGCTCTTGAAGATGATGAAGAAACTGAATCAGATGAAGAATTAAGAGAAATCAAGCATAAGGGCACAAAGGCATCAAAAGTCTCTAAGGACAAGCCCTACGGTGAAGAGAAAGTAAATAAAAAGGTGAAAACTGATAAATCACGTATGGCTATAGTGGAAGTGGAAAAATCTTTAATTAAGGATGGTAATAAAATATTTGAATATTTTCAATATGAATCTCATAGAAATAATGCCAGAGTTACCTAAAGGGTTATATGAAGTCTTGGAAATGAGGAGAGTAAATGCAAAAACTGAAGATGAACAAATGAGAGAATGCATACTTACTGATCTATGTCTGGTAATGTCAATAGAAGAAATGCAGAAAATCCTCCATGATGCTAAAAAGGATTTTAAGAGAAAATTAAGGGTGAATAAGCTTATGATCAGGCAGATTGAGGAAGTGGCAAAAGACACTAAGAAAATTCTTAAGGCAGTTCTGTTGAAGAATAGATATAATGTTGTTTATGAAGAATGAAGATGTTCCATCTGGTCCGAGAATTAAAGAAGTGAAAGAGGACACAATTGAGGATACCCATAATCCTCCAGATATGCAAGACACTAAAATTCCTATGGAGACTAAAGCTCCTAAAGATATGTCAGTTGAAGAAGTTGAGATTCCCAAAGCCAAGCAAGAATCTATGATTGAAGAAAAGAAGGCTGAGGTAAAGGAGGTTGCTATGGAGAAAGAGACACTACTAAGACAGTAAATAAATTTTTAGAAGAACAACAGGAGGAGTTTGACCCTGAATTGGCTAAAGGTCTTATCAACTTGGTCACTCTATCTCCTATTCAGAAGCTGAAGGTAGCATCATTTGCTCAGGCTAAGGCAAGGGAGGAGATATTGAAATCTCACATTGAGGACAGTGAGCTACTAAGTCTTGCATCCGGTATCTTGGAGAATATCATGCCCACACATGTCAAGGATTCATCCAATTATCCCTCTGGTCAGCTGAAGAAACTTATCAACTTTGTAAGTACTCACTTTGAGTCTCTTGAAAAGTCAACTGAGGATAAGGTCCATAAATAATTTGATGCAAATAGGTTCAGCAGATTGAAGTGTATGATTGCTAATGATAAATCCTTATTAGCTACTTGTGTGAAGAACATTCAAGGTGCATTATATGAGGGTGGAAATATCTACAATTCATGCTTATCCTTGTCAAAGTTCACTGAGGTCATTGAGAAGAAAATTAAGGAATATGAGAAACAATTAGCAGATATTTTTCAAGTCTTGATCCTCTAACTGTTTCTATGGGTAAGCAAGAAGGTCAAGTCATATTCCTGCTTGAAAAAATTAAAGGTTTGAAGCATGAAAAAGACATAATTTTTGAAAGGGTATGTGAGCTCAGAGGACTAATTGGTCCTAAAATGGAGACAATGCTTAGTGCATTGAAGGAAGCACATGATGCTATGGTTGTCAGTGATCCGATAAATCTTGAGTCAGCAGAGATGTAATCCTACCTATTATGTGGTCACATGACTATTTTGGAGAGCCTCAAAAAGGGTTGGGATAGTAGTTTAAGCCTGTTGAAGAACAATTTTGCAGACATATTCCAGTCCATGTAAGTTAGAAAAACATGTTTGTACATATATAGTTCTGTATAATTTTTGGTATGCGGATTCCCATGTTTTCCATTGATGTCAAAGGGGGAGTGTGGGACAGTGAAAAATGCCATATTCATCTTAGTGGGAGTTGTGATTTTTTGTGGATTGCAGTGTATTCATGTTGGTATTGATTTTGACACTTAGTCATTTTTCACTAATTGTTGCAATCAATGCCAAAGGGGGACATTGTTGGAAAGAGACACCGTACAAGTCATATGGTGTTGTCATTGATGGTAACCCTAGTTAGTAATCCCATCCGTACCTCAATATTTGCTCGTATCGAAAGTCAGATTGAAGATATGCCAAAGCTAAAATTGGGCATCTGACAGAGAAGGACGATACGATGAGTATAGTGTGTTGCATATATTTGAGGCATAATTGTTTAAGGTGTTTCATGTTCAAGGCATGTTGTTTTGGGTCTCTACTATGTTTTGGATGACTTTAGTTGGTTTGCATTAATAATTGTTTATGGATTGAGTCGACAGTTTGTAGATGTTTTATATTTCTGTTAAAGCCAACAAACAGTTGATGTAATTGTTAGATGCAGATATATATAATCAATTACTCATATCATTTTGATGTATGATACGAGAGTTAGAAGGAATATAAATCAATTATGCCCAGTTTCACTTGCGTAGAATAAAGATTGGTGATCCAAATTAAAGTAGATAGAGTTCCAAGAATAGAATTAGACAGAATGTGAAAAATGTTGCAAATGTGCTTAACCGAAACTATACTCGGGCATTAGCAAATGCTATTTCATAGTTCAACCACTCCAGTTGTCTATAAGATAGTGAGTATTCTTTTGAGCAGTAAGCCTTTTGTATCTGAGTAGTGAGCTCTAGGCAGTGTGCTTGAATGCATATGCATTCCCCATATGTAAACACTTATTTTGAGTATACTCATATTGTGGATTAATCTCCACCATGGTTTTTCCCCTAACAGGGTTTCCACATAAAAATCCTTGTGTTATGGTGTTGTGGCTGATTGCATTGTGTTCTTGCATCTTTCTTTTGGTTCAGTGCTATAAGTTGTTTAAAGATCAAGTTAATAAAGTTAAATTTTGTAGAACACTGGTTCAACCCCCTCTCAATGTTCCTTTATTCCAACAGAGTGGTGGGGAAATCTACATTTTACCATGAATTTAGTGAGTTAAAGGACTTGATAAAAAATTGTGCTTCTAATTTTGAGGTCCAAGATATGAAGAATAAATGTAATAGCCCATTCTAATTATTACTTAATTATATTATTGCAAATGAAATTTGAGTATTTAATTTTAAAAAGACATAACTAAGTAGCTATTTTCAATCATAACAACACATGTCTAATTAAAATAAGAGTTATAATAATATGTATTCATTTCCAAATGTCAATTACAATATCCAAGTTTACTTGACTCATTGGGCCACAAAGTCAATACAATATATGATTTTACATCAAGGTTACATCATAATCCATGATAAGCATGAAAAAATCCAAGGTTTCCTCTTGACGCTCACCTCCATTGGTGGACGAGAACATGGTTGAAGCACTTTACCACCCAACCATGAAGCTTACACTTCCTTGGAATTCTTCCATCTTGAATAATACCCGACCTTGCATGAAAAATTTAGCAAGAGAACAATCTGCAAGGTGGAATCTGGTGTGTGCCCAAACATCAACATGCATCTTTATCTATGATTTAGAAAAATGAAAGATCTATGCTAGGAATGGCAGAGAGTGTTATCACAAAGTCCATACATACATAATGGGCTAATTTCTTGGCACAACATACAAATTTAGTTGCAACAACAAAAGATAGGTTTTGGATAAAACAAAAACCTATACTCTTTGAACTCCATTTCGGCACCCGTCCCAGAAGGTAACTTTCAACAACACAATTTATACCTTAGCAACTATCTACCCTGAGGTACTCTAGTCTACTTAGGTGTTTTTGTTCTACTCAATAAAGAGAATATTCTTTACACACATATCTATGGAAAAATAATTCAATCTACTTATTTCGTCAACTTAATAAAATTAGAAATAATTCAATAGATTTGTTCAATACATTATCCATTCATTTCAATCACATGCCACATGATTACATTCAACACAATTCAGTATTCACTTATGAATACATTAAGTAACAAAGAAGGTATGTCACAATTATGTGTATGTACGTAGATGAAGGTCTATGTGCATACACATATATGTGCCAACTTATGTTAATATATTTGTGCATACATTCTGAAATGAAAACCATTATAATAGATTCCTTTTATTCAAAATAATGCTACAGATTGTTATATTATTTGACAGTAATACAAGATGTAAATTTTCCCTTTTCAAAGAAATAAGAACAAATATGTTTGAAAAATTTTCATACACTGATGTACTGTTTGTATCATAACAATGTTGTTTGTATCAAAACAATGCTATTTGTAGCAAAACAATGTTGTTTGTATCAAAACAATGTTGTTTGTATAAAAACAAATATTGTTTGTAGCAAAAAAATGTTGTTTGTATCAAAACAAATACTATTCATAGTAAAACAATGCTATTTGTATCAAAACAAATATTGTTTGTAGCAAAAAAATGTTGTTTTTATTAAACAAATGTTGTTTGTAGCAAAACAATGCTACTTGTATCGAAACAAATGTTGTTCATAGCAAAACAAATACTATTCATAGAAAAACAATGTTGTTTATATAAAAAAAGATTGTTTGTAGCAAAACAATATTGTTTGCAAAAGTTTACAAAATACTATGTCAATATGTCTGATTATTAGTTTCAAGTTATCTGATTTATCATATGAGCAATCAATGTTCTATCAGTCTAGATATGCAATTAATTAAACAATACTAGTGTCCTTCTTGTGTAAACAAAAGATTCAACTGGCATGCTTGTCATTTCTAATCACATACAAGTTGGAACAGTTATATTACTGTTTTGGGTTTTGAAGAGACTCGAGTTTTTTAAGGGTGACTGTTATGGATTTAAATTCAAGCTATAGTTATTCTAAGAATGACTAACAGTCAAGTGATTTTTTGGTTTTATTACGAACATTATCATTGGTTGAACCCTGAAGAAAGGTCGATTATCGACTTACAAAGTTTGACAGCCGGTTGATGAAACATACTCATAGTAATCATTCTAAGAATGATATGTGCATGCAATCAAATTGGTGAAATTGACATATGTGAGCATCACATGTATGCAAGGAAAATGGGGATCATTCTATTGAATGATTAAATTCATGTACAAATAGTATACTATGATCAATCTTAAGGATCAATGCCCACATAATAGAATGGAAAGATGTATTTGTTCCTCCATTGTTTGAGGAGAATGAGACAACATGCTTAATTAGCAGCGACATATAAATATATGTACATTGTTCTATGAATGATGTTGGAAGCCTTCACACCCATTTCAGATGACATAGTTGTTCAGACTAGCTGATAGGAAGAACCACAAATAAATAAATAAATATAACAACAAAGATACAGTCATTTTCCCTTCAAGGGAAACAATGAAGATTTCAAAATATTTCAATACCAAACAATAATTTTGGTTATTAGAAATCATTTGATTAACCATGAAATGGTTAATAACTTACATGCATAACATATCAACTTGAGGTGATAACAATAATTCATACAAGGCATAACCGGGTTTGGCTTTCATGTCGATAGAAGAAAATTCAAAGTTATGGTGCATGCACAGGTTGGCCGATGAGGCCTTTGCAACATAAATCAAGAAATAATCGATTCTAAATCAAAAGCCTTGGTAGTAAACAAAATGTGGCTTGCAATAAATGGGCATCTTATGTTTTTCCAACAAGCTCAAATGAAATCGACATAAAGGGAGGAAAATGAAGGTTTTCGAATAGCTTGAACATAAAAATCATTCATAATAAACAACAAAAACAATGAGTTTTACCTCTATTTGTGGCTTTTCTAAACTCTTTCCTTTTCCATAATGAGTTGATGCACTGGCTTGCCTTTTTTCCTAATTTTTTGTTACCACCCTGGACCCTTGCTCATTTCTTCCCCAATATTCTTGTGTTACCAAAATGGAATATGCATATTTCCCTTACCTTTTTGTAGCATCATGTGGCCATTTCATTCATAATTGACATTAATTTGGCTACCCCACTACTCAGATTTGAATATCTTGCCTTAATTCGAATAAAGACCATGACTTCATAAGATCGTCCTCATGATATTATTTGAATTCAATCAATATGATTGTGATAATTTCGATTCCATATTCAATTTTTATAAGGAATATGTATATATGTATATATTTATATATATGCATGCATATATATATATATATATATATATATATATATATATATATATATATATGTATTTATATTTATTGATCTCTATTTTACTTTTACTATAGTATAGTAATCAATCATTTTCAAGCAAAGAATAAACCTTTATTTTATTCAAATAATTGTTTTCAAAATAAGTAATTTTCTTATCCTTCAAGCATGCCTATTTTTTTTTTAAATCACATACAAGTATGTTCAATCATGCTATCATTCTCTTTTTAAATTTTGCAACCATATGTTTAGAGTGAACAATTGAATAAGAAGTCACATGTATAACATTCCAAAATCTCATTCTTTTCAAACATTGAATCATTTCGAGTCAAGTCAATATAAATTTCTATATGAAAGTTTAAATGAAATCTACCATGTTGTTTTGTGGTGTGTGCATCCAGATTCCATCAAGCTTATCGTTCAATCCGGCTAGACGATCCTACTTCAACTGTGTTCTCATTCTTCAACCTATTACCCTGCATTTGCACACACTTGCACTTGCACTTACCTATTACGTTGAATCATGCTAAAGTATGAGATAGTTCATAAGATCATATTGTCAAAAGATCGTCAAATTCTTTCAAACATTTCAAAAATAACAAAATTTTCATTCAACATATTGAATTTCCTTGATTATGACATCCTTCCCCTCTTGGAAGAGACATCGTCTTGATTTATATTTAATCAAAATTTAAGCATATATGTCTATTTCAACATCATATCATACTGTTCCCAAGCCAAAAAATTTCAATATTCAATCCAAAAATTTCAATTTTTTTTTATCAAAAGTATCTTTCTAAGAAAGAAAATGTGGGAAGGAGCATTCTATTTCTTCCGCATCCTCCCAAGTAGCACTGTCTTCTGAATACTAGTCCCATTGGACCTTAAATTGAGCAATGTATTTGCTTCGCAACTTAACGTTGCGTCTATCTAGGATTCTATTGGGATCCACTAGCACCACTCCTGGGTTCTGTACCTACAAGGATTGCCAATTGAGAACATGATCTACATTAGGATGATATGGCTTAAGCAAAGAAACATGAAACATTTTTGAAGTCGAGCCAAAGCAGGTGGGAGAGCTATTCTATAAGCAACTGGGTTGATCACTTCCAATACTTCAAATGGACCCACATATAAATCGGGGACAAATTGGAAGAATTTCCAAATGAAATAGAAATTTTATGAGGCCTGACTCTTAAGAAGACTTTATCCCCTACCACAAACTGTCTAAGAGTCCTATTCTTTTCAGCATAACTTTTCTATCAGTTTGTTACCTCCTTTAGTCTACTCTTAATAACTCTCATTTTTTCTTCCATATCCCTAAGAATTTTAGGTCCTACTATGATCTTGTCTTCCAAACTGATGGGTGTAAAAAAATTCCACCCATAAAGAGCTTCGAACGGTGCCATACCTAGAGATGTGTGATAAGAGTTATTGTAAGAAAACTCTACCAACGATAGGTATTCTTCCCACTTATACTATTGGTCCATGCAGAACATTCAGATGAGGTCTTTGACTACTTGATTCACTCTCTTCTTCTACTTGTTAGTCTAAGGATGATAACCCAAGCTAAAACTTAACTTGGTTCCCAATGTGGCAGTTCAGGGTCGTCCAAAATATTGAGCTCATCTGGGTGTTTCTATTAGAAATGATAGTCTTTGGAACTCCATGTAGATGGAAAATATCCTAGACATACTTCTTTTCAAGGGTCAACGATCCATCCTTGAGGTTTCCTAGGATGAAGTGCATCACCTTGGTCAACTTATCAATCACAACCAAGATAACATCATGTCAATTTTTGCTCAAAGGCAACCCCTATATGAAGTCCATACTGATCACCTGCCATTTATACTTAGGTATGTCATGAGGATACAATAGCCCTGTTGGGTGTGCATGCTTAGCCTTGACTCACTGACACTCTAAGCATTTGGCTACGTACTCTACTACATCCTTCTTGAGTTTAGGCCAAAAGTACAAAGTTTTCAATTCTGCAATCATCTCAGATACTTCTGGGTGCCCTGAATAAGGTGCATTATGAACCTCTTCTAGAACCAACTTCCTTATCTCTTTAGATTCTGGAATGTACATTCTTCTCTAATATCTCAAAATTCCATCTGGTTCAATCTCATATCCATCGAACTGATGATCTAATGGATTCTCTTCTACAAAGTTCTTTACTCTTTCATAGTGCTCATCCCCTTGCAGTTTTGTATCACCTTTTGTCTCAGATTAGACCTTGTCGAGATCATGGCTACTAGATGTCTTTATCTACTAAGAGAATCAACCACTCTATTCTCTTTTCCCTTTATATACTCAATTCCAAAGTCATACTTACTAAGGAATTTTGACCACCTTCTCTATTGTGCATTAAGGTTTGGTTGAGTAGTAATGTATCTCAATTCCAAGTGGTCTATCTTGAGCTCAAATGGATTCCCTAAGAGATATTTCCTCCGCATCTACAAGGCATGAACTATTGTAGCCAACTCTAAATCATGTGATGCGTAATTCACCTCATGCTGTTTAAGCTTCCTTGACTCATACACTACCACTTTTCCAACCTACATTAGTACTGCTCCCAATCCCTCTCTTGAAGCATTTGTGATTATAGTGAATCTTCCACTAGGATCATGGATAGTCAACACTAGTGCTATCATGAGCCTCTCCTTTAGGAGTTGGAATGCATGTTCACACTTTTGGGTCCATTCAAACCATGTTCCCTTTCTTTGGAGTGACATGATTGGAGAAGCAATCTAGGAGAACCCTTGCACAAATTTTCTATAATATGCTACGAGGCCCATGACACCATGGACTTCTAACACATTATGAGGCATTGGCCATTCCACAATCGCCTTGATCTTCTTAGGGTATACAAATAATCCCTCAGCTGAAATAATATAGCCTAGATAGTGCACCCTGTCTTAATAAAACAAGCATTTGGATAGCTTCTCAAAGAGTTATCTTTTCTCTCAGCCACTGGAAAACTATCCTCAAGTTCCTATCATTATTGTCAATAGAATTTGAGTAAACTAGGATTTCATCAATGAAAATCAAAACAAAGCCATCCAAATAGTCTTTGAACACACTATTCATGAGGTTCACGAAAGTTGCAAGTACATTGGTCAAACCAAAGGGTACCATAGTGAACTCGTAAAGTCCATACTGAGTTCGAAAGGTAGTCATCAAAATATCTTCTTCCTTTATTCTCAACTGGTGGCATCTTGACCTGAGATCAATTTTGGAGAGCACCACCACTCCCTTCATCTGGTCAAACAACTCATTGATCCTTGGGAGTGGGTATCAATTCTTGATGGTTGCCTTGTTCAACATCTAATAGTCTATACATAGACATAAGGTTCCATCCTTCTTTTTCACAAAGATAACTGGTGCTCCCCAAGGAGACACAATGGGTCTTATGATCACTTTTTTCAACAATTCCATTAGCCGGGCCTTCAACTCATAGAGTTTGGTGGTGGTCATCCGATAAGGTGCTTTGGATTGAGACTCAGCTCCTGGTACAAGGTCAATAAAGAAGTCAAATTCCTATTTCAAAGGTAACTTCATGAGTTCATTAGGGAATACATCTTAGAACTCCTTGAGAATAGGGTAGTCATCTAGATATAGTTCCTTCCTGTCAGGGTTATTGATATGCACATCATAAATAGAACATCCCTTTTGAAAAGCCTTTTTAAGATACATAGCAGAGATCTGTCTAAGCTTTAAAGGTCTTTGCATCCCAAAAATTTCGACTGGGTTCCCATAATCATCCACACAAATAATTACCTTATCCTCGTAGTTCACTACTGACTTATGCTCAGTTAACCAATTTATTCCTAGAATTACATCGTATGAGCCTAAGGGTGCCACATACAGGTTGACCTGGGTTTGGAAGGTTGGAAGCTTTAACTCATTTCAAAAGAGATAGGTGTCTACCCTCCACTCTACTTGGTTTCCATATTGGACCTCCCATGGGTTTTCCATGTATCCAGTTCTAATGGGTATCTTGGATATTCCTCTAGGGTCTATGAAACATTCGGTAGCTCAGGTATGAGTTAAAATAGAGACAGTTCGACCATAGAGCTTACCCATCAACTGTATTGGCAAAGCCTAATACTTTGCTTTCTTTTTATCCATTGTAGCATGGATCTGATGATGCTAAGACTGCTGGTAGTTTCCTTCCCTTCATGACTTTGACCACTACAGAAAAATTGAGGTATAAGGATCACCTCCACAAGTATAGCACCCGTTGTGAGGCCCTTTGTGACCTCTTGGATTGTCCTCTCTGAAGCCCTCTACTTTTGGCCATCTTTGCCTTTGTTATTATTTTCCTTCTTTCTCTTTCCACCATTACCATCTCCTCCTTTCTCCTGAGACTCACTTCCCCTCTTGAGATTATAGATTTGACGGTTCTTGTCTCCTTTATGAAACTTCTTATTCCCAAACCATGACTTATGATTTGAATTATTACAGTAAGTAGATGACTACTGCAATTTATGTTCCTATTTAGTGGACTTTAAGAAGAATTCATTCATGGTGAGAGGATCATGCATGTCCACTTCTAGTCCAATGTGGGGTCTGATTGCCAATATGGATTTTTGATACAAAAGTGTTCATCTCCTTGATACTGGGGCACATATTTCAGTAGGTTAGCGAATTTTCCTAGTATTGGGTCATAGTCATGCTCCCTTGAGTTAGGTTTTGAAATTTTGTCACCTTGTTGAAAAAGAGTTGCGATAACCATCTCTTCCTGAAAGATTGGAGGAAGAGTTCCCAAGTAATCTTAGTAGGCTGAAGATTCCTTTCGGTCTTTTCATTATCCCACCAAGTAGTTGTTTCTCTTGAAAGCTGATATGTTGCCCATAGATCCTTAGTCTGATTGGATATGTTACAGAGTCCAAAATATTTCTCCATCTCAATGATCCATGCCTCATCTCTTGCCTCGATGGATTTTCCATAAAACTTAGGCGGTGCTACTCTTTTGAGATCCTTTCCTAGTTCTTCCTCAATTCGACCTCAAGGGTCTTCTCCTGGACCGCCTTGTCCTTGATTAACTTTCACATTCTTGTGAACACGGTCCTTGTGTGCCACTCATACCTCATGTTCTATGTGATCCATACAAGTCTCTTGCTTGTTCAAAAGCTCTAGAATGTATTCCAACCTCTTGTTTGGTCCATTATCTGACCCACTACCACTCGTATCTTTCCTGGTGTCATCATTTTGGCTTACACCCGACCTCTACATCACATTTCACATCTATCATAACTTAACATTGGGTTCTATGAGTAAACATTCTTATTCACATAGCATTACGTACACATGCATATATCACTCATTCATTGAAGACATACACATTCATGCACAATAAACATGTTTGGAGTTCTTCACTTGAACACACCAAAATAACACCTTGCTTTATTTATATTAAGTGTTCGACAATAAGACCTTATTTACACAAGCTTCTTGTTACATTAGTTGGTTTTCTCATTCTCAAAGAGAGGACACTCCTTTGGGTCCTCATCTCAATTTATATCAATTTTCTTAGAAGAGGAGGGTTGAGCATGCAGGATTTTCTTTTCCTCTTTAGTTAATAAGGGTGCATTTGGTCCACACCACAAAGGCCAATATCTGATTGCAAAATGATTCTTAATCTTAGGAGTTTGTTTCAACTCCTCAATCGTCTTGCATCTCTCTAGCTTAAGTTGAGTGAGGGCTTGAGCTAGAGTCTCTTCGTTGGGAATTTTGGGTTGAACCTCAGTCTTGGAATTTTCTTCCAATATGACTTTCTTGTTTGAGGTCCTAATGATCTTCCCTTTCCTTCTTCTTAACTTAGACCTTCCCATACTTCCATTCAATCCAGGTTCAATCAATTCTCAAGAGAACTCAATTTGGTCAAGGGTCAACTATCCCCTAGTCTTGGCTATTGTGGACTCAAAAGGCCTAGAGTTGAACCCTAAGCTTTGATACCAAATGTAATAACCCATTCTAATTATTACTTAATTATATTATTGCAAATGACATTATGAATATTTAATTTTAAAAAGACATAACTAAGCAGCTATTTTCAATCATAGCAACACATATCTAATTAAAATAAGAGTCATAATAATATGTATTCATTTCCAAATGTGAATTACAATATCCAAGTTGACTTGGCTCATTGGGCCATAGTCAATACACTATAAAATTTTACATCAAGGTTACATCATAATCCATGATAATCATGAAAACATCCAAGGTTTACTATTGACACTCACCTCCACTGGTGGAAGAGAACATGGTTGAAGTGCTTTACTGCCCAACCATGAAGATTACACTTCCCTGGAATTCTTCCATCTTGAAGAATACTCGACCCTGCATGGAAATTTTAGCAAGAGAACAATTTGAAAGGTGGAATCTGGTGCGTGCCCAAACATCAACATGCATCTCTATCTATTATTTATAAAAATGCAAGATCTATGCTAGGAATGATAGAGAGTGTTATCACAAATTCCATACATACATAATGGGCTAATTTCTTGGCCAAGCATAAAAAATAGTTTTAACAACAAAAGATAGGTTTTGGATAAAGCAAAAACCTATACTCTCTGAACTCCATTTCAGCACCCGTCCCAGAAGGTAACTTTCAACAACATAGTTTATACCTTAGCAACTATCTACCCTCTAACAAGATCTACCCTGAGGTGCTCTAGTCTACTTAGATGTTGTTGTTCTACTCAATAAAGAGAATATTCTTTACACACATATCTATGGGAAAATCATTCAGTCTTCTTATTTTCTCAACTTAATAAAATCAGAAATAATTCAATGTATCTGTTTAATACACACTACAAAAAATCCTTGTGATTTGCTACATAGTTTATACCTTAGCAACTATCTACCCTCTAGCAAGATCTACCCTAAGGTGCTCTAGTCTACTTAGGTGTTGTTGTTCTACTCAATAAAGAGAATATTCTTTACACACATATCTATGGGAAAATAATCCAGTCTACTTATTTCCTCAACTTAATAAAATCAGAAATAATACACACTACAACAAATCCTTGTGATTTTCTACATAGTTTATACCTTAGCAACTATCTACCCTCTAGCAAGATCTACCATGAGGTGCTCTAGTCTACTTAGGTGTTTTTGTTCTACTCAATAAAGAGAATATTCTTTACACACATATCTATGGGAAAATAATTCAGTCTACTTATTTCCTTAATAAAATAAGAAATAATTCAATGTATCTATTTAATACACACTACAACAAATCCTTGTGATTTTCTCCATTTTTTGCTTCCAACCACTATTTTAATGTATTTTTTTCCCATTTTTTGAAAATGTCGGCACTATTTTTTGTGTTTATTTGCACCAATCAAGACAAGTCGACACTAATTAAGGCACTAATTAGTGCCAAAATTAGTACACATATTAGCTTTGAGTGTGGCATCGCTGTTAGTACTGCCTTTGGCTCTAAGTTTATCTTCGAGTTTAGCTCCACTTTTAGCTCTGGCTTTAGCTTTGAGTTTTACTTCGGGTTTAGTGCCAGTTTAGACACCCCTATGTTGAAGAGACTTATTTATATGTCTCATCGACGATGTAAAATAGTGAAATGTCAACACGACTTACGTCATATCGAGGAGAGAATCACTTACGTCATATCAACAAGGTATATCTACAAGTGCTCGATGAAACACAACTCTTGGATATAACAAAGTAATGTCGATGAGACATTGAGATATCGGTAAGAAAAATAAGATTGTCTCATCGACACTCTTCAAGTAATGATCAAAAGCATACACCGCTATACTGTCGAGAAGGTGAGCAACATATGCAGTAGAGTGGTATACACCGCAACCCCGCAAAAAGAAGCCTTGAGAAAGGCGACAGAGCGGTAAACAAAAGAAGGGAAGGGAAAAACACTGCCATACCACAACGGGCATAATAAGAGACGACGGTAGTACGATAATCATGTCATCATTACAATTTACAACACTAAATGCAAAAAATCATGTCAGTCACAATCCATTTGAATAAATCATTTAAGGAATCAAGAATATAGCCCACCAAAATACTCCAAAAATCTAATAAACATACTCTAAATTTTCTATCAAAATCTTATTTTTAGGCATAGCCCGCCAAAATGGAGTTTTCATTTTAATAAACATATAATAAAACCTTTGTTGAAACCTTATTTTCAGGCGTAGCCCACCAAAATGGAGAAGTGTTTCAGTAAAAAATGACAAAGAATGGTAAGGAGGCATAGGATTCATTGTTGTTTATCTCATTCATGCTCTGATAAAAAAGGGTTACAATATTCACGCTACTGTTTGTAATCCAGGTATTTAATTGACATATGTTTGCATAATCTCAAATTTCTTCAGATGCTTTTAAAGTATCAATGTATCCTATACAGGGTTTAGAATGACTTCTTTTAATTTAAAAAAATAAATTAGATGCTTTTGAAGTATCAATGTGTCCTATATAGGGTTTAGAATAATTTCTTTTAATTTAAAAAAATAAATAAATGATGTATTTTCATGTGATTAGATAATGTGGAGATCTCCTAAATCTTCCCTAGCACACTATCCTCTTTCGCACTGTGTTCATTACTCCAGATGCTAGGGTTTTGCATTTGACATCTTTAATATCTTCATGATAGTGGATTCTAAATAGATATTAGTCTTTTCTTTAATCTTTATCATGTAACCCTTGAGTTCCATAATCCACCTTCAATCTCTTCTAAGAACGTTGTCTTAAGCTAGACTGCATAGTATGTATATAAAGCAAGTCCTTCATACCTAACATTGTTCTAAACCGCCACTCACCGCCTTGCTTAAAATGCTTCCTCCATAAGCACAATAACATGTTTTAAAATCATGGTTGCCAGTGATTGACCATTAAGGTCACTACTTTCATCAAGATACAATGATATTTTTGTCTTCAAACTTAAGGCATTATGCAAGATAACATTGTGAATTGTTTGTTGTGTACAATTTAATTTTCTTGCACATTTACTGCTTTTCTAACTGCCTTTAAGACTAGATATTGCATCATCAACTGCAATCTCAAACAACTCACTCACTGTCACTTGAAGATTCCTTTCATGAGCATCCTTGTATAAAATCAAACTATGCCCTATAGACTGCCTACTTACTAATATAGGGGACTCATTGTTTCATGGTATTTTGAGTTTTATTTAGAGGGGGTTAATATGTGGCATTTTTATGTGTAGGAAGAATAGATTATGATGCAACGTTCGAGTATGGATGGTTTAGAAAAAATTGCATTGCTATCGGTGTCATAACCAGGTTGGATTGTACTTTGAGTCGGTGTGAAACACTTCCGGGTGTTTTTGCTCCGAAGCAGAACTTGTGTGTAGGAATTTCCAAATATTCGACAAAGGAAGTTCCTACATTCTAAAGATAAAATCATAAATCTGCTTATCCGGTTTCTGATCTAATTTGAGGTCGTGAATATCGAACAGAGAAAGTTCCTATATTCTAAAGATAAAATCATAAATTTAATTGGTCCAATTGGAGATCCAATTTCAGGTTGTGAAGCTTCGACAGAGAAAGTTCCTACATTCTAAAGATAAAATCATAAATATGTTTGGTCCAATTTGAGGTCCAATTGTAAGGATTTGTATTTTTAATTATACTTTATGACATTTTTCTTGATACAAATTGTTACTTTAGAATTATGGTATTTCTTTTCTTCTAATGTTTTCAACCCTCATTTTAGGGAAGAGCTCTGAAGATGGTACCTTCAAATGGAGACTATACTTTTCCGCTATAGGTTCCATCTAGAAACACTAGAAGCTCATGTACTGTCATACTTAGGTACAACAGAGTTTGAGGTTACCTTGTTCTCCTTGATACAAAATGTTGTCCTTCAATCCCTCTTAAGCAACATTCACTATTATGGACTTCATCATTGTACCTTTCATGCATTCGCTTTAATTTGTTATGTGGAAACATGTTGTCTCTGTCTTTACAAGTGATGACTATTCTGTAAGCTTTTAATCTACATGACTGCCCCTCATGTTCAATTCTTGTGACTGTTATGATGCTTGGGGCTACTTACTTTTAACTAGACTGTTAATGAAACCTATCTTGGAATCCTTGATGACCAGTTTTGTCAGAATCATGGCTATGTTGATAGTGGAATGTTCTCATTTATAAGGATAAATCTTTATCAATAAGGAGATTAACCCTTACAAACATAATCCACTATCCTTGCAAAGATTGATCTTTAATGCTTCATGGATGGTTTACTTGTGATTATCCTTCTCAAATGAAAGAATAGGGAAGCAGGCTAGACTCAACCCTTGTGGGAGCCCAATTTCACCCCACATGATGTAACCAGATAAACAAAACAACCTAATTTTATCTATACCTACACAATGATAAAATATGTTAGATAAAATGAGCATATGATAGATATGTTTGATATCTTTCTTGTTTTCCTGGACATCTATGGTATGCAAGTTATTTTAATGCACATGATGATCAAATTATATGTTTATGGATGTATGCACATATTTTGACTGGCGATCCTTCATTGCTCTAACAACACTCTTCTCACTCAAATTCAGGGAACCTACGAGCAGCAAGGAAGACATCAACTTTGAGGCTTATACAAGTGGGAAGACTGAAGATGATGCAGTACAAAGCAACTAGGATTCATCATTGAGGCAATGACTGGTCCCCTTTCTCTTTATGTGCATTTTTCTCTTTTGTATCTATAAATGTATAGTTTTTTGATTATATGCATTCAAATAGTCGGTTCCACGACTTGTGTGGAACAACATACATTTACATTATCAATAAAGACTGCATTTTTGAAAGGATTGTGCAATATTTCCTATATTATATGCATCTGCATAAGTGCAATCTAGTAATCTTCTGATTTTGTTTATGCACATGAATGTAATGTAGCAGAAATAAAAATGTACCTTATTCTTCATTTGAAAATCACAAAAGCTCTACCTGATTGAGATATTAAATTTTGTGTCTTCACGAACATATGTTGATACAAAATGAATGGAAGAAGCATCCAAGTAATCCTAATTTTTTTTGCCAACAATTCATACCAAAGATTGAACAATTTAAGGATATTGCAATAGGTAATTTGTATCGACAAAAATAATATTACTGAAGCATTTCAAAGTTTAGGCCATAAGAATCATCCTTTTTTAAACATGGATTGTGTTGTAGCCAAAATTCCATCCTAATTATTTTTGCATGCTTCCATTTTCACTCATCTCTTACATCCACCATATGCATAGAATTCCTGTCATAATAACTTAAATATAATAAAATCCCTCACGTGAGCTTCCAAATAAAACCCTTGATCACATCATCAAAGTGTATTCTAGCTTTGAAATACTCCTATGATTGCTCATGACATATCACCAAGACAACGCAATGTCAATGAGAGTCCCTCCAAAGTCTCCCCGACATTAGCACAAAGCACAAATCATAAATGTAGATGAGAAACCCCTATGTCGAAGAGACTTATTTATATGTCTTATCGATGATGTAATATG
Organism: Sequoia sempervirens; assembly: GCA_007258455.2. Lineage (NCBI taxonomy): Eukaryota > Viridiplantae > Streptophyta > Pinopsida > Cupressales > Cupressaceae > Sequoia > Sequoia sempervirens. The sequence continues at coordinate 202,152,781 of VDFB02000007.1, forward strand.
GTGAAATGTCAACAAGATATGAGAATATCGAGGAGAGAATGATGATTAGTCCGATTGATGTGACTAAAAAAAATATCAATGAGACTACCGCTATTAATGAAGAACTTGATCATAAAGGTGGCACAAGTGCCATTTATGAACTAGGGCTGGATTTAGTGTCCTAAAATTTGACAAAAATGGCCTCAAAGAAGTTGAAATCA